>PKRV01000173.1:295908-683547 GCA_003709505.1 Hyphantria cunea | reverse complement strand
ATATGAAATTGGTAAAGATTTAGTTATGTTAATGACAAACTCAAATAAGGGATTTGATTTTTATCGTGGGAGAGCCACGCTTCGGCATGCATGGGCCGGCTCGACCGGAGTGATGCCACGGCCTCACAGAAAACCGGTGTGAAACAACGCTTGCACTGTGTTTCACCGAGTGAGTGAGGATACCGGAGGCCTATAATCAAACCATTCCCCTCAACCCTCTGCCCATCCTCTCAGGCCGGCAATGCACTTGTGACGCCTCTACTGATGCGGGTGTCTAAGGGCGGGGGTAATCTCTTACCATCAAGTGATACGTCTGCTCGTTTATATTAAGGTTATTGCTTCGGAACTAATTGTTTTCTACTTGAGAGGTAGAATTAAACATATAGATGTCAATGGTGCGAAATCTTCTGGATTACCTGTTACTACGGGCGTTACGCAGGTCTCTATACTGGGTCCTCCACTTTTTCTCATATATACCTATGTGATATAGTTATATTTGCTGATGATACTTCACCTATTTTTAAAGTCCATCGTAAGCAAACTGATTTTGACGATGTGAATAAGGTACTTAATGATGTACTGAATTGGTTTACAGCGAACAATCTCCTACTGAATTCAAATACAACAAAGTGTGTGGGATTTACTATGCCAAGTGTAAAACAACTAGGCACTTACTTTACTCTCATAAGTATTGTAGACTCAACAGTGTTCTTACGAATTACATTAGACAGTAAACTACAATGTGGAGCCCAGACAGATAGCCTTGCAGGTAGAATTAGTTTTGCAGCATATGCAGTATGGAAAGTACGTCAGTTCACTGAGACGGACAAAGCTAGGCTAATTTTTGTTAGCTACTTTCATACCGTCATCTCCTAAAACATAAATAATTAAAGCAGCGCCCGCCACCCTACCGTAGCAAGTAGCACTGCAATATGACGCCGAAAATATATTTAGTCTAAAAAATTAAATAGCAACGACAGTACAATTTACTTCGCGCAATCTGGGCTATTTTTAATAAAGGAAATAATACCTACCAAGACTCGAGAATTTTTTTAAATATCCTCACGTAATAAGGGGCCGGGAACGTCACGGGTCATTTTAGTCCGATATGATGGCTTGAGGATTTCAATATGCGGCGTATTTCAAATATCTTCAGGCGACCGCGTTCCTCTTCGAATGTCTACAGGGAAACTACGGTAATCAATTAAATTGTTTGAATAAAATATGAAATTAAATTCCCTACTTTATTGTTATTAGAGTCTTGTACTCAATATTTTTGGGTGAAGTGTTAATCTATAGTCTTCATAAAAATGAAAGGGGTTAAGATGAAGGAGCTCGTAAATGCATTATCTTGTTTCACTAATTAGATCATGTTACCTGAAGAATAAAGTCCCTTTGGGTCTGCCAGAAAGCTAATGGAGACAAGCTTCATAACTCGAGGGACGTTTTTTAATCAAGCTTTCCACGCCAGGCAAGCATTATTTAAGTTAAACATACTCTTGGGACAAAACTTTTTTACTTTCAGTGACACGGGCTGCGTATACTTATTAAGCAGTGATAATTACTTTTAGGATTATTTAATTAGGTTTTCCTTCAACTTATTTTGTAGAGATATGATTAAATTATTACTGACACGAGCATCAACTAGAATTTATATTAAATAACTTTTTCTAGGACATGTAGAGCGTTAACAAGTGCTCGTATTTTATTAACGCCTGTCAAGTATAGTGTACGTGCTCAATTATGCCTTTATCATAGACTTTAGCAACTGCTTAAATTTGATATGATGATTCATACCAGCAAAGCGTGAAATTAATCCACAGTTCTCAAAATAGTAACCAGTTATTGATCTGACGAAGACTGATCAACGACCACGTTGGTAATATATAAATTACAAAATCTAGTAAGACTACTTTTAGATGTGAATAAATGTAGAAGGCAGAGGTCATGAAGTACTATTTCGTTATTATATAGTGTAATTTCAAAACAATACTATTCAAACAAAAATGTTGCGCTGTGTTTCACCGAATGACTGAGGATACCGGAGTATGAGTCATTTAAAAAGCCCAAATTATCCTGAAATAAAATATATTGAAATATTTGTAAACTCATTTTTCAAGGATTTCACATCAAAACATGTACGTCTTAAAAACAAAATATTATAGTATCGAAATAAGGAAAATGTGAATATCTTGAAGAAAATATACAATGTTGTTCGTTGATGAGCAAGATTAATGAAGCAGAAAGACTTTGATCGATCGTGGTTTTACCTAATAGATGTCTCAAGAGCATCGCAAAGACATCAAACAACAAATGCCCGTAGTAACAGAAACAGTTACTCTTATTGAAATTCATACATTTTTGTGAATTAAAATATTTTTAGTCTCACATTTATCATTTTCTTATAAATATTTCAAATTTCTAGTGAACAAAGAGTGGCCCAAGAGATTTTAAGCTATTGTTAAGAAGGAAATTGTTCACAATACGTGTTTTAAACTTTTTCCAAAGAAAAAGTAAAAATTAAAGGAATTGAGGAGAAATAAAAAGAGTAAAAGTTTGTTTATCATATGGAACCATTGATGAATATAGACGGTAATAACTGAACAACTATGTAAATAAATGGTGGGCTGCACGCGGACACTCAAACTACTCATAGTTCATACGACTGATCGCAAGACAACAAAAGCAAAAAGATACTTCAGAACCTACTACTAGAACCGTGAAAGATGTCCGAAGTTTTAAAACTGCAACTTTTTGCAAGCTATCTTGAATTAAAAATAATATCTAATTCAAATGTTAAAGAGTACATATATTGTTCTATGTCTGGACGTAATTTGTCCCTAACATGTTGGCATTTCAGTAGTAGTGTCAAGTCCAGAATCTATGTAACTAACAACACTAAATCTAACAAAACTAAACATGTACTGTTAAGAAAAACAAACAGAGTAGACACTATGTACTTTGTACTCTTACAATAAATTATATATCATATCGTGTTACCCTTTATCACTTTAAATGTAGCATCAATAAGTCACAAAGGCTAACCATTAATTTTAATTTCTGTTTAAAAGGATCAACAGATAAGTTTAAAGTAGAATCAGAAATGGAACAGTTTTGATAGTAATCACATTGAAAATTTTCAATATTCCAGTTTAATTTAAAATACTCATCATAGAAACAATATTATTGTAATTACTTATTTGTTTTTATTGTGATACACATAGTTTCTTATAAATAGATATTATAAGGGAATATAGCCACAGAAATATCATTGCAAGGAAGCACGAACGAAAAAATCAATGCGTATTTTATAAACTGACAAAACGTTCAGTAACTAATTTGTTACTGCGGCTTTAGACAGTTTTCAGTAATATTTCGTACCACAATATTTGTTACTTCGTTCTTTTTCACGACTGAAATATTTGTTCTTTATTTTGTAAAAAAAGTATTGTACTTTATAAATACTGCATCACATTTGTAGATATCAGTGATCGGTAAAAATATTGTACCACTACTTGGTTCCTGTTGTTTTACGTTGAAGCAGTTTAGTATAACTAGTAAAATGTTCTTGGTGTCGCGTCATCACGTTTTAACGATTCGCAGTTTTCGCATCTTCGGATATTCGGACACTACACTACTGTCCTGTTGCTAGCTGTTGCAATAATAACTGTACCGAAGTCAGATTAACACTTAAATGAGAATATAAATGTCAATGAAATAAGTCGTGTTTATAATCATCGTTTATTTTGTTACACTGCTTTACAGTTGTAAAAAGAATTTTCACACTTAGTAAGAATAAGTCAGCCATCTTCGAAATATATTTCCAAGTAAAATAGTATTTTTGTGTTAAATGTGAATACCATTTATGTAACAATATATTTCAATTTCCACTTTACTAGTTACTAATTATTCAATTAGAAGAGTATTTTTTCACTAATGAATCTAAATAATTATGCATGTGACTTACCATTTAATAAAAATTCTTGCCATTTCATGAAATATGCCTTTTCTATGTATAGAGAATTAGAATTAACAGAGGTCAAGATATATCGCTCCAAACGTAAAATCAAATATTTCTCAGACATGTTGTTGGTGATAAATAGTCAACCATTATAATTAATTGTCAATTTCGAATGTGTGCTATACAAATCTTCTCAGTTCACTTTAGGTCCATTTAATACCATGGCTTATGTAATATGTTTTATGAACGTCAGGTAGCAGGTAAACTTGCTTTAAAGCCGTGACAAACTTCCGAATTAACTAACGTAATATTTTAAGTTCTCTCTATGGTTCAGTTTGAAACATCACTAATTTAACTCGTTAGAAGGTATAGTTACCTGTAGAACTAAAAGTTAAATAGACATATGTGTGTGAATAAATAGATTCTATCTGTGATGTTACAATCTGTAAAGTAAGATATTTCTGATTTAACTTTTAAGATTAGCCTTTTTTTTAATAATGGAGGTTTCAATTTCTTAACACCCCTCGCCACTTAGTATAACTATGGAAAAATTAACGGTCTTCAGATATTTATACATATTTATACTAAACATACCCATATATTTTACTATTTCACAAGAATTTTTAACAATGTATTAGGTTAATTTAATGTTAAACCAAAAAAAAAGTTATGTGGTGTCGTGGGACACCAGGTAGGAACGAAGTTAGAAAGAGGGAGAAAGAGAAAGGTATTATACACTACTCGCTTGTGTATGCGACTGTCACGCCTGCGCACGTCTCATTTAATGGTTTTATTCCACGCACTTTTTTCCACGGGTTTTTTCTTACGGTTTTACTATCACATATTTTTCAGTTCGGTCGCGCAGCAAAATCCCTATCCCCTCCAAGCCTGCCGTAAGGAACTTCGTTCCAATTATTTAATGTAAACAGTATCTTAAGTTAATAAAGTTACTCCTATAAATCCTGTAAACAATTTACTTGGCGCTCATTACATTTTTTTTTTAATTTCCGCCAAACACACAACATCCGTTCCGCGTTATATATGGCGCTGTTAAATTTTTCGCCTAAAGTCATGTTTTCGTAATGCGTTTTTAATGTTCTCATATTGCTATAAATCACTATGGCTACTCCTGGTCCAGATAGCTTTAATGGCTTATTAAATTAGTTTATAAATCTACTCATGCATGACATAACTGCTTCGGAACTCTGTTTCGAATTATAACGCATCTGGTAATATTTCAGGAAGGCGCTCATAGCCCAATAGTACTCGGTGATTAGAAGCAATTATCGAGGGTAAATAACGACGGCGCTGTCAGTACCTGGATGGGTTACCGCTGGTAACATGTTACCATGAGCATCTCCTCGATTCGGAGCTTACGTTAAGCAGTCGGTCCCGGTTATTATCCTAGGATAACAGTCGTGATGCTTAGTTAGAGGCCTTTGGGCGGCATAAAAACATCCAACGGCAAGATTACTTAGCCGCAACGTATTCTTGCCAGACCCCAAGCCACACTTGGCCAGCGTGGGGCCTTAACCCTCTCCTGAGCGGAGCCCAGCAGTGGGACATTATGGGTTGTTGATGATGATATTTCAGAACACTCCCACAATGGAGAATAATTAAACTTATTAATTTTCATACAAGAGGTATTAGGTGTAGATACTATTCAAATGGATTTGAACTCGATAACGTGCATGTGATTAAAATACTGTTATGTGTAGAAGCTCCATGTCACAGTATTCTGGCAACTTAAATCACTCTCAGAAAGAAACAGTGCTGTACTAGAGCTTTTATCTAACCGCAATTCTTAAAAGTCGAGTAGCTGCAATACGTCTGTCCGTTCGAAGAGTTCGCTTAAAACTAACATTTCAGTTTAAAATAGTTTCCTTTTTACTTTTGAAATATTCTTACTGCGGTTAAAATGCGGGAAATTAATAATGAAGTGTCAAGTGGGAGACCAGCTTCTGATTATTAGATTTGCTTGAAACAACAGTTTAATAAAACGAATTTAAAAAGTAGAACAAACATTTTGTTGCGGAATATCTTTTAACAACGCAATCTTTCATGAAAAGGGATGGAAGTGTGCAAAAGGAATCTGAAAAAGGTGCGCTTCTTGATTTCATTAATAAACCTGTCAGTTGAGATGTAGGTATTACACATCAAACGCAACTACAAATTAAGTATTACATCAACCATCGACTGATGTTTTCTTTTTTAACTGTATGTCATACTTAATACTTACTTATATATTATTAATACTCAATTTATTCCCATAGTACCAATTTTTACAAATTAGATTCAGCTCCCTGATCATGAGATGATGAGCTCAAAGAGCTAGATTTAATGACCTGTGTTACAGAGATCAGTGTCATCTCTGTTAGATTACATGTGATTTTGCGGAAAAAAAGAAACCTCAAAGAACAAGTAATACTTATTGTATATATTATTATCAAAAATGAAGAATGAGTAACAAAAACCATCAAAATTAAATGGAGTTTCATTTTAAATTTATCGGATTGAAAACATTACAAATCTGTACTTTAAATTCTTTTGTATTCGAGAGAATTTTGTCAGTTTGTGTATAAATTAAAATATACATTGGCAATACACACAAACGTTTTATCTAAAATATGAAAGAAACTTGAACATATCTAAAGAAGAGTTTTCTAAACCGTAGACACAAGAGATTCTTCTATTAAATTAAATCACGTATTTGGTTTAAAACTTGTGACTTTAAGTTTCTCTTTCGAAACCGCTTTATATGTAAGTGCTACGTGATCGGCTTGAAAAAGCACTCAATTTGGTTCCTATATCTTTTCTCTTGTGACTAATTCTTATATTTATTATCTCAAATGGAATTTCCACTGGTTTGCAAAAAGAAATGAATGAACAGAAAACATACTTTCTCCTTGCGTTGGCGTTCCTATAAACATTGCGTTCTTGTGTTGAAACTAATTAGCTTAGCATGTTTACTTATTCCAATGTAGGTACATAAATAGAGTTTGATTAAAGAAGTCCTTTTCTGCATAGCGTTTGTGTTCGAGCCCCTCTGTTATCTGCAACATTGCTATTTGATTAAAAAAAATACAAGAAACATACCTATCTTCTAAGTTTTAAATCAGTTTATTTACCAATGTTAAAAATGTTCTACGTAATAAAAGTGATAGCGTGAGCTATACCGTGTAATTATTACTAACATTGTACTGTCAAGCTAATAATAACTGTGGATGCCACATGCTATAATCGTAATATCGACAGGGCAATCAATAATCTTTAAGCATCTATAATATTTTTCAAGGGTACGTTGGAGTTAAATGGCAGTTAGTATATTAACGAATTGTTTTTACTTCTATTTTTGATTCTTGACAAATTTTAAACAGAAATTATAATATTCCGTCAATCGATTGTAATCTACAACTTTGCAAACAGACTTAATACTACTACAATTTTTATTAAATATCGAACTGTACTTATTTAAATCGCTCCGATGACGATATTATCGTTGTCGCTTTCGTAACCAATACTTTTCCGGACGAAGACGTGGACCAGTTAATATATTTTCACATTTATCATTTACTCGTATATCGTAAATTCTAAGCAACGTAAATTAAAAATATAATTAAATTTGAGCATTCAAAGTTATTTGTATAAAAAAACATAGTGCGTGGACGTTTTGAATGTTGCTAATGATAATTATTACAGTAGCAGGCATTGCCCCTCCAGCAATTTATAGCACACATGAGACGTGACCCTCTCCTGAGAGAAGACCCGAGCCCAGCAGTGGGACATTATGGGTTGTTAATGATGATGATTGACGATGTGGCGTGAAAGGTTTTTACTCTCAACTTTCGTCCTCTTGATAAAATATCAACCTCCAAGAGAAATGTTCCCCTGGCTTGCCTTGAAGGCATGCAAAAGGCTGTGTGGCCCGATAGGAAGGTCAATAGAAGATCTGGCAAAATAGGAATTCATTCACTCTAGTGAAAATGAATGCGACTATGGCATATCACTACAGAAAATGGACTGTTGACTTATATGTCCCACAAGCCCAGAATTGGCCACACTTGATGACCTATACCAGGAAAGGGCAAACACCATTTATGTCACAAAGCACTGTACACTAACCGTATAGTGTTGCCATCGATACGATAAGAAGAAAAAAAAATGTGTGGAGCCTAACACACGTTCGCGGCTCTCTGACATGAGTAGTCGAGCATTTCAGAAATAGATACCTGAATTAAATGCTTATTTTTTACTGTACAGAGACAAATGAGTGAATCCGTTATCTCACAATAAATGATGACCGTCGACCATGATCACCTATAATAAAGTAATCCCTATAGTGACAGCAAATACCTCTTTCGCCTCCTTAAAGAAGAATTTGGGCCTCTGCTACCCTCATTCTCTCGGTGCAAAGTAATTAAGTAGATGCCATACCACCAATATCCTGTAAAGCCGTAGTACTTCTGTCAAACTAGCCCATAATACCATGTACTAAACCATGTCAAATAGTCAGTGTTATAAAATTAATTTTACGCACCCGTTTCCAACAAATTCAAACAAATTTCAATTTAAAATTCAAACTCTTTAAAAGGTATAGTTGATTAGGTAAGGTAAATGAACAGTGTTAATTCTATCAGAATCCCTTAGAAAGTAAGAAACAAAGTTTCATCTAAGTGCCAGTTATAAATATGGTTAATGAAACATGAAATTTCAAAGGTATTCGATTTTTCTTTGTGATTAGATACAGCCCGCGGCTAAGCGCGTATTTTTTTAGATTTCGTTAACCCCAATAACTGGTAGTCTAAAAGTAATTGATAATTATTAGATACATTTTTATGATTCATCTTTATTATATTTTTATGAACATAGTTATGCTATTTACAAATTATTAGATATTTTAAAACGATGTAAGTATTGCAGTCATTATTTCTTTCTTTCTATTTTTATCTGAGTAGTATTCTAATTTTCAGTTTAAAAACTCTCTGTTTATGATTCTTAAAAACGGTAATAATTGTATACGAGAAACCCGTTCATTGATAATATTTCGTAGCGCCAAAAATACTCTCTGTAAGGAAGGAATGTGTTAGAAATTGTGTCTTCTGAGTATATATAGTAATTAAAACAACGTCGTGTGTGTAAGGAGCGTGCACAATTTTTATCTGTTCTAGTAAGGTCGTCACAAGCGGATAAGATAAAAGAAATAAAAAACATTTGCTTCTTAACGTTTTTTTTATTTCTTACCTACATAATACTTAGTTTAACCTAAGAAAATATTAAAATATATTATTATTTATTTTTAATCCAACCGCCAATTGGTCCCAGAAGAGTGCTGTGTAATATCCGTAGAGAAGTAAGAATCACTTATGTCTTAACGTATTTATTGTTAAAAATTATTGTTTTATAACTTAATAAAAACAACAATCAATTAATAATAACAACAATCTATACAAATAAATAAAATATAATAAAGTAACATTTTTTTAATTTTTGTCTTTCTGTCTGTCTACTTGTTCCTTGTTCTTGTGTTGTTGTTGTTTGTTGATTTTCACTAGTAAATAGCTTATGATATAGGGAGTAACTTGGGTTACTTTTTTTAGACTGGCTTTGCTCCGTGGTTTTGTCCGCGGTTGTTGTTGTACTGCGGGTAACACCGCGGGGCTAGGCTAGTAAGAAATACAACAGTTAATTTAAAATAGTTTCCTTTTCTGTATATCATCCAATGTTCATTTATTTTCAATCATGCAGTTATAGTTAATTATAGGCTAAAAGGAGAGGCTGCATCAGAAAAATAGTAGTGGGCTCGTAAACTCATAATTCAGTAGAAGTTCATTAATAGGTTGGAATATAATGAAACATAATACCTTCGAGGCACGATGGGCTTTGCAACTAATCGACAAGGTTATAATATTCAGGTTCTATTTAATTAATATTGGTAACATGCTCGTATATTGTGTAATTTATGCATAAATTGTTTGAATTATTAATTTTCATTCGATCTTGTCTGGTGTTTCCAAAATCTATGAAGATATTCTACAACATTTAATAAGAATATTAAATTAAATAGCATACAACGAAATGAGTCTCTGTCACACTACCTATTAATATAAGATTATGCATCCATTTAGAGCTTACTAACTATAGAATATTCAATTCGTTATAGAAATTTGAATTACTTTATTTTTGATAATTCAGAAGCATAACTTGACACAAAATTCCAGTCTTCATGCATAAAGTTGACTCTCCAAATTGTAATGTGTGTGGCGTAGAGGAAGACGAACAACATGTTCTGATGGAATGTGTCAAGTACCGCAGGGATAGAGAAACTCTGATGGAAGCACTGGGGGTGAACCCATGTAACACAGGAATCCCTCAAATGATTCTATCGTCGTCTACTCCTAATGAAGCAAGGGTACTCTATCGCATCACTAAACCCGCAGTGACTTCTTTAAATTAGTTTAATATATTCTTAAACAGATGTTAGTTAAAATAGTTATAATGGGGTTGTCATATCCGAAAGGATAAAAACCCCTAAATAATAAAATCAGTGTGGTAAGGTAGACAAAAACCTCTTGTCTAAGAAGAGGTCTTTGTCCAGACTATTAGAAGCTGTAATAATGTATGATGGTTATTAAAGAGTCTTATTGTATACATATATATCTGTAGCGACTCCCACATACAGCGCAACAGAAATACACTAGAGCGCCATCTGCCGAAGATACGTCGAACTACGGAGTAACGAAGGAAACGAATAAACGACCAATCTTGAATCACGCAATAGAAGTTCTCGCGCCGATTAGCATATATACAACTTCCCAACATTAGTCATTTGGCAGTGGCCCGCCAGGCATGATCATCTCGCCTGGTCGGAGGATCCTTCTTTGTGTTGGAGGAACATGATACCCGTTACTACCTCCACATATAATCACAAAATTCTGGGGTAATTATTGCTTTTGGCCAGAAAATCTGTAGTTAATGTAGTGCTCTATATTCAAGGCCTTTTAATATTAAAAATATGTATTTCCACCACAAAGAACAATGTATATTGTAACAATTATATATGGATATTAGTAAAAAGCCTAAAAGATGTTATGGTCTGAGATAGTATTGGTTTCAAATCCGTTCAGAAATGCACAATTATTGTATAACAAGTGATTTATTTAAAAATGCTTTTATTTAAATAAGCTTTTATCACTTGTTAATAAAAAAATAACTTTAAGCCCTTTCATTTCATGCCCATATTGAGTGGGTTGTTCAGAAATATGTAAGCCGCCATTTTATTACGGCGGCCATTTTGGATTAATAATACCACCGATTATATATAATTGCATTGTCATCAGAACTAAAGGGATATTTCAAATTTCAGCTCAATCGGGAAGTGGATCAAATTTAACTTACAGGATTTGATTACAAACATACACCGAAACAGGTGAAGCTAAAAATAAAAGCTTATTTAAATACTTTCCTTTAGTCTTAGTTTCTAAAACACGAATCTTTTAAGCCTCGAATTTGTTATTTAAAATATATAATAAACAAATACGGTGTAGTAAGAGTTATTCATTAACATGATAAAGTTTATCTTTCCCGAAACAATCTGTGACCGCAGCTTTGAACGGTTCGCGAGCGCTTGTGGTTGGTTGTTTTGCGGCGTATCGACCATCTCATTTCACGAACATGCCAATATAGACAGTCAATATTGAAAATAAATTTCATTTCCGATATGATTAATCTTTGTTTATTTTTAATTGAATTTTAGGATGCCGCAGCCAAAAGGTAAACGGGACCTATTATTAAGGCCGTCCGTCTGTCTGTCTGACCATTTGTTGAAATATTCAGAAATATTGCATTTCGGTTGCTGTTACAGCAAAAAATACTAAAAAACAGAATAAAATAAATATTTCAGGGGCTCCCATACAAGGAACGTGTTATTTGCTCGTTTTTGCTCGATGCTGATAACAGCACCAGGAAGACACTTGAAATGTATAGAAAATAATGATACGGAACCCTTTCTGCGGGAGTCCGACTCACAGGACGCTATCAGGGCCTATACAATCTCAGACCTATTGGAATGAAGTACAAAAATCTACGTATATTTTAACTGCTCGAGTTATTCAATTAATTTAATCATCCTAGAAATAACGCAGTTTATAACAGAATAAAGATCATTATAGGAACGCTATCTAGACGCACTGATATACATTATAGTCTAGTGGTTGAATGTAACTGTCGATCAAGAGGTCTCAGGTTCAATTTCGGGTCGGAATTTGAACAAAAAACAAAGAGATGTCGGTCCTGAGACTGATCTCCTCCCGGCCACGTCGGTTAACCGCACCATCGAATTATTAGATAGAGGGTACAGAGAGTGCACCTGTGTTTGTGCACATACTTATGCACTATAATATCACCTTCTTAGTTGGCTGATCTCCGTTGAGACTGGCCGCCGTGGCTGTAATCGGTTAGGAGAACATCAAGTAGACACAATAAGATTATATATAATTTATAATGTTTTAAATTATTATAAGAAAATAGATATATCACACTGTAACAAAAATATCGCATTGAACATTCCTACTAATGAATTTGGCAATATTAATACCATATACCTAAGCTACTACTAATTAGTAAAGCAGATGACTAAACAAAAACCCATTAAAGTTTAAATCTCCTAATGAATGTAACTGCAAAGCATTAGCAAGAAGAATCTTGAGGGAATTAATGTAAGGAGAATCAATAAAAACTGTATAGGAGTTTATATTGACCAGCGGTTGTATATTTTTTACCGAGTAACGACGTTTACATGAACAAATAAACTGAGAGAGTCATTTGAAAATCGATTAGCATCCCAAAACAACAATGGTAGTCCAATATTGGCATCTAAATAGGATAACGTAAGCAATCCACACCACCGATACTACTGTCAGATTTTCCATTTTTCCATATTAATATTATAAATTCGAAAGTAACTCTGTTTGTCTGTCCATCTGCCATGCTTTCACTACTAAACCGTTACACCAATTTAAATAAAATTTGGGATGGAGATACTTTGATTCTTGAAGAAGAACATTGACTAATTTTAACCCCGACAATCGCCAGACACGCGGGTGGAGCCGCGGGTGTGTACAGCAAAACCAGAGAGATGATAGCATATGTATTTGTCTCCAGAAATATTTTCGTGTGATTCTGTAACCGAAACATATTTAATATTCTTTAACTACACTCATGCTAAAAATCCTGTATAAAAGTTTCTGAAACAGCTAGCTTATTGCCAACATTATAATATCTTCTGTCATAGTAACCATTCTTCTTCTTCTTTTGATAAAGTCTTCGAGTCTTGAGTCTTCTAGACTTAGTCGTGATGAAAGTAACGATAAAAACTATAAAAAATGAGGATGAGATAAAATGGGGACCGTCTTTTGAAAAAAAAACGACCTCTCTCCATAGTAACCATAATATTATCCAAACGAGTGATATTATCATCCACAACTCATGATATCCCACTGCTGGGATCGGGTCTCCTCTCAGGAGAGGGTTAAGGCCAAACGTCCTCACGCTGGCCAAGTATGGGTTGGGGACTGGTAAGACAACGTTGTGGCTATGTATGTTGGATGTTTTTAAGCCGCCCGAAGATCTCCAACTAAGCTTCAGGTGATTGTTTCCAATCACCGAATGCAACTGGGCTATGAGCACCTCAGTGATATAATGTTGTACATAATTTCATAAAGCACGCGCTTTTCAGTACCACAGCGCCGTATTAAAAAAAAAGAACTGTTATTCGAATTTCCGTCGTCTCCCATCATTTTTGCTCGATATTAGTATTGCAAAAAATATACTGCCTCGGGTGTACATTGGTAGCGTTGCAACTGCTGTGCCGAGGACTCGCGCTCGATTACCGGGTCGGACCAAATGTTCTATGTATAATATATATTTGCCTTTTTACAATACATGTGAATCTCATTTGTATAGCTTTTATATAGCTCAGCTCCTCAAGCTACAGTTCAAGCTCTGCTTAGTTTGAAGGTAGATGGCATACCGATATCCGAAAAAAAAATATGTACACTATGTGAATAATCGAATAATAAAATAAAACATTTCTTGAAAATATTGGTTCTTTTTGTGTCTCAAATCTTATACTCTAGCAATATAATATAATGAAGCTGATTATTACAATGAAGCGCTTTAAAATGATAAATAAACGAATCCAAACACAAAAGACATGATGGGCACATAAAAAAGCAAGTTAACGTAATAGTTTAGTTAAAGCAATTTTGTGGCACATAACACTTTCTTAACAAAGGTGGTTACAAAATTTCGGTATCGTAAATAACTGTCGGATTAGTACGATTGTTTCAAACAACTGAACTGTTATTACAGGAATTCAAGTTGTCATCCGGAATTCAATTTAAATGCTTCACTTGTTTCACAGCGTACAACTTGGCAACGAATTAAGTAAAAACGACTTCGCTAAACGTATCGCTCAGAAGAGAAATCATAATGAATTTTGCAATGTGACCGAAAATTTTCTGCGTATAATTTAATTTGGAATGGCTCCAGCCTCTACGGACAAATAATTTAAACGGTACGGAAGTTTAAGCTAAAATAAAGTATTAAACGAGTTTTATGAACCTCACTTATTTTGAATGATAGCTGAGCTTAACCACTTATACATTAATTTTCTTTATGAATTGCCCCATTTCCAGCCCTTGCGGTGAGGCCAGCTGGCTCGGAGTTAGCAAGAAAAATTGTATCCAACAAAGCATTAAACAAATCGAAAAAATGGTCAGACACACACATACGTTACAGAGCAGTGTTTATCCGGCTGCGAACAATGCAAACGTTGAAGGGAAGTAAACGAAACACGAGCGTTGAATTTCAAACCACTGTGTACAATGGAAGAAAAAAATGTGTAGCGGGCCTTGCAGCAACGAAACATCGCAGCATGAGTCCACGTGGTACGCTGTCAGCACTTCTTGACAAGCAACACTTGCGCCAAAACGCCTGATAAACTGATTTTTTATCATCCAGTCATTCCACCTCCATTCTACCGAGAATTCACAAACATTTGTCTATTGTACATTTTTTATCCAGTCCATATATCAAAAACTATCGCGCAGGACAAAAACAAACAATGATGTTTGTGTTGTTCGGTGCAGTGAACTCTGTATTTTTTTCACTGTAACGGTATTTGTTTAGAGTTGTATTTTAAGTTAAAAGCTTTATCTTATCTTTTTCAACCAAATTAAAGTATATTTTACATAAATAATAAATAGGTAGTTATTAGGTATGAGTTTTTTTTCATATTATTTCTCTTGGTCAGTTAATGCTTAAAATGTAAAATAAATTACAGTGATATATATATATATATAAGATTAGTTAGTTAGAAGTCCAACTTTCGTCAAGTTCTAGATGAAAATCAGATGGCGGGATTCAAAAGTTTACATAGACTGGACATGAATTGGGCCATTTAAACACAATCTTGATTCAATTTATACAACTTCAAATCAAAAGATATTGAGTTGTAACTGACTGTCAAACTGCTGAGGTAAGTTCTGTCATAAAGGATCCTTCAAAATAGATGTTATACTTTTAACGTTGTTATTGTAAAGTAGATTAAAATAGTACCCTATGTCCTGCCTCGAGGATCAAAGTATTCATATAGGTACCAAAAATTTAAATAATTGGAGCGGTTTTGCTGTGAAAGTGTAACGCACATAATACAAGTATGCATGTTATACACAGTGTACACGACAGCCTGTGTTTTAGAAATTGAATTAGTTTACGTAGAATATAATCTCTTTTAATTTTGTGACATTATTTTTATTACCAAAGTGCTAAATATTTAAAGGTCAAAGTTAGCATTGTTCATCAAAAAATAAATTGACAGCCCGACATCTTTCAATAAGATTATAGCCTATAACTTGAAAATAAAAGCGTTATTTAGCTACCGTGGCCTATAAAATATATGTACACTTATTTCCATTATTTACTACTCCTGACGTTTACTTAAAAGAAGTATTAAGAGTTAGGTCACTTTATCGAATAACAAGATAAGATTCAGTATGTGTACAATCACTGATGAAATAGCTGTTACCATTAGGCAAATCCATGGACAAGTCCGAAAATTCCGAGCGCCGAAAAAAGCCGTGGAAATTTATATTTGACAGGGACATAAAGAGTCCATTTGTAGCAAGTGACGTGTTGAGGGACTCTTGTTTATGGGCGGCACTTAACACAGCCCTAAGCCGCCAAACGCTCAATCTTACGTTTTTAAATTGCAAGAATGAAGTTGTACTTTATTCTTTGCACTGCGTGCAAAGTATCCTAATAAATCTGTAGTCTAAGAACAAGACAGATGTGAATTTTGAAAATGATAAAAGATTTTTTCACTTTTTAAAATATACTCGTGTGCATTATAAGTGAATTTGTTATCTGATTACACACGTACAAGTACACGTAATAAACGTCACGTTATTTCTATGTTAAGATAGGGGCGTGGGTATTATTGCCTCGTCATGGCGAAAATATCTTCCTTTAAAGCGCCATTTTCCATAAGGAAATTCCCATTGCTAAATGTTACACTTACACTTATCAGATTCATTTAACGTGAAATATGAATATTATTATCATTTGATGTAGAAATGAGAAGAAAATGAAGCTTTAGTATTGAGCGTAGGCTAACATTCCTAAAATAACTTTATTTGGCATGGAGATATTATGATTCTTGAGAATACTATTTACGGACGGATCCGCGAACATAGCAATTATAAATTTCATTATCAAAAATTCTAAACAAAACATATCTATTCTATTGATTAATAGAATGGGTATATTTCATCTAGCTAATTTCAAAGTGAAATTATCTAAGTTAAAAAAAAACAAATGACAGAAGTATTTTCAATTTAAATTTATAATATGTGTAATCTCATTTCAAACCATACGCTCAAACGTAATGCTGTAAAACTACATTCATTTAAACAAACGAATGCAGAAACGAAGATAGCCGTTCGAAGAAAAGAGATTATATTGAGCAAGGCATATGTCACCTGCAGCTAAAATCTAATTTTCAGCTTGTCCGAGGATTGGTTGTTGTAGCTGGAGTGTGCAGCGTAGTGATTCCAGAGCGGCCGAGCGCTGAGACCGAGAGCAGTGCCCCCTACCGGCATACCCGATTTTCCTTTAAACTCAGCAAGGAAATTGATTTCAAGAGTTCTCCTAAATGTTACGTTGGCTGTCAATAAGGTTCGCATTCAATGATTTATCGCTCTTTCACCGACCGCTCTCAACTTTTCATCGAGATTATAACTTTCTTGCTACGATTTTAATTTGATTCGACGATATGAATTGCTATACCCACAATTAGGTATAAATACAAACCATAACAACAAGAATATCTATTGCATAGAATTGCTGAATTGCTAGTAATTAAGTAAAAGATTATTAAGATCTAAAAGTACTATTATCAAAAAATAGTATCTACTGTGAAAATAATATATTGTCGGTGGCATAATTTTACACTTAAGAACTTTAAAATAATTACGATATATCAGTCTTGTAAGTTTTATAATTATTATTTTTTATTTAAGTTACTCTTATTATTCCTAATGTAAGATCAAAATTTTTTACTGCTGTACATATTTAATTAAATCACATCATAGGGTTAATTTATTTAATAAACTTTAAAAATAAACTATATTTTATTATTGATTTAAAAGAAAAAAAATCACACCCTACTAACCTAAAACACTCTATCTCCCTTATTACATGAACAAAAACGTGCGGCATTCGTCATACAACACGAAAAAAAGATCAATATCGACATCTACTAAAGCGAAAACACGACACAGGGATATAGAAAACGAATGAAAAAAGCAATATGTCGCAGGACGCACATGTTTGCGAAACTGGCATTAAAAAACACAGCCATCTCAAAGAAACTCGTTCAGGAAATCAATTCGTAGTTTAACATAACGGAACGTGAGACTGGTTTTTGTCTGCGGTTTGCTAACATATGGGCCTAATATGTTACTTCGCGATTGCGTTGCGGTGATCTATTGTAGTGACGTTCACCCTGTTTAACATTCAGTTTGAATGAACCGCACAACTTACTGCCATTCATATGTAGGAATTCCTGTAAACATTTTGTTCTCTCTACACGATGGGCCTAAAAGGATTGCAACCTTTTAGGGTTCGTGTACGTATCGAATGAGTTTCCTTGTTCTACCATAACTAATAAAACTAATTACTGACTTACATTCTATCGGCTGTTCCTGGATATCTTTGTTCGAAAAAATTAAAACGACTATATACTCGTTTTATAGGAAGTCTGTTGTGTCTTATTTATAAAAATTCTTACAAGACCGAACCACTCAATCAAACCTATTAATACAAAAGGGTCAAATGTTTATAAAATAAAAATCTCAAGATCTTTAAAGTTAACTATGAAATAAATGTCTCGTAAAATTATATTATGTAGACACAAATATAATACTTTACGAGCCATTATGATCATAGAGTAAATGTCTTCATTAAAAACAACATTATTGTCATATTGCGGGTGAATGTCATAGCTTTTAACCAATTTTGTTACACTTCCTCGCTGTTATTTTCGCTTATATATAGATTTTAAGCTACTACTGGAGAATAAGAGCCAGTTCCACTACTAGCCTATAAGATTCCTGATTGACTGTTATAAATAGCATATAACTGTCAAAAACATTGCCAGGTATTGAAAACTAAAACTGGTTCAAACCTTTTAATAATAGATTTATTAGATATCGCTTCATATGAAGTTAAATTGAAAATCCTCCACTTTTTGTAATCAGTTTTTAGGAATTAATATGTGTCTGTATGTAAATTACTACTTACTTGATACCTACCTGTTACGGGTTCAGTGTTCACATTATTTTTTATTTTTACATCTGGCAAATTACATAGAAAAGTAAGAAAACAAAACTTTCCTAGCCCGTGCAGCTTCTTTCGTCCCACTTACATAAGAGTACACAAAACTCATTCAATACCATTTACGTTATAACTTTATTTCCTCCATATTGCTGCCGATTCAGGTGGAATTTCAGTTGACGTAGCTTTGAGGTAGTCAAAGGCACCCTGTGAAAGAAAAAGTTTGGGAAACAAAAACTTAAATATTTTTTGCTATTCTATCGAAATAACGATATCGACTGAGGTATTTGGAGCGAGCGTTTCGATATTGTACTCGTTACCGCACTTCATTAGAGTTCAAACAACCAGTTTGTTTTCAGTATTTACTTGAAAATCTCTTACGTTTCCGACTGAATTTTTTTTATTTTTTTGCTTTTTTAGTAAACAACATTTACTTTGTAATTAACTATTATAAAAAGTCTATATTTCTGCTTTCATTTATAAACTTACTTTGTTGCATAAATTAAGATAAATATGCTTCTTCATCTCATAAAGTAATTGAGTTTGATCAAACTAAAGCTTTAATTTGAAGGTTTTAATAGACTTTTATTAGCTTTATTTTCACCTGTGTTTGTTTGTTTGAATGTAATCGACTTTTGAAAGCGTGTTTTTAGTTTTAATTGGCTCATTATTAAAATTATATTTTAGACTAGCTGATCCCTGCTCACTTCTATTCTTCGATAACCGTCCGCTTTTCTTCGACTTGATTTACTACAATACTATTATTTTTAACAGAATTTTTTGTTCAATCATAATAAAATATCCTGTATCACTCCTGAATAGTGTCGCTTTCTGTTGGTGAAAGAATTTTCAAGATCGGATCAGTACTTTCGAAGATAACCCATACAACCATACAAACAAAGTTAGAAACTTTACCTCTTTATAATATTAGTATAGATTATTATTTCATATATGAAATAGACATTTTCCATTTAGTTAAATCCAATTAAATAAAGCGTTTCCTATATGTTATTACTTTTAAGGTATAAGTAAACGAGGAGATGGCAAGTGACTAATGCATATATATTTAGATTAATATTTAGTAAATTAATATACGCTATGCTAAAAAAACAAACATTTGCTTTCGCCTTCTTTTTCACCCTGTGCCTTCAACTGATGAATGAAGGCCTCCCCCAAAACACGCTGTCCATCTCGGTCTTGGTCAGCCGGTATCTATCCTATGCCAGTGATTTTCCTAAAGTTATCGAGAAATCGTGATATAAAAATGTCCTTCAATCCGCGCAATAAAAACGGGGAACAATATTTCCAAACAATACAAAGCTTTCAAGTACATTAAAGCATTAACAGTACACGCTAAGGTTCGAGACATAATCCGACTGAAAGGAACAATCTACATGAAGATTAGCATTAGTACAAGTATGTACAGAATTACAATTACCTCAGCTCACGAGCTTGCTTAATCAAAGCAACGGGTCATGATTGTAACAATTTGCTAATAATGAGTTTTAGGTCTGGGCCTTTTACGTTTTACAAATAAGTGCATCGTGAATTTTTGATGCTATTAATATTTTTACTTTAGGATTATTTAAAACAGGAATGTATTAATAGTATCACCATAAATATTCTGCCATGACATTAAACTGATCATTGCTACCACAAATTATACATAAAATTTTAAAAGATAAAACATCTGAAAAACCGTGTACCAAATTTAAAACTTCACTCCATTCAATCATCGTAATTTAAATCGATTTCATTTATTTTTCCCTTTGGTTGGGCTACGTTATTTTCCCTCTCCGACAGTTTTTATTTTATTCAAATTTTATTTAACCACTTTAGACACTGGTTTCATAAACATGTAATGTTGATTTTTGATTTTTTTTCATTAAAAGAACTGATTGCTGATATTAATATAATTCGAACGTCGGAATAATTTACAACATAAATACTTCAAAGAATAATGAAGTAAAGAACTTAAACTACATAGTATGGGACACTTTTTATTATTGTCCCATTTATATAACATGTTCGCAAGCATAGATATAGAAAGACAGTAAGTAGGTTTTAGAGAAACGTATACAACAAGATGAGCATTACAAGGCCATATACCTACCATATGAACTAAAAAAATGTTATAAATTATTCCATCACTTTAACTGTTCAGTCGACGTTCAAGTTTTCAGTGTACAAAATAGTGCACTACAGATAATGTTATCATGCGATAGAATCCAATTCTATTGCTATTAACAGGATCCGTTTCCAATCCTCAACGAGATTTTTATCTAACATAAAACTTAATTATCCTTTTTCTATGGCTGGGAATATCGCCTTAACTTGTTCCCGAGAGAATAAGATTAACGTATACTGGAAGGAACCACTTTAGTACAAAGATAGTTTTTACTGGAGTAAGTAGTCGCTTTCCTAGAACTAAGAACCACAAGCTATTACTAAAGATAAAGGAATTATGGTTTTATATCTTTCAAGTTACTTTATCCGATTGAAATTGGATTACTTACATGATGTAAAAATAGAATAAAGGACGCTTTGTATGTCTCATCTTTAATTCATAATTCAATGACTGTTGTTAATTAAAGATTATTATTTCTTTATCACCTGGTTATTTATGTATATATTTTGGATTCTATTTTCAGTGTTGACCTCCTATAGTTTTTCCCTTAGCGTTTGCTAAAGACTTTCCATCGTTTCTGTTAAATCGACCGATCACCTTCTCTTTAGAATTGAAATGATATCATACAAGGTAATGTACTGAAAGTTATTTAAAAAAATTAAAATGAATAAACGTATTTTAATATCTTTTTATTGCATATTGTGACAACAAATAAACACTGAAAAAAATCATTATATCATTAAGGCACATTTTGTGGTATTTTACAATATTCGCTGGTTTTATTACACAAACGATTTATTTGTTTTAGTTCATGACTACTATACTAAAGAAAAACTTAAAATACATTAAAAGATAATAAAAGAAACGTAATATCGTAGCCACTTTGAATGGCTAACGTAATTTTAATATTTGAACTATAGGTTATTATCAGCCACACACCACGTTCAGCTTAGCTGTTATAAGGGTCGCAAATTTTATTATAATCAACTGGTCAGCCAATCATTATTATTAATCGAGATTATCCGGGTGTGACGTGTTTGGCTCTCCATAAAATAACAGTGAACCACATCAAACGGCACATCACCGAAATTTCAATGTTGAATAAATGATTGAAATTCTTTGTTAATCCATGCATCCTTTTGAATTTAAATCTACTAAATATTTTTAAAATATTTTTTTATCACTATTACATAATGTATAAAACACTTGCCTATGCCAAGGCTCCGTCCGTGTGCATATTGGTTATCGTGAGGAATAGTAGCCTACGTTCTTCTTCCGTAATCAAATAATCTTTATTCTAAATTTCATCCGAATTGGTTTAGCAGTGTAGCCGTGAAAAGGAAACAGACAGACTAAGCTACTTTCGAATTTGTATTATTAACATGAATGGGTATACGATTTTATGAAATTAAATTAGCTAGTAGGGCTTGATAATAACATGACGGGGGACTTTTAAGTACAATGTCTGACACTCACACATATTTATGAAACGAACTACACATTTAAAATTACTTGCTCTGTCTGACTAAAACTCAATATTACCGAGGCTGCCTGGGATTACAAATTTGATATTTTAGCAGATGTTACATTTTTTTCTAGTAAGCACTCACTGAGAAAGGTTTTTTTAATAAATATATAAAAAATATATTTATTAAACTAGTATTCGATTGAATTTGGGTAAACAATGTAAAAATAAATGTAGATTGTTTGCTGAATAAATACAATCATTCTAGTTGTAAGTTTCGCCAGTTCCGAATAAAGTTTCATGTAGTTACATGTCACATTTTAACAGAGCAAAAGTTGCTAATACGTTCATTTTTATTTGACATATGTTTCTCTATCTGAGACTTGTGAAACGAATATCTGTAGTTATTTGCTGGTTTTTTTTTTTGGTCAATTTTCTAAAAATGAATTTTAGTTCCCCTTGGAAACCCTCTACATATTAAATTTTACGAAAATCGTTGGAGACGTTTCTGAGATTCAGGCTATATATATTAAAATATATACAAGAATTGTTCATTTAAAGGTGTTAGATAAATTGACGGCAGTATATCCAGGACTTTATCATCACGTAGTAAAATTGATCGATCGATGGGTTTTACGCAAACAGATAAGTCATCCATTATTAATTTTTGAATTAACTATCGTTGAATATATTGTATAATCATGTGATAAAGTAAATATCGTTAACCCCTAATTTATTTCAATTGCTACAACTGTGATGACAATTAATTGTTTTAAGTGACTTTATTTTCGGAATAAGATCTTGGTACTTCCGACAATGGGCACCTACCCCCTAGCCAAGTTCCAACTTGGCTTTACTTTAAACTTTACCTTTGTAGAATCCATTCTACAAAGGTAAAGTTTAACAGAAAACGAACAAATGTATAGAAATGGTAAATAGCGTAGTCAATAAAAAATGTTAGGCAATAAAACAAGAAAACAGAGGCGTTAGCGATAGCGAATGTAGAAAGAGATTTGACACAAATCACTTGCAAGTTAGCTAAAGTAAAAATAAATCGTAACTCGTATCAAAAGAAGGTGTTTTATTTGATTATCTTTCATTCTTTCTCATCGCTCTTAATAATATCTACCAGTAGCATTCCACAATCGAATTAGATAACCTAAGATATGTTATGTTTGGAACATCCAATATTTTCTATTTTATGTAGTTTTTCTCATTCTTTTTATTACAATTCGATAACATCCTGCTAATGGACAACTTGATGGGACTACTCCTTTAGATCATGCATGGGCCGGCTCGACTGAAGTGATACCATGGCCTCACGGAAAACTGGTGTGAAACAGCGCTTACTCTGTGTTTCACTGAATGAGTGAGGATATCGGAGATCCACACCACAACCACTACCCCATCTTTCTCCTCATCCCCCATCCTCCAAAGGCCTGCAACGCACTTGTGATGCCTCTGGCGTTACGCTTACCGTCAGGCGAAACATCTGCTTGTTTGCCCCCTATACCATAAAAAAAATACTGAAATCGACTCTTCCAACATCGTTTTTTGTTAGAAACATAATTATATAATTTGAAAAGCAACGAGAATAATACTTATTATGACCGTTTCTTGGTCCATATAGTAAAGACCTTCTTATCAAGCTAACAAGGCACTTTATAATAACATGTACCAAATATGTTTTCCAAATACACAAAGTTATAATTAAGGTTGTAACCCTCCAATTAAGTTAAGTCCCTCGTATATTAATTAAGTTATTAATAGTATAAAATAATACCGACTATGCTAGAGCTACGTACTAATCACGTTTTGGTATTAATTTAAAATCTTTTTACTTTTCGCTTCATTGATAAGATATAGTTATATATGTAAAAGTTTGTAAGTAGTCGATACCGAGTATACAGAATGAGACATTGAAACAAATCAACTTTGTTTTATATAATCATTTAATTACTGTCGAGGGAGGGGATTGCAATTTGCATTTAACGAAGAACCAATGTCTAATCTTATGATAAAATACACTAAAGTTAGCTAGTCTTTTTTATAATTTTTAGTGTTCCGTACCGCAAAAGGAAAAACTATATCCTTATATGACTTTATTGTCCGTCTGTCAGTACATTTTTTCTCAAGAATGAGAGGATGTATCAAGCTGAAATTCAAATACTCTACTATTCCTTGGACCTGTGAAAAAATTAAAATTCTAAGCCAACACAATCAAAAGATACAGCCGTTTATGCTGCAAATTTTCGACACTCGGGAAAAGGGAATCAAAACCTAAAAGGTGCTTGCCGTGAACTCAGAATCTTGCAATTTTGTACGAAGCAACGTTTTATAGCACAGATAAAGGAAGAATTGCGAAAAACATAAACTTTTAGTTAAATCATATAACACACCTACTTGTTTATAGGGAAACCTCGGTGCGCGAGTCCGACTCGTACTTGGCCGATTTTTTTTAAAGAACTTTAATATAATAGATGAGTTGTGTAATTGAATTTTAACTTTACAAAATTATAAGAAATCGTTGCCCGATAAACAAGATGCTGCGAAGGCTACTACAAATTTATTTACAGTTATAAGTAGCAAAATCGCTCATTCAAGAAACAGGACTCAATGATCACTATTTGCAGTCTTTGTGTGTTCTGATTTGGATGTGAAATAGTGAGAGAGACTTTTCAAGCTGGCATACAAAATATCTGTAGTTCGGTACGGAAAGTGTGACCTAATTTCCGTATTGGTATGTCATTTGTTTTGTCGTTGTATTTTACCCGGCAATAGTAGCTAAATTTAGGGATATGTATTTGCGATTGGCGAGTTCCAATTAGAAATGGCATGCAAGTATCGTCCCAAGCCAGTCGAAATTAAAATGTTTACTGTGTCTAAATTGTGAAAATATAATATTGACAACGTGGTTGTACAATAGTTTAAATAGACTAATTGAAACTAATACTGAAGCTAATTTTAGCGTAATTATTTTAATATGTAAGAAGGTTAACTATACTTTATACAGACGGTACAGATACTTCAAGAATTAAACCATACCATACTAATATCATTTTAATTCAAAACGCTCGCATAATCACAGACCTTTCCTCCGTATTAAAGCCTAATGGATAGTCACATGACGATCACACGGTATGTCATTATTGACGTGAAAAATGAGAAGGATTTTGTTGAGGTGACACGTTCAATATTGATGCATCATATCTCTAAATACCATACTCATACCACACTTTTTTTAGGTCCGTTTTTATATAATTTCTAGGCTTTGATATACCTTGACACGTATTGCATGCTTTTTATTAGCTTCTCATGTATCTTTAGGTTTGTAATCAACTCCTTTGGACTAGATTTTAACCTACTTCAAGCGGTCAGATTTCATTTAATCTTAGTAGACCTATCGCGGACCGATGAAAACACAATAAATTGAAAACAAAAATAGTTAAAAACTAAAAAATTACGCTTTTATAAATAAACTAAACTAAAAGTAGAAAATATTTATTTCAATCATTCATTTTAAGAATGTAGAATCAACAAAAAAATATTTTTATGTAAAAAAGGGTGGAGTGACGTTATCGCATTGTTTCAGAAAGAATCCACGCTTTTTTAAATTACCCTTAATTTGATTTATTAAAAAAAACACAATTGTTGCATTCTAAAATTAAATTTGATTCAATAATTTAAATAAAATATTAAAAATAATTATTAAAAAAAGAATAATAAGTTTTATATACAAGCGTCAAAAAAGTCCTATGCATCATCGCCTAAAAAAATATTTTCTAGTTTTTAGTTTGGTTTATTTGTATAAGCGTGTTTTTTTTACTTATTAACCTATAATTATAAGTAACGGTCCGGTAAACTGATGTTTTAATTTAAACAAGTCTATTTTTTTATTTATTTTTCTGCTGATGAGTTTTATTCTGCATTAATTGTAATCATAGTTTTGGAAAGTTGGTTTGTTCTAATCTCGTATTTTGAAGGTGCGTCCATAGTATGTTAGTACATAAAAATAGCTATTCTACTAGCGCATAGTAACAGTTACAGCATACAAAAACTGCCAACTTAGCACGAAACTGGGTGAACCCGTATAGGCATTCACACTGGTATACTTTTATTTATTCATTTTTTAAATCTTCATGCACACATGTACAACGGCGGGCTTAGTGCCCAAGGCATTCTCTACCAGCCAACCTTTGGATGGTGTAGAAATTTTGTGGGGTAGATACGTTGTGGTGAAAAAAAAAAATTCTTGTGAAGTTACACATATACATAAAAATATAAACAAATATATATATACACGGTAATATATAAACTTTATAAACATACACTATGATACACACTAATACATAAACTTTACATACGTACACTGTGAGTAGGTACTAAGTTGTTTACTAATTAAGGCTTTCCTGCCATCTCGTAAAAAAGGTGGTTTTTTACATTCTTCTTAAATGAGTCACGGCTTGTAGACATCCTATGCTTGTATACTTTTCTTCTTCTTCTTTCTAACCTTTATTATTCTAAGCATTATTTAAGGTCGACTACTATTTAAAAATAGTTACGTGTTTCGGGTCATTCCTCAAGAGTTTGCTAAATCTTAAAGCAATAATGATTTTTATCTGTTCATTAAGTTTACTCCTAGCCTTATGGTTCATTAGAAAGAAATATATATATTAAGTCTCTATCCCAATACTTCCATAATCAATATCTCTTAACACAATAATTGCCAACGTAATCTTAAATACTTACCCCTATGTATGTAGTTTTGGTAATGTCGGTAAGTTATCGCAGCGATAACCTGGGGAGCAGCTATAAAAGTATGCAAAATCTTTGGTATAATTATGCAAATGGTACATTTCCACGACCGCAATTCAGATTCAAGCAGGTACTTTGGTGCCCAACGTATTGCAAAGATTAAAGGTACGTAGGCGCATGGACTGAGAATTAAGTATTTGACATTATAAGGTTAAAGTTTAATATCTAATACCTTAAAGGGGCATTGAGGTATTATAATCCGTTTAAAGATAATTGGAGCATGTTTTGTGGTTTTCCGACTACGAATTTAATTTGTGTTACTACTGATTGTGATGGACGGGTCCTGAATTGTGTTTTGTCCGGTGAATTGTATAAAATTGAACGTTATTTTTTCCATTTATTTTTGAAAATAAGACTGAAGACTATTTTTGAAAATGAAACTGACAGTTTGAATCGTACCTGATAAAGGTACACATAGTTACCTGGCATATAACACTATTTAATAGATTAAAAGTTGCTGATATACATATGATTAGCTGACATTTTTGTCTCTATTTGAGACTTGTTAATTTAAATCTGTAGATACCTGATAAAAAAAAGATATATATTTTAGCAGTATCAAAAAATGAAAAGCTGGGCCTATAAGTTATTATTCTATGATCCTATTTAATGGTAGAAATAAAACTTCCAAAGCACTAAATAATAAAATTAAACCTGTTACAGTATATATAAATTAACTATCCCAACAACGTTTTCTAAATCCATTACTCTTAAAACGTCTACGAAGAAATATTTCTAAAGACTCAGCTCATTTATAAGAATAGCGATATTGATTTTACGATTGAATAAGCGGCTCGTTGGCTTTGTAAAATTCCACTTTTAATTCTCTATTGTCGGTTGGGCTAAGGTCTGTAATGGAATCAGGCGGTCGGGTCACGTCTTGGGCCCTCAAACGGCTGACTGTGGAAGATAAACTTTACCTTCATTGTCAATTTCCTTGAGTCTTGTGGGTATTCTGCACGCCCGGAAACAATGAAAGAAAAGTACTTTGAACGAGTTTTTGTTGACTTTTTAAATGGTGCGTTAGGCTAACGTGGTCTATTAAGCTGTTCAATCGCGATAACGTGCCACAGATTTGTTTTGTACTTGTGTAGGGCTGCAAACACACACCAAAAGAACTGATATTTAAATCAATACTTTATGATTTAGATAATCAGTAAATACCGAAAATATTTCTTCTTATTTTAGCTTGGTATTTATTTTTACCAAAACGATATAATAATATAGGGATATGATATAGGGGTTGATGGAATGAGTTTCTTTCAATCATTTTTCTCCAGGTATATTTGGAATGTTATATATCTTGGAAAATACAATTAAATTTTTTGCCGGAACGATAACAAATGTATCAATGTAGCTAAGATACTATTGTTTGAATTGATATAGTGCTCAAATTGTGATCACAAGAGATATAAACAATGATAGATTACTACCATAAACTCTGTTTTAGAAGAAATGATCACCAACCATGAGATAGGCAGACCATCTGCGTATTAAATATACAAACACACATACTGCTGATTTTTCTCGAGCTTGGATATGCCCTCAAAAATAACTACCGCTATTTGTTTTTAACACAGCACCCACACTTTTGTATTATCCATTAATATTTACGATATGATAGGTATAAATAGGACTGTAACCCCACTCTATCGTTTGATAGGCTATATGAAAAACAAAGCTTAAGGTAATTAAGTACCCTATTTTTTTATTTGGAGTTACATGAGCTCTCTTATCACTCTTCACGTCCTCCACAAATTTAGATAGATAAATAAAAAAATAAAGGGTTTAAAAACTAATTAGAAAAAATGTGATTGGCGATTGTGATATCGCTATATGCGATCTCTTCAGGCAACCGCTGGATGGAGTAGGCAACTATAAAATATAAATTATAAAAGTAAAAATGTGGAGTTGCGAACTACAATACGAACTACTTGAAGTAATCCAATTACTATTGACAAAGTCATAATAGAAAGTAAATATAAATAAAATAAATAAGTTAAAATTAAAACAGTAGCAAAGTAAGTGCGTTCATCCGTACGTGTACGTATACGTACACCATCAAATACTTACACAACACGGCGGACATCACGGCCCTCATCACATCACATTTTGGGAATGTTCCGTAACAATGTTTTTTTAATATTTAGTGAATAATTATTAACAATTAACGCTATAACAAATCCATGAACGTTAAACATTTTCCTTTTTTTGTTCGCAGAAGTGAACTTAAAATGCGTAAATCACCAATGGTTCCTGAAATTGCTTTCCGCCGGCATCGATTCGAAAATTTGAAAACATTTATAAATTTCCTTGTCACCCTATACAATGGAGTTGCTACGAAAAATTAAAATTTCAATTTAGTGAAGTAAAAATATTTCGCTGTTATTTTTTCAAGTCCATTGTACACGAAATTTCCAAACCCTCCTTCATTTTAATAAAGCTTAAAAAGTACCAAAACACAATTTTCCTAATGATGTCTGGTGGGATCACTTTACATTAATTTGGACTGCTTTTTTCTTCTTTAGATAAATATTTTGGAAGATAAATATTAGAATAAATAATTACTACGCCGATGATCTTTGACAGACTGGGGTTGGCAGTATTTGTTTGATGCGGAACAAACTTCGTCCACGTGAAATATCTCTCCTTATTACTGCACAATTATATATATATATATATATATATCAATCGACTTAGGGTTTTATCAGACCATATATTATGTAGAGTAGGTTATGATATATTGTAACAGATACAGAAGTAAAAGGCTTAATAACTTAGAATTACATGTCTTATAGTGACGTACTATGTATGTACCTAGTATGAAGCTTAATAACTTTACCATTGTGAAAATAGTAAAAAATATATGTTAATTTCAAAAATGGATTACAGATAACAAAGGAGAAAGCTAGGTCAGAGACGTTGTAGCAAGGGTTTCTGGCGAAAGTACCCCGTCGTGAGAGTCCATCGTGGTCAAATCGGTCCTTGCACCGGTTCAGGCCCATATGAGGTGCCTGGGCCCGATCTTTGTCCGATGGTGACACTTCGACAAGTACTACGATAGATTGCTCCAAAGCTGATCGGTGCTACTTTTGCCCAATTGGGGTGGACCTAGCGTCAGGACAAGAAGGCTGCACACATGGATTGTCCGTTCAATAACGCCATATATGATGCATTAGTGAGGGCGGTGAATCAGGCTACCCAGGATTCGGCACACCTTTGGCGCTCTCAGAGGATATTAACGATTCGAGCCATAAACGGTTACCGCACTGTGTCGACGGAAGCGGCGTGCGTGTTGACTGCAACCTTTTGGGAAAACGTCATTTCATAGAAGGAGGGGGCAGAGGAATCCTAGGACGATGACCTTCACTCGAACCCAACCCTGCACGCACTCGCTATAAACCTCGGTGGGGTGACAGTCCGTGGGAGTATGCATACGTTAAAAAGAGGGATTTCTGCCAAGGAGTATCATACACACTATAGTCTATAAAAAATATTGTTCTTAAATGTTGAACAGTCTAATGTTTTATTGTTATTATTTTGCAATTTCAATTCTTTTTGTTCCCAGAGTGAAAGTCCTCTTCGGAAATTCGGCTTCTCGGGGTCTCTGGAGCCAGAAGTACGTGGAGTTTCCACAAAAAACCGCCACTTGATCTTAGGCGCCCTGCTCTGAGGAAGGAACTGGAACTAATTTCAGCCTCAATCCCAAGGATCCAGTCCCCCACAGAGTAGTAGAAATGACGTAGTTTTAAATCGGTCTATTAATTTATAAACGTTATTAATATTATAAAGTATATAGGCAGTTGAAATATAAAACAGTCGTAATTTCAACTTCTAGATAACTAATATAAATTCAGTACAGACTTACACTAAAAATGATAGAACAATTCTACACCTATCTACTTCTTTTTACAAAGCCTTAGTCATACTGAATTAAAGGTTTACTCCTTCTGTCAATAAATGAATTAATAACAAGGAGAAGAAATTATCATAAAACCCGACGGCGTTCTTTTTTATTTGTTTCATTTTAATTTTGATGTACTCTGTCTCACTCTCACGACTAAGACGAATCTATTGACAACACTCACCTAAAATTTAGGCAAGCCGTCAAGGCTCTAGGGCGTGCCAAAGGAGTATACACACACATACATACATACACTTGGAAAACATAGCCCTCTTTATTTCGCAGTTCGATAAAAAACCCGACTGCGTATATTTTTTTATTTATTTTTTTAAATTTCTGTGTACCCTGTGTCGATATCACGACTATAACGAATCTATTGACATCACTCACATAAAATTACGACACGCTGTTTAGGCCCTAGGGCGTGCCAAAGAAATATACACACACATACACTCAAAAAACATAACTTTCGCAGTCGGGTAAAAATAGTCAAAACCAAGAACATTACCAATTAGAGTTTAACCAAATCATAACCAAAAATTGTATGATTAAAGAAAAATACCGTTTAAACAGAATAAAAACAGATTTTCGTGTAACCAAAACATTCATATTAATTTGGTAGACCAGAGAAAACATTATTCCTAACTTATGAATGACAAATGCATTGTTTATACATTAAAAGTAATAACGTAATATTTAGTTCTTGAATTTGCTACTTTTATAGCTTATAAGCTAAGATTATGTAGCTAAAAGCTAGCATGACTTTTGCACAGAAACATCAAAAGCTAAATTGAAAAGATTTAATCTTACAGAAATACGCACAACATTTCAAACCAGCTTACATTATTCTAAAGCAAAGTAAACAGAAAATGTATTAACAGAAAAATTCAATCACGATTCTGTTCACCCGGAAATTACAACTGAGTTTGATCCCCGGAACTCAAAACACAACAGGTCGGAAACAGGGCTTGCTACTATTAGGGCAATAAGTCTCCTCCAACAAACAAAACATTCATACTCATACAAATTGCAGCCACTTTCAGTAAAAAGGGTACTGTAAATACTCAACAATGTGAGGCTTCATTTGTTTGTCTCGCTTTAATCGTGCAATATTGTTTTACTTCGAATTAAAATATAGTAGCTCAAGCAAGCTCAAGCATCAAAATACAGATATAATCCATATCAATATTATAAATTTGGAAGTAACTCTGTATGTCTGTCTGTTACGCTTTTACGGCTAAAGTACTGCACCGATTTCATAAAATTTTACATGTAAATACTTTGATTCTTGCGGTAGAACATAGGCTTCGATAACCGACATACACATACATATACTTTTCATCAGGCATAGTAGAGTTATTTTGGCAAGGCCATACGTAATAAAAACAAGATACACGCGGGTGAAGCCGGGCGCAAAAAATAGTTACCAATACTGAACAATAACATTTGATATGAACAGATTGTACTGGTTGACTTACAAGAAACCCCTTTTGAACAATTGAGAATGGGGTTACTAAAGTAGAATTCAACTTGGAATGCAGGCCCTAATTTTCTTCTTCAGATTCTCGAGGCCAACTCAGAAGGCGGCAACCGGTAACGCACTTAAGACTTTTAAGTTACAGGCATTCATGGACGGTGATACTCACTTAGTATGAAGTAAAAAAATGTGATCTATCTACTATTTTATTTTTAATTTGTATTCTCAAATACCACGTAAATGTCCTTATTAAGGCTAAACCTTTATAGTAGGGGGTGGCCTCGTTCAGAGTCTCTTACATAGTTTTCACTAGCTCAGACACCGTTTCGCTCTATCATGTACGTAGACGTATAATATTTTATTACATATTACTTTAAAAATAGATAAGCTGTACCTTATTTTTTAGTAAATAAATATAATTATCATTTCACTATCGGTTACCATGAACCCTCACTATAATATCATTTACCATGGCTTATTTTATTACAGAAGTAAAACTCAAGCACTAGTGAATGTAACGATAAATGTACGAGAGCGGAGGCGCTTCGTTTTTAAAATAGCGTGAAACGTATTCGAACATAAGCATTTCCATCTTTTCACAACATTTGAATACATATTCAACATTAAAATGAAAGCATCCCTATAGTGCATTGTTCCAAACTGAATGAAGACTCTGAACATTCACGATTTATTACTTTACCCTATCTGCTCATCCGCCTTCATACAAAAGTGGGTACATTTGAGGCTCTTTCACATGCAAATACACATACAACCGTAGATCTGTCCGGAGTTGCTCACGCCCTCGAATGGGAGACATGGAATACGTTTCAGTTACCGCATGCCATTAAAATTGTGAATCGCTCCTCAACAGCCAATGAGAGCTCTTAGTGCATTTCAAAAAGCTAAAATCTTGATTAGTAAAAAGGTTAAAAATTGACATAAAGTTTATTTTAACTTAAAAAATTAAAATAAACTATAGTTTTAAAACTTTTATTTGACTTATTAACAAATATTCCTTAACTCAAACGAGACAAATGAGGGTGTCTAATTGTCTATACATCTATACAAATAAATAAAATCGGAGTTTCTGTGTGTAATATTAAAATTACCGCTTTTTACTAAATGTATATGCATGAATACACGCTACACATACCAAAATAATGTTTTTTTACAATTTTTGTCTGTCTGTCGGTCTGTATGTCTATCTGTCTGTATTTTGTTCCGGCTAATCTCTGGACGGCTGCACCGATTTTGACGGGACTTTCACTGGCACTTTTTAGACTAGCTTTACCCCGCGGCGTTACCTGCAGTTGTTGTACCGCGGGTAGCACCGCTGGGCTCAACTAGTCGTCAAAAAATTTAGTAAAACTAATTTGAATTTAAGCTTTTTTTTAATGACCTTTCAAAGTGACTCTACTCAGGCTGATGGAAAGCATGAACAGAATCCAAGAGTGGTGGTCACCATACTCATCACGAATGCAGACAATGCATAATTTTTAACTGTTTATCTTTTTGGGATTTAAATTTAATTACAAAACGCCAAATTGTCTAAAAATACATTGTTTATTTCAAAGATTTGCGTTTAAACGGACACTTTTCACTAATATTAATAAAAAAACAATATTTCATTGTGGGTACGTTATTTAAAACTTTTTTTAATCCACTTTTTAAATTATAATGTTAGTGGAATTATAGTTAAGATTCCACAAAAGCTCATGTTAATTTTTTAATGGTTTTCACATACTTTTATATGTTATACTACATTTAAAATAATTGTAATTGAGTTCTAAGTATTACATTTGGTTAAAGTCGGTAATTAATGCAGAATTGTAAGTGACTTTCGACTCCTTGGGTAGGCAATTAACTTCAAACAATCGTTTATTATCAACAATTATACAATATAACCTCCTACCCACGTCGCTGGTGGTGGCAAGGGTGAAGGTTCGTGATCAAAGTGACAGGTGGTTCTACCGATAGCTTTTCTCACACACAATACCGTTATAATTCATTATTATACCTACCTTGCCGCAACGTTATAATTTAATTAAAGCTTTACTTTTCTTTATTGCTTTAATAGTTGATGTATAATAATTTTATTGTTTAAAAACGAGGCAGCTAATATTTAAAAATAAGAACTGCCTCGTTGGTCTAGAGGTCACGGGATCGGGTCGGGTCAAAAGTATAATTGGGTTTTTATAGATATTCATCTGATGGTAAATAACTATGATATTTAGTCTGCGCATAGTGCGCATTGACAAAATAATAAAATAACCAAAGATATGCTAAAACTGAAATAGAGGGACATTGTTGAGTAGTACATTTATATTGTCTGTGGCACAAGTGCTCTCTGCTCTGTGGTAACAAAAATTGAACAAAATATCGTACTTGTAAAAATGACATATTTAAGTTAGTTCGTTATTTCTATTTTTAAATTAAAATAAAATATGAAAATACACAATGAAATGCTTTTATTAACGGAGTAGTTTATGCCCGCAGCTCCGCTCGCATATATGTCGGTTATCGCGGCAAATAGTAGCCTATGTGTTAACTGTAAAGTTTTATCCAAATCCGTTGAGCTGTTTTTACGTGAAAGAGTAACAAACATCCATCCATACAAACTTTCGCGTTTATAATATTAATGGGATATACTCCTCAATGATGAGAAAGACTGTTGAACCTACTGGCAGAGCCTGGAACACTGGTAGATTGGTATATATTGGGTTTAGGGCTAATATTGTATAATTATAGAAGTAAACAGTAAGCAATGATATAGTGTTAATAGGTGTAAATAGGGCTCATCTTGCATTCAAATGTCAAAATTTAAGGAGCATAGTACATATGTCTATCTCTCTTGTCCACGCTATTCATCCCACATGGTAGTGGGATCAGATTTTTTCGTTTGTGTGCTTCACTTTCCTCTATTCCTTGCGACATCCTCGGAAACATGACACTCTTTCATGTACCTCAGCTCTAAGTCTTCTCATCTTGTCTTCGGTTTACCGATTTAGTTCGTAAATAACAATTGAAAAACTTATTAATAAACAAAAACATAACAAACATTTGGTAAAAGTTTAGCACGTGTAATAACTTTATTTCCCTACGCATCAGCGCTGTGTTATGGTCAACATGTAATCAGTGCTTGTAACGAATCTCATGTATTGCGAATAGCTCAATTTGACTATTCCTTTTCACGAAAAATAACTTCTGTAAATTTCGCTCATATCTAGAGGATAGAAACTGCTAACTTCTACTCTGCTGGTGAATCAAATAAGTAATTGGCCATATGATTGCAAATGTACTATTTAATTTCTTTAAATGATGTTTTAGCAACTCAGGAATCAAATCCGAAAGTTTTTGATCGGCAGTTGCATACGCTAACCACTAGATCCATGAAACATTCCTGAAAAAGTTACTCGTAGCAAGTAAAATTATACTTAATATTCATTTTGACAGTACTTATACATACCATACACCTCCTGACATGTAAGTCTAGACTTGACTAAATTGTTATAGCATCTATTCATACCTTTTTCAAACCAATCCCTAGAATACAATAAATGTTAGTTGTGTCATGTTAATATTCTCAATAAGCAATTTTTTTTTTGTTGAATACATTCCCAACTTTTGCAACATATGTCCGAATGGACGACATGTAATTTTATTTGATGAACCAAAAAGATTAAGGTAACAATAAATTAGTAAAAGATAGATAAACGTGTGAAGGTATTCAAAGCTTTTCCTAAAGTCTCCAGTACATATATTTTCTATTTCCCTCCCTTTTACTGTTACTTTCTTAATTAAGTTTGTTGTGAGTTCCAATGGAATTGATGTTCTCATGGTTGGAAGGTCAATGCACCGTGTTTTCATCGTTCGAAGACTTCGAGAAGTTACGATCGAAATGGGCTATAGTCTACAAGTAGGTTAGAAACTTTGAAAATAGGTTTAGGTGAGAAATGTATTGTATTTCGTTATTGTATTTCGCGTTGTGTAATTCTTCGTCTTCGAATTGAATGTTTGTGATAGAATGTTCATAAGTTTTTTAGTTGCTTGCTTATCCATTTTGTCAATTAAATCATTTGTTAGTCGGTCAAGATTATTATAACTTAATTTAATTGTTTGACAGTTTTGCAGTTAATCAGTCTGATAGTTCGCATATTAATTTGTTTTTAAAATACTGAAATCTCCTAAATAATAGTTCAAAAAAGCATGAAGTTTTATATATTTTGGGAGTCTGTTCTGAAAACATTAATATTAAAACAGATTCTCAGAATCTTTCTATCTGTTGGTCTCAGAATCGATTACGGTAAGAAAATTTCTAGATGGACGATCAAACAGACGCGAAATTATTGATATACTCACTGAATTTTCGAATTCATATTTCGAAAAATACTTCAACACTTTAGGTATACTAAGGTTCTATAGTACTTTAAACAAGAATGGTAGTTTACATATGTAACTTTTATGGATCTTTCAATCTCATCATTAATCAGCGAGGTCCGTAGCTACCACGTAAACCGGTGCTGACAGGGAGCCGGTCTAATTCCCAGTCATCAGATGCGTTGAAGCGTAAGCAAATCATAAAATGATAAAATGTAATGTCAATTCATTAAAAATAAAATAAAATCTATTGTAAAGTATTCCATGATTTCTCTTTTATTTCCAGGACTTGCTCTTAAACGGGAACAAATCATTGAGAATTGTTTAGACACAATATTTTTTGTTACAAGTCGAGTATGAATCTAACAAAAGAGAAACTCTAAAATTATACGTTGAACTGTGTCAGAGGATCAAGTAAAGTGCAATCTGTAAAAAGTGGCGCATGGACTATTCACCTATCAGCATAATAATAGCCTATAATTAAAACAAAGATAGATCAAAGACTTAGATGTAGACCCATACTATTCATACTTTAAAAATGTTATGATGATTAGAAATATCCTAGGAAATAAGAAAGTCCTATTTAAATGTTTGTAATTAAAGACCTTCATCTAACGGTTAAAAACAACATAACATCGATATGGAACGTGATGAGAAAACATAACATGCTTATGTGTGAAAGTACTAACAATCAGTTTTTGATGTTGGTTTTTATCAAAATGCGCACAAAAATGAAATTATTTTTTTTTTGTATAATACTTGACATGAAAACTTGTCGTAAGATATTGCGGCTGAATTTATATTTATAAGAATTAAAAAGCCAAGCTTACTTGGAAAGTTCTCTCAATGTTAAAATTCATGTCAACAACCTCGTGAAACTTGAAAGAGATAACGAAATAAAATATTTGTATTGGTCTCAAGAGATTGTTGAGATATGGATTCAGCGATCATTGTACGATAGTTACTACAGGTTTGCTTATCATTACTTCTTTACTATATTACATTTCTAGTTATTCACTATAGATTAATACTCGGTGTATTATGTTTGACTTATTTTAAATGTAAAATTTCTAAAGTATTTCTTCTGATTTATTTAAATTACACGCTATTATTAGAGACTACTAATAACCATTGCTATCGTGTTTCAGTCATATACCTAACTAATAGCAAATAGCATACTTTCAATTGTCTGTAATTTACAATAATAATAATAATAATAGTTTTATTTTAATTTTTTTTAAATTAATTTTTTACATTAAGATATATGTAATCAGATAGAATGACAGAGAGAGGCGGATATCATACAGAAAGAAGGTCACTTATGCACATAATGTATTAGGCATTAAAATAAAACATAAACAATATAACAATGTATAATAAATTTTCTAAACATCATTACACTTCTTCAAAAGAAACTGAATTCTGAAATTGATCTGAAGAGTAATCAATTAAATCAACATAATTTTATTTACGAGTACGAACTGAGTATACAAGTCTGATTTATTTGACAACGCAACAAAATACTTTCAATTTAGATGCTTAGAAAAGCAAACAAATTAAATTTTAAATGTTTACTTACTATTTCTCAAATTAATTATGGTTGCAAGATATCGATAACTGTTTTATTACTTAATAGCAGCCCGCCCCAGCTTCGCACGGGCATAAAAATTTAAATATTACAAATTTTAACACGCCACTTGAGGAAGTCTCCAAGTTTTTATAAGGATTCTTAACTTCTTTGCAAATACAAAATAATAAAAAGCCTATGTTACTTGGGAATGATTTATCTTTATAATGGTAATTTTTTTTTCAAATCAGTTCAATAGTTTCGGAGCATATTGAATGCAAACAAACAAACAATCAAATCTTTCCTTTTTATAATATCAAATAGTAATTGTCTACCTAATAAGAAGGTCCCTGTGATAAAGTATGGTGTCAAGCTTTCATAATGAGGCGTCATCGTATATTGTCTATTGAAGGCCTAAGAATATATACAAAACCATCATATTTTTTCCAATTCTTCTGAATGAATCGGGGACGGTAGCAAAGAATGCATAGAAGGTTACACGCCACGCCACCTATTTGATTTAAAAAATCCAAACAATTATTTTTGAACTCCTTCTATATCGAATCGGAATATTAGAAAATAAAAGTACAACTGGAACACAATAAATGAAATTAAATTATTCGATAAATAAGAATGAAATAGAAAAACAAAAATCACCTCGGGTTTTGTCTTAAAAACAGCAAAATTTATGAAGAAGTCTACCATAACAATATTAATCAATGAACAATGTAAGAAAACACCTATTAAAAAAACTACACATATAAGGTTACGTTAATATCGGCGACTATAGCTAGAAAGCATATTTAGGACGGTTAATTCGTTCGAGTTATTCGTTTAAAGATAGAATTTGATCAAAATAATTGGAATTGCGGGTCAGTCAATAAAAACTTGGAGGCAGCCGCTCGGGACCAATTAAATAAAACAAGTTTACAAAATCAATTAGTTGAAATGCCGGCTTTTACACAAGTTGTTATTGAGTTTCTCAACTTGATAATATGTCCTCGTGTAAGCTTTTTTAGTAGGTATGCCTTTAATTTTATTTATAGATGCCTACTTCACTGAAATTACTAATCAGAAACACTGAAACTTTTAGTATACCTTACTTAATCAAACAGCTAAAGAGACTTACGTGAGTTTTGGTCCAGAACTAGTTTCTTGTTTGGAAAAACATATAGGCTGTTTCTTATCAAGAAAAAAACATTGTGAAAGTCAACATTGACAGGAGTGAAACCCTCTTGGATTTTCCATTTAAAACCTGACTGATTTTTATTTTTTAAAAGTAGAAGTGAACACAAAAGACTAAATGACACTCTCTTTTATAAACTATTTGAAATAAATATCTCTATCCTGTTTTCCAACAATAATAATACCTGAGGTTCTGAAAGTGAGTGAGTGTACTGTAACGTGTAATATTATTTTAGAGCAATGCTTATTTTCTATTTTACATTTTATAAATATAATTAACTCAATCGTAACAATGCTCACACTCATAAAAATGTGACAGTTCTTGTATCATAACTTTTCGTTCCATTATCTCAGGCTACACGAACAAAGGCGAGGTAGTACCCGTTGAACTAATATCAATGGTGGTACCCTACACATATATTTTTAAAATAAACTGGGCGAGTGATTTACATTCAGAGATGTAACATGTTCAGGTTATGTCCTTGTACCACAAAGCGCCTTTAGCGACTGGTACGTGATCAAACCCATGTACTTTTATCCTTATCATAAAAAGTATACTTTAAAAAACGCACTCACAAAACTCGGTTACAAACAAACAAGCATATGTATGTTTGTTTGTACAAATATATACGTGAAGCTAATTTTTATTAGCTTCTCTTATATATTTTTGTTGTTCGTTTGTTCCCTTAAAATAAATAGAATTAAAATTACACAATAATTCAAACACCTCGCAAATTTATTCCCGTACAAATAAAGATTTTATTTATGGCTGATGAATTCATTAATTCTTAGCAAGATATTAAAACTTCTCTGAACAAATTATCCAGTAGTATAATTAAATTTATTGATCTAATACTTCTTTTTCTATAAATATATGTGAAAGATTCCAGGAAAGATAATTCACCAAAGTCAAGACGGCAGGGATCATGTTACGTCTTCGTGGACAGTTTTCCTCAGTCATTATTTTTTGTAAACTTAAACCTGACGAGCTCTTTGTAAAAGTTCATGTTGCTTACTTTTGTCTACTGATAAAAATAAGCTTAATTTTCTCTTCGCGGAAAATTATGCTTTACCAAATACGATTAAAAATTTGTTCTAAGTCTCTTTATATACTAAATAAATAATTTAAAAACACTTTGCTAGACACTCTCATATTTACATTATCACGGGAGATTTTTTTCAGTACACTGATATTAAGTTGCCAGGAGCAAAATTGAACGAACTAGGATTCGTTGCTGATTTCATATTTTGAGTGATATCCTGCAATCCGTAAGTAATAACAGCAATAATACACGAATTACATACTTAGTCTCGCCATAAATACTGTTACAATTAAAAATAAAGTGAACGTTACTTTTCAATTTGAAATCTGTAATTTTTATACGATTATTCATTTTGTTTTCTTATTTTCGCGGCAATATATTATAAAATATTTAGTGATACAAAAATAGGGTGGGGTGATCTAGAGAACCAAATCGTTGTGATTGCATTACATAAAATAGGTATGGAGCCAAATACAATTTTTAAAATACTCCATACTTATATTTATAATCTTATCTTCTACTAAGCATTCCAATTAATTGTCAAATAATTGATAGAGAGAAATAAGGGTCACAGTTCCTTGTAACGTACCTCTTACATTCATTATTCTAGTCCAATACACAGATAAAGATTATTATTAATATCATGACAGATCGAGATTATCGGACAAAATAAGGAGATAATTATTAACAATATACGTGAGTTACACAACTGTATAGGTGTAAATTATAAGACCTTAAAATTTTATATATATATCTCATATAAACTTTTGATTCCTCATCATAAAGTGGAAAAAAAGGTTGAATATATCTTTATAAATCATAAATAAATAAATAAAATCTTTATTAAAAGTAATTTTACAAAATTACTACCTAATATCCGATTGAAGTACAAGGATTTACATGGGTGTCGAAAGTGTTGAGCACTTTCATTTTATTTACTGAATTGTTGATTGTTTAAAAATTCACAGATTCGTTTTAATGTAGACTACAATTAGCTTTTGAAGTTTAAAAATTCAATTAAAACTTTAATCGAAGTAGCGTGCTTGCACCCTTTTATTCCGTGCGGAATCCCCTCGAACCATCCTTATAGTGGCATGTCGGACTCGAACCGACTAAAACCGCACGCCATCTCAGGTACTAGAAGCCGGGAAACCAGGTGGACCCTAGAAAGGAAAACCCTGGAACCCCGACGTTTGTTGATGGCCCCCTCCTGTGTGGGAAGCCCGATGTTCCCGTCACTGCCCCTAGGGCGCGCACGATCGCGAGCCTACTTCTGCTAGGGTGACAGATGGCCTCACCTGCTACCCCAGGCTTGCTCTTATGGAGGACGGAGATCGCTCTGTGATCTCCAGCGCTTCAGGCGCCTTCGGTGCCTGGCCCGTTCCCGGGAAAGTTCTACGCTTCGCATCCAGCCCGCTCTGCTCTGACGCCTCTTGCCTCGAGCCAATCCTCCAGAACGGGTCTTAACGTCTCAATAACGGTATGCCCAGTGCTCGAACGGGAACGACTTGTATTGCACAAGTCGTTCCCGCCATTCCTCCACGAGGACCTGGCGGAGTTGGGATTTCTAATCATCGATTTCTCGAGTCTCAGGACTCCTCCCTAACTCCTTCGTCTCCTTGCGCCACTGGTTAAAGTGCCGCAAGAGCTTTTGCCTCCAGGTCCCATGGTGGAGTTCCGGCCAGGAGACTTGCCGCCTCAAAGGAGATCATGCGGAACCCCCCTATGATCCTGATGGCGGGAACTCGTTGCGTTAGTCATAATACCGCGATATTACCGACCTTCAGCATCCGTCCATACTGGTGCCCCATAAACGCCCATGGATCGCACAACCCCCGTGTACCAGACTACTGCAGGCGTCATCAGGCCCCCTCATGCTTGGCAGCAACCGTGCCAGTGCACGTGCTGCGCCAACCAGTTTGCAGGCCAGACTTCGGAAGTGTTGTCCGAAGTCCCACCGGCCATCGAGTTGAGCCACAGGTTTACCTCATAGAGGGCTCGATGTCGATGCGAGTGCCTCCTACTACGAGGCTAGGTCGATCAGGTGGTTTTGAAAACAACCAAAACAATATTATACAATAGCTACCCTTATCGGTAAAAATAATTTCTTACAAGCAACTTAGGACGGATGGTTTTAACTGTAAAAGAATTGCAGAAACAAATTAAACCTCTTATTAAATTTTTTCGCCGGCGTATTTTAAAAAAATAAAGTTCTTGGTAAAATAATACTGTTTAAATAGAAAACTCAAAGACTTTTTAGTAAGTTAGCGGAAATGTTACGCCATATATTAGGCCTGCTTAAACGCTTATCGTAATTCCCTGATAGACTAATGTGAACTTATTTGCCAGTTTATCTACTACAGATTTTAATTTCACAAATCTTGGATAGATACATATATGACTTAGTAGTAACTTTAAGCGGTTAAATAATATTCTACGTCAGATAACTGCCTAAAACTTTATCAGAAACCGGTGAAACTGGCCCTATGTATCGATTTCACTAATAACAAAAGCTAATACAGTAATAATTACTGGCCTCATGTATAAATGTTAGTTTAACAGAAACTAATACAGTAAAAAATTGTCCTGTAAAATTATTTCCACTGGTTTATAATTACACGTTCTATCTAAAAACGATAATGGCCATTGATATGAATAAAATTGAGAAAAAGGAGATCCGCACTAAAGTTATTCTAATAACGATGCGACTCTCACAAATTGAGAATAGCCAATTTGTCTTTTGCTTAGCTCTTGTAGATATTCAAGATATACATTAGCGGAACCCCCTTTAGCTACTCAAATTTCTAGAGAGAAATATTATTTTAATATTTTATGTAGATTCTGCTTTAGTTTACTGTACTGGTAATATAGGCGTGTACCAATAATTTACTTGTACGAGTATTATTTTTACCTCACGAAAATCAAGCACGCAAAATAAGATGTCGTGTGGTAAATGGCCTACAACCACGTTCACGCAACATTGACTCTGCGGGCTATTACTAAATCTAACAAGTAGGTAAACTTCTAATTATGTTTTTAGTCATGTTTTATGTTACTACATTAACAATTATTCATCATGATGACTAAAGCTAGCCATACAGGTAAGGTTATACCTGACAAGTTGGAATATACAAAAAAAAAATTATCCTTTACTCAGTTCAGCTTGAATTGAGTACTTAACTGTGTTAAGGTGAACCTGTCAGGTACACCCTACTGTGCACGGCTAGCTTAAGCGATCAATGTATGCAAGACAACAGCCCTGCAAAAAGAAAGAAAACTTAACAAAATCCCTATACCAATCCATCTGGCCAGCCTGGTATATTACGCCAAAACCGAAGGAGGTTTTGGCCTATTATACCAGGCTATTATAAGTTGACACTTAAAGATTGTTAGTGCTGATGATCATGTCGTGTTAATATCGTCATGAAACTTTACTTTAAAAGTAAATAAAAATTGATGTATTAAATAATTGGTACCAATAAACTGTAGTAAACGAGGCCATAATGTAAGAGCTTTGCCGTTGCGTTATTTATGCTTTGATTTTGCTTACCAAATCCACGCATAGCACAGTTATTTCAAAGAAGAAAGAATTGCAGACAAATTTAATATATAAACTTGATTTAAGTCGCTTAGTTAATCATGTAAACTTCTAAAGAGGTCAGTTACTTTCTTAGGAAAACTGCGTCATTATTTATTTAAAAAACATTTTTCATCTTACATTTTCAATAGATAGATAATGTTGTATTTTTACACCTATGAAGTTTAAGTAAAAGTTTGTTTGAAATTTTCTAAGATTTTCTATTGTTCTTGAATGCATTCTGAACTTTGAGACTTTTGAGACAAATAAAAGAAATTACAAAAAACAGGTGGTTTTATTGTTCAGGTTTCTGCTCAATTTATGAGTTAATAATAAGCTTAAAAAATGTGTTATATTTACTTATATGTTTTACTTTTAAGGTAGTAGAGCCGCCCTGATTTCAGCACGATCGGTTAGGCTCGACTGGGGTGATAATACCCTAGTACTGAGGACAAATCTAAAATTACAGCATTTATGATATTGTGTTTCATTGGTGAGTTCGAGATCGGAGACTCGATGGTACAGAAGTGTCGCTAGGCCAACATGGAGTAGGTCACCATGCTTCATTGTTGCTATGTCTGCATCCGCAATGAGTATGGTGACCACCACTATTGAATTCTGCTTATGCTTTCCCCCAGACAGAGTAGTTACTTTGGCAGACCCATATATGTATAAAAAGTTTTTTTTACTATCTATATTAGTAGCACAAAACTCTCAGCGTGTTTGACCCAACTATGCAAAGCAACTTAATTACACACATAACATTAAAATAAATAAATAAATATTCCCGACATATTCTAGCAGAGCTTGTATTATGGGTACTAGACAACTGATATAATACTTATATACTTTTTTTGTAAATACATACATATCATACATAGAAAACGCCCAAACTCCGAAACAAATATTTGTAGATCATACAGAACAGCAGTCGCATACGCTACCGCTGAGCCACCGAGGCAGTCAATCAATTTCTATGAGGTGATTGACATTCGCGGATTAGACAATCATTAAAACATCAACGTAGCAATAAACTAATACAATCTAATATCTTACGATCTCATGAGTACCTCCAGTAACTGCCAGTATATAGCAGAGAGAGAAAAGCAGAAAACTGAAAAAAAAAAGAAAAATGGCCACAATAACAAAACATACCAAACCTCTTATTGTAATAGATTACTTGGAACTCTGTCAAAATATAACTGAATCGCAAAAATTTCCATTGATAAAATGACAGAATAAAACAATAACACAACAACATTAGTAGAATGATTAAAATAGCAAGTTACTGCTGTGGATTTATAACAGCTTTACAAGCAATGCCTTGATTGCTTAAAGTGTTATATTGAAGTATATTGTTTATAGGTTTCGAACTTTTGTTTCATTTATGCATTCTACTTAAAATAAACATTCTTTATCATCATTCAATTGGCTTGACATACACCTCTCCTCAATATGGCCACGAAACTACTATACCACGCTGGCCTAGATACAAGGTCTATTTCAAGGTTTTTTTGTCTTTGGAATGCGGTTGATCTGCACGGTTTGCTCCCTAAATCGGCTCTTACAGCAAATGATGTACCTATAAGAGTAGTGACTAACCGTATTCTTTATCCGTTACCACACGGATATTCTAACTCTTTCTTAATGACTGATTTGATATGATATAAAATTTAAACATGTACAGTGTTACTTATAAATACAATGCAAAAAATAAGTTAATAAAGCATTAATTAGTTGGGCCGTGAACAAGCTTTAATTCAGCACTGTATTTTTTAATAGACGCTTCGTTGGCAGAAGCCCAAATTGAATAACAAAGTGGCGATTAGACAACAATACAAATAAAAAAGGAAACTTCACCAAGAGCTTGACGCTCAGTTTGTTATCGACATTTCAATGAAAGAGATGAAAGATAATGACGATTTTACAGCTGCGGTTCCGGTTTTCCTGTAACAATTGTAGCGAGTAATTTAAATATTTGGAGCTCGTTGTTTTCTGAAACAAAGTAAATTTTAATAAACGTTGTATTCGTATCGTTCCTTCTGGAATTTTATAACAAAACTGTAATAATTTTGCTTTTATACCAAACTTTTAATCTTCAATATATAATTATAGTAACCTTGAAGGATATTTTTTTTAGGAGTCTGCAATCATTAGAAGTGTTATGCTATGTTTACATACCTGCGAAGACTTAGCAGTTGTTCACAAACTACAATTCTTTTTTTTTTACTGTTTAAAAAGACAACTCCCGCATTAGGAATAGAAATTCCTGTTTCGCGGGGATCTTTACAAACATACATGAAACGGACACAAAGTACACCCAGACTTAGAACAACAATTTGTGGATTACACAAAGTGTTATCCCATGTAGGATTTGAACCCACAACACTTGGCGCAGTAGGAAACGGTGTGGCGACCACTGAAACCACTAGGCCAACCGTGCAGTCAATTCTTTACAAACACTCGTGCTATGTTTACACGCCTGCGACGACTTGGCAGTTACTCATGAACTACAAACGCTTACGCACGATTTCTTTGATCTATTTTCAAAAACCGACACTGACTCGGGTCGGCAACAAGACTCTCAATTTAGGCAACGTTCGGCACACGCGTAACGTCGCCTTCTCGCGGCTGGCCTATGAAGCGGATGGGGGGAAAAACCCATCCCGCCCATCCGCGGCCACACTCAGGGCAGCATGAGGCGCTGGTAGGCGCGCCTCCGGAGATCGTCCTCCCGGGCCTTCTCCGCCGCCTCCTTCTGCGAGATGACTTCCTCGCAGAAGGTCGCGACCGCGGTAGAACTGCTCTCGCCGCCGGCCATCGTCCGTCGGCAACAAGCTATCACAACCTCAAGCAACCCAAGCCAATCACTCCATTTACACGGTTGTGTTGTGGAGAGTTGTCGAGGCGTGGCACGCGTATAAAAGCACCATTAAACGCGGGATTTGGGCAGGTACTGGTAGAGTTCCAGATTTTTTAATAAAAACTGTTTTTGGATATTATTTTTTTTGGATTTCAGGCGCAGCTTTTCGCACTGTTCTTTTTGTGATTGGTTGGTAATAACTTTTGTAATGCCTTTGCGCTTTCACTTTTTGGATCATTCAGAATTCCAAGAATATTCTATGTTATCTAGTATTATTCAAACACGTAACTAGATTGAACGATAACATTCCGTATGAAGAAAGTATACGAGTAAACATTATACAAAACAGTATAAATTCTGACATTATTGCCAATTTCCTTTGAGCTCGTGACGCTTCCACTCAGGCTGAAAAAAAAACAGCGAAACCTCTTCGTAGAATTCGTTATTTAATTCAACAAAGAAAAACGTTATTATTTTTGTCTTAACGAAACCCTTAATATGGTGTTTACTATGCAAAATTGACATTAAAATTTCAAAGTGCAATGTACGTAGTAAAGCTCCCCAAGTACCTTTACCCTTTGTCCCGCCTTAGGAAGTGCCAATTCTATTTTGAGATTAAACATTTTCTAAAATATTTACAGAATAGACAATGGCTCTTTTGATATCCAATCTTTGCAAGCGTACTGTTTTCCTTTAGATTTTTTTACAAAGGTATAATTAATGTCCCTTTCTAATTTTAAATTAACAAGTTTTCACTACTTGTATACATACGAAAGCGTATAAGGTACTTATATACATAACAAAATCTTTTTTATAGTCTGTTTGAATGACTGGACTGATTTTTACGGGACTTTCACTGGCAGATCTGATATTCTAAGGAGTAACTTGGACAATTTTTTTTTGGAAGTTATAACAATGAAATGGTGAACGAAATACGAATCAAAAGCAAAGCCCAGCTAATCTATACAAATAAATAAAATTGGAGTGTCTGTTTGTAATATTATTATAACCGTTTTTTACAATATGTATATGTATACACGGTACATATACCAAAATGTCATTTATTACAATTTTTGTCGGTCAGTGGTTCTGGCTGTCCGTCTGTCTGTTTGTTTGTTTCGGCTAATCTCTGGAATGGCTGGACCGAATTTGATGGGACTTTCATCGGCAGATAGCCGATATAACAAAAAGTAATCTAGACTTATTCTTAGACTAGTTTTGCCCTGCAATGTTACCCGCGGTACAACAATAAATAAATGTATGTTACATTGGTTGTGCCTAAAACTAAAAGAGTAAAATATAATGTTCTTACACTGAAAAATCCTATAAAAGTGCTCAGAGGTTACGACAAAGCGAAATTCATATCGCCTTTGGAGCAAAGTGAATTCACTTTTATTGATTCATCTTTCAAGTTTTCGCTAGAAATCTTTTCAATTCAATTTGTAAATGCAGATACTATAAGTTACTTAAACAGTAAAAGTATTAAGCAATTTTGTTCTATGAAAAACTAGTAACAGGCCTACAAGCAAGTTCATAGTAAGTGATTTAGCTTGCATGTCGTTATAATATTGTAACACATTAATGTACGCAAAGTACTTTTTCATGAACGGTTTCTGTGTAAAACCACTAAGATCATGCAGTCGACCGTGTTTGCAGAACTCTGGGATATTAGTCTGTGGGGTACGGCAGGAGAGTTTATTTCTGTTTGCAAATGTACATAGTCGCGTGTTAAAATATGCCAACCCCTCCAATTAAGGGGCAGGCAAAGTGCGACGAGTGTACGTAAGCAGGTCGGAGCGATATCATAACGTTTACATACGACTTTTAAACGAGACCGCCTCGGAGTTTATGAAGCTTTTCGTTTTAGTTTGCACGCGATATACTACATCGATGCACCAGAGCCGCTGTAAGTACTCAACAAAACCACAGCATAAATTTTCAAAGACGAATAAATATCTTTTCGTTTTGTCATAATTCACTATACTTTACTGTCGACAATACAGTATTTTATCAATAACTTGTTGGTTACAAAAAGAGTTTCTTAGATTTTTGTACAGCTTAATATTTGCCGTGTAGATGTTAGAACTTTAGGAGTTTTTTAATATAGTAATTATATTAAGGTGGCCAGACTACAATTGTGGCCGGGGAATACACAAACTAAGGTACAAATATATTTTGAGGTTATACAGATATTACGGTTGCCATGTGAATAGACGCACAAAAAGATAGAGATCTTGATTCGCGGATTATGTGCAATTAACAGATAAATAAACGAGTCCATTAGCTTTAGAACAGTGGACCGTAATTACGCGGGCGAGGTTTCTGTTAGATTCACGGAATGCCAGATTAGGGGTAATTAAGTCTTGTGGGAGTGCAACCCAGTGACGACCATTATATGGGATAATGAGGTGTCCAGTCAGCCAGCTCTTGTAATATGCAAATTGAATTTTCTATGCTGTCCTAAAGGGGTCACTACTTTTTAACGAGTTAGACAGATACGTTCTGGTTTTGTGAACTGTTTTTCTATTGTGTTTCTTGCTTCTAAAATGTAGGTTGCCGATAGCTTAGATTTTTATTTATTTTGTTGTTCAATTAAGAAGTTAGATTGAAAGGCCTTGTTTAATTCATAGCTAACTAAGGAACTCTGAGTGACTTTTTGGGCAGTACAGGTCAGATTTTACAGAGTTAGAGTTTCGTTAAAAGTTATTGATAACAATTATAAAATACTTTGAGCCTCCTTTTTAAGTAATTTTGCTACAGTAGTTCTGTCAGAGTATGTTAACTTATACTATTTTATATCTTGATCATAGACATCCTATAAGAAGTATAGATTTTACAAATGATAACAAAAATATACAACTTTACAAACATCACTTCCTTGTCACTTGTCACCTACGAAAATACTAAAATATATAATTTTATGTAAGTCTATGTCTACGCTAGCCATCTGAAAATCCTTTGTGCCGATTTAACGTGTAACGGTTAACGTTAATAAAAAGGGATAGGTGACGTCCACACACCGCCATAAAAGAAGGTCTCCAATTATTTGACCTGCGCAACCCCATCTCGTGTCTGAAAGAGTCGTATACAGCGGGGAAACACCGACAAAAATTCCAATACCGTGTGTTAGCCGCTCCACTGTTGCGTGCCTCACGTTTTGAGGTCACACGAAACACCACCAGAAATAGAGCGTTGAAATCAAATATTTATTCTACCTTCGATCACAGCACTCTACTGAAATGATATCCTTTCAACTAAGCCTGATAACATACTAATTATGATGTTGTAGTCCCTCTTGGCAAAGTTTTGACAGTCGATGGACTTCAAACGTTGAAGTTTTAATTGGGTATTAGTTAATGTCTCTCCTCCAAATACTGTGTTCTTTTAAAAAATCTAATAGACTTTAACTGAATATAAATTGAAATAGCAATACACAATAGAATTTCTATTTGAATTAGTATGAATAAACACTAGATTTAGGTAAACTTTTTGGAAATATGTAGAAATAAAAATTTGGATTCCTTTATAAAGGTTTTCTTGTTACAAATATCCTTGAAATGTATGTGTGGTGGTGTTCCATGTATTCCGTGTTTCACGAAATTATATGAGAGTCAAATCCTCAGTCATTGTAATTTTACTATAAAATAATGAATAAATATTTCGGACATTTAACACACAACGCCATCTAGTCCCGAGCTAAGCAAAACTTATGTTATGGGTACTAGACAACTGATATAAATACATATTATACTTTTTATTTACAAATACATACTTATAATGAATAAAAAACACCCAAACTCCGAAACAAACATTACAAATATTTAGTCCGACCCGGGAATCGAACCCGAGACCTCAAGCACAGCAGTCGCATACGCTACCTCTGCGCCACCGAGGCAGTCAAACGATGCTTACTAAACTATATGCTAAATATTTAAGAAAGTTTAAAATAATTTCTTAAATAGTTAACTTTCTTTATTACAAAAGAGGTATTTCGTTATTAAGAACTGCCCGGGTATAGTAAGTAATTATTTGTTACGAGATAAGCAGCGGGCTCTCCAGTAATCTTATTAAAATTAACGAGCTTGATATTTTATTCAGGATCACTTAAAATTTGAAAAAACCAAGAGCTTGAAAATGAAACGATATTCCCTTAAGGCTTATTTCGGTACAAAAGAGCCCGTCAAGAATATGAAGTTATTCATTAAACAAGGAAAAACAAAATCATTACTAGTTAATAGGATTAACTTCTTTTAAAATGATTTGGTTTTATGTATTTTATTTATATACTACTTTTTTCTCTTTTTCTAAGTGTACTTAATATATTTGTTTATTTTATTTTTAACTTATTACTATTATCCGGTTATTGATTATTTCTGTTCTGAAAAAGTTAGATAATTACTTAAAAACAGTTTGAAAACCCACATTAACATACAATAGATCATTATAATAACAGTCTTGTTCACCATGAGAGCCACACTTTGGCAGCATGGGCCGGCTCGACCGGAGTAATACCACGGCCTCACTGAAAACCAGTGTGAAACATTGCCTGCGCTGTGTTTCATCGAGTGAGTGAGGATACTGGAGGCCCATAATCCAACCCTTCCCTTCACCCCCCTCCCTTTCCCCTAAGGCCGGCAACGTACTTGTGACGCCTCTGGTATTGCGGCGGTAATCGCTTACCATCAGGCGATACGTCTGCTCGTTTGCCCCCTTTCCATTAAAAAAGCCTTATTTATTTGGTTTATCGTTTTACAAGAATTTGGTTTTCGGGTGTTGATGTACAATATTAATCATATCATGCCTCGCTATAATTTTGTTTTCCTTGTTAGATTTGTTAATTATTGTTTAAAATAAATAGATATAGGTATATCTAACAAAAAAATGTTACAATCCATGTTTAAAAAGAAATAATTTTTTTTTATCGCTAATACATAGTCGGGATATTAATTAACTTATGTCATGTTTATCATTCAACGACCTTCACGGACCCCATAAACTGTGGTCCGTGAATATCGTTGCATTAGGAAGCATCCAGCTATCATGGATAACTTTGGAAGAGGTCTATGTCCAACAGTGGACGTCTTCTAGCTGAGATCATGACGATGTTTATCATTCCAGGCATATTAAATTAGAAGCCTTAAAACAACTTTGGCTTAGTAAAACCAGTGCACCCACATCTTCACATGGTATAAAATGAAGTCGCATCCGATGTCTGTTTGCATAGATCTTTTAAATTACTCAACAAATTTTAATGCAATTTCAAGCAATAGATAGAGTGATTCAAGAGTAAAGCTTATTTATATAATACGTACATTATTTAGTAGAGGATATCCGAGAGTTTCAGACATCTGTATTCAAATACATAATTACATTTTCTTCTAATATAATATCATATTTTCTGATTCGATACACAAATTTTATGGATGCCCCCGAAAATTTCATAAGCTTTTAAAGAATAAGTAGGTAAGTAGAAAAGCCGAAAACAAATCGATTTTGTGTACTCGAAGTCAATGAGCGTAGTGCGCTGAAACCGTTGTGGTCGCCATCCAATTTACCTTTGAGCTTCACAAGCAAAGCTGAATCTATGGAACCCGCTACGCGAACCATATCTATAGTAAATAGTGAAATGATTACTCTGTTCTTGGTTTACAAACGCTTTTTATTAGTTCTACGAAATACCGAAACACTAAAAACTGCATGTATACTGTGAATATACAGTATCAAATTCAATCAAGTTGCAGCTAATTGCTGTCGAAGTTGTATAGATCATACAACTACTATAGTAATTAGTTGATATCATAATATATAAGTAAAGTGTATTCTCTAAGATAAATTTATAAATACAAAGACTCCAAAATAACTCTTGAAACTTACATAAAATATTAATATGATGAATACTGTTCTCAATTTAACCACTTGGGTATGTCATACGATATTTATTGGACTTAAATCTTTAGGTCTTTTTTGATATGATGGCATATTTAGAAGTGTTAATTTTATTACAGGAAATAAAATCAATATCAAATAGATAATTGTAACTCATAATCATGCATCACTGTGTTCTATAAGCGTCTCATCACATTCACTAATTAATATAGAATATTCTAATATTGATTCAGATATGTTACTTACATATTTGTCGAACACTGATAGGCACAATTGTTATTCATGAGATCATAATTAGGTACCGTATGGCAATATAATTATATTGTCTGTTTTTATTTAAGGCCTGCCAAAATGACTCTATTCTTCCTGGTGGAAAGCATAAGCAGAATCCAAGAGTGGTGGTCACCACATGCATTGCGAATGACGTCATGTGTATGAGTATAATTTGTGTATGTAACGTATATATTTAGAAATATATGAGTATGTCCATCAGCTATCTGATTACTTAGCTTTCCCTAAGATTCGCCTAATCTGGGATCATAGTGCAGTGTGTGAGATGTTAAGTGTGAAGTTATTATAAATATGAAGACATTTTATGTTTGGATGAATACGCTATGCGGAGATTTTTTAGTTTGAATTGATAGGTTCTTTTGATATTATATAGCCAATTTATTACTTCGTAATTTTACGCTATGTCTAACAGGAGCCGAGCATCAATAAAAAATGGTACAAAAGCAATTCTACCCGATGGGAAGGGACCATCACCGTAGTTCAACGCCTGCATCTCAGGAGTACGCTTTTTTCTTTAAGGATCTTATGTTCTGAATTTATGTTGCAGGACGAATAAAAAAACATAAAAATACTTCACAATCTCTGATCCGATTTCAGTTGCCAGCTTTTTATTAAATGGTGTCCATCACTATCAATAAAAAGGAAAACATTTTGTCTACTTTTAAAGTAAGCATATTATAATGTTCCTGAAAAATCACTTCTGCAGGAAAGTGTCCGGCTCAAATTGAACCTAAGTTAGTTTTTCTTTTTCGAAACTAAAGAAACTTTTGAGTGTGACCACTAAATGTATTCCATTCTTTCTTAAATACCCATTTAAGTTTATCGGATTCACCAAAAATCATTTTACGTATTTATATTTTGCATGTAAGTGAATTCACTGCAATAAAATAAACATTTTCATGAATGACATTTATATTACCATATCTGTTAAATCGCATCGAGGCTTAAATTGAAAATTATAAGAATCAATCTTCACCGGGTCTATATATTGAACCGATTACAAAAAATTGCTATCTTTCAATACACATAATAAATATTTTGCTACGGTTTCATTGGAAACTAATGGTATTAAACCAACTAAGAATGTAACTAAGAAAAAATATCTATATATTGTTTCATGAATCAAAAACTGTGTACCCCTGTTGTAAGAATATTGTGTTAACGGACAAGTATGAAATTTGCCACAATCAAAGATTATATGAGCATATGAGCGCAAAAGGTTAAAAGAACCGAATGAATTTATTATGGTTGTATTTCAACCACTGGGTGACCACCAGTTCCGTTAGTTTCTAATGTGGCCAAACTGATATAGATATATTTTCTTAATAAAGTTGCACTCAAGGTATAACTTCTATTTAAACTTAAAAAGCCCTGAGTCTGAAAAATTGAAAAATTAAACAGGTACATCAGTAAATTAATTTGTTCGATCGAAGTAGGTAACGCACGTAGCAATTTGACAATAAAATACAATAAAATGCCTTATTATTAATTCATAAATAATTAACAGCAATGTATTAACAATATCTACTGTCACTTATTTCCTAGTATCCTGTATTGCTGAAACGAAACTGAAAATATGGCACGGTTAATGAAAATATTAGAATGTGTATTCAAAACATCCCGACTCCAGCAAAATCTAATAATTCTACTACAAAGTAAATAATAAATAAGTTATGAAGCAAATTTGAAGACCGGTGGAAATGAGCTCATAAATGAATATTTTGTATTTGATCAAGTGGCCTTCTTATATGTATAAGATGAAATAATACAGAGTATTATACAAAGTTGACTGTATTAAAATTTCAATAAGATAAGCATTTGAGGAATATTTCTGATGACTTTTATTTGACTAACTCGGTCGCGCAGTCCAACCAATCGCCATCCACTGCTGAACGAAGGTCTTCCCCCAGGATCCCCAACCATCCCGGTCAAATCCACATCCATCCCTGCCAATCATTTTCTTCAAATTGTTAGTCCGCGGTCTCGCAGGGCGCCCTTCACTACGTTTGCCTAATCGGGGCCTCCTGTTAAGCGCTTTTGGGACGCGTCAACCATCGGTTCATCTAGTGATTCTCCGTCGTTTACTCTAGTTATCTGTCAGAAACGTGGTTTCGAGTTCTATCGGACAGAGAAATACCCAGCATCTTCAGTATTTGCGATTCAAAGTGTGATTCAAAGTATGTGACGTAGCTTCCCGTATGCCACCCAGCCCAGATGAATTCTTCTATCGGCCTTCTGATCGATGTTGTGCCAGCCGAGTTAGGTAGGTTGGCCAAGGTAAAGGTACTCTCGATAGTAATGCCATTACTCCACCCGAGTCTCGTGACCGTAACAATAAAACTACACATGCCAATTATGCATGATTTTCTTCTATTCTATGTTCATTCCTAGTCCTACTCATTTTGAAGAATCGTCCAGACTTTAAAGCATTTCTTCCACGTCCTGCAGAGACTCTTCCAGGACTCCTATGTCCTGTCCAATTCGCAGGTATAAGAGAAATCAGTCATTGATATTGATTCTCCGTCCGAAGGAACGCATTTATAAGCCCAATTGCTCTCGCAATTGGGCTATTGTCATTTTGGGGCGAGCGCCACGTAGATGAACAGCACAAGAGTCTATGTTGTCATATCCCAACGCCACGCACATGATGATTGAGGACATAAAGATGTAATGATTCCCGTACACTAGGGCTATTAATCTTACCCACCAGCATCAAACAAAAGTTTACGGTCGGTCTTGATTCCCGTCAGAGTTATACTGTATCTAAACCCACCATTCCTGACACAAACATAGAAGGGTAGTAAAAGGGGTGGTATTCTTATTGATGCTAATATAGGTATCTATAAAATTTATGTAAATTTTTTCAACCATTATGATGCATAATAGTTGAAGAATTTTGAGAGTTTATTACGGACATAGGCATTGTACTCGTTTATTATAACTTGAGTTTTCTTAAATTGAGAAGATATTCTAATAATGAAACCACGGCATTTTTTAGCATCTTTACATATTTCAAGTATATTTCTGTGGAAGTTCAATTTGCTATCCATTGTCACTCTTAAATCCTTAATTGAATGAATACACTCCATTGCTATGGATATTAAATTGAATTATAAGTGTCTTATCTCAGGCCTGCTATTAAGGTAATAAGGTTTAGCTTAAAGCCTTGAATTGGGATTAGGCATCTGCTGTGTTTTTGTTTTAAATAAACCAATTTGTTATTTTAAAATTTCGAAAAAATCATCATGAAGATAATGAATGATAATTTCAAAATACTTATACAATTCCTCGGTCACTTTTGTTCTATTTATTGGATAGAGGAAAGGGAAAGAACCAACCGCTACTAGACTGAACTTTGCTTTTACTTTTTATCCAGAATAACTTAACTTTACAATCACATTACGTACACCAAATATCATTTAATTGTCAAGCAAAATTAAAAACAATAAGCGACGCGTGGCAATCAGAGTGTCGCATGAGAAACGTTTTTTATTAAAAATATAAGGAAGATTATGGAATTCACGGGTCCCGTAAACACATACCTTTACGAGGTAAAAAATTTCCCGACAAATAAAATATTTTATGAAGGATATGGAAAAGTAATTGAATTTTAGTTCCTCTATTTATAGGTAAACTTTCAACGAATAATAATATAACTCCTGTTTTATTCTTAACCTGTCATCAACATTCGAACCTCTGTATTCGCAAGGATAACAGAAAGTTCTATATGAAACTTAACATGTGTGCAGTGATGATGGCCTAAGGCTGAAATGGTGATTATGTTGATGATAACCATTAAAAGAGCAATACTAAGGCATTATTAGGTATTACACTATTTAAGCCATAACCATTGATTTCGGTTTTCGTAAGGTTAAATCCTTGCAACAAAGCTATTGTGTCTGTTTATAATTTTAATATTATTATTGTAATTGGGCATTAGCCTAATAAAATGGCACTGGTAAGTTTTATTGGTATACATATGATAGTTTATTTTAACATAAATATAATAAAGCGAAATACACAAAAAAAAATACTGTTTAAGTACATTTTAAATATTAATCAATTGAAATTACGATACAATACGTCTATTGTCTTAGAAATAAATACAATGTATTCCAGTTGTTTTCATAGTTTTTAAAAACCTAGAAGAAAAGACTACGATTATTTAAAACTCATTCTTTTCTTCTTGTAACATTTCAGTAAAATATAGTTTCCCTGTCATAACCATATTCAAAAACGCAAATGAGAGTTAAAAGTTTTCTTTGATTACTTAATCTACCAAGATGGTGTAGCAGCCAAATGCTCCTTCTTAAATTCATAAAGTTCAACATGACAGTGCATAGTGGCTTCGTTTCCGACTTTTTTTATTTTGGTTTTCTAACAAACTTTAGAGAAATTTTGTTGGCAGTGCTCGGATTTCAGGACAGACTATCTGAAAGATATAATTGTAAAATTATGTTTTCAAAATTGTTGTGGTTATATTTCTATTTAGTTTCGTTTAAAAATTCTGTTCAGTGCTCCGAAACACTTACAGCTAATGCGTGTTTTAACACAATAATATGTTTGACATTTAAAAACTGTGTAGACCAATCCTTCAATACAATAAATTAAATAACAGATTGCACGTTTGTAGTTACATCTACCGTCCAATTTCCATTCATCGTGGTTCGTATTTCCATTACAAAATTAACAGCTAAAAATAATTAAATGAATACTTTTAATTGAAATTTGAAGTCAAATGGTAATAAGTGTATAACTCAAAGTCCTTTGAAATTAAAAACGTTAAAATATCTTTTTGATTCAAGTTAACAAATAAAGCACTTCAAATGTAAATAGCTGAAGCAAACGCGAGTGGCGAGAAATTCGTTTTGTAGCAGACGACACCGTCCTCCGCACTATTTACACTGCACCCAATGCAGACCCATTTTATCTTTGTATAGATTTTACGTAATATTCAACACGAGATTGTAGTGACTATTTAAAGCATCTTGTATACTGAATATTTTGTTCATATTTTCAAAGCACAAACTTACTCGTAAAAGCATTCACAAATAGTTAAGGGAAAGATCCTATCACTAGTGATATTAGATTGGTTTATCTCCACTTTTCACAAACAATACTTAATCATCGAAATTCTATCTGGCATTCTACCGTAGGAGAGCCATGCTTCGGCATGCATGGGTCGGTTCTCACGGAGTGATACGATGGCCTCAAAGGAAACCGATGTGTGAGTGAGTGAGGATGCCGGAGGCCCATACCCCAACCTCTCACCTCATTCCCATCCCCATCTCCTAAAGGCCGTCAAAGCACTTGTGACGCGTCTAGTGTTGCGGGTGTCCATGGGCGGCGGTAATCGCTTACCATCAGGTGATACATCTGCTCGTTTGCTTCCTATTCCGAAAAAAAAATACTTAAGATTGGATATCTATACGAATACATATACTTGAAGATTTTTTATACTAATGAGAATCAAGATATTAATAAATTTTATGTATTAAAGAAGTGAAGCCTAAGCCGAACCCGTGAAGGTAGTCACTTATGTTAGGCCATTCAATGATAACTCAGGTTATAATAGCCAATATAATTTCCCAAAAAATAAATAAATTTCGTATTAAATTCTACCAATGCAATCCTTATTTTTTATTAATCATTCTGTTAAACACTTCCTTTCCTACAACGGTTGTACGACCATTGAATGCGATGTAATACCTAGTTTTATTTTAGCGAACCCTACTCTTACAAAAGTATCCAAGCGCCACTTTGATCCACATTTTCTTCAAGATTTTCGATTTTCCGGTTAAGAAAATTCTCGGATATAACCATGACCGGGAACTTTGCCAAATAAATGACAATACGGTTGTCGGCCATCAGATTGGAATCTGATATAATCATTGGCAAAAATACTTCATTGCGTATATTTTTTGTAGGCTAAAGATGTGACAATAGCCTAGACTTATTTTGGTTTAAACTAGTTTAATAAAAAGATTAATTTCAATCATTTTTTTTATTTAATAGCGGTGAAATGTCACTCAATAGTAAGTAATTATATCTGCCAGCTTTAGACATTTGACATACGAGTACGTTCTTTACCTAAAGGTTTTAAATCAACTATCAGAGTGATGGGAATGGAAGTGTGAAGGACGATGGACTGAAACGATTCTTTAGGGTATTACGTATATGACAAGCGGTTTAAAATGCAATACGAAACTACATCTTTAGTAATGGCAAGAGGGCCAAGCCGATCTAAATTTTATGGGCGTTGGACAGTTGGAGTCGCTCTCTGTTAAATCTATCGCTCTTAAAAATTGTAGCAGTTTATGAATTTGGGGTATAAAATAATTCATTTATATTTTTTTTTATTCTAGTTTTAAAGGTAGATTTGCATCGGGGATATTTATAAAATATTAACGAGGTACAAAGTGTAACGACAGTTTGACAAAGCAGACAGATAGGTAAAATAATTAACGCTTCTAAGACCTGGACACGATATAACAGACCGGACCAGGTCCTATAACGGCGTGATAACACCTAATTTCATTTCTATAGAATAAATTGTAATTAACAATTATTTGTCTACTAGAATTCGAAAAACAGAATAATGTAATGACAACTCATCTACTCGGAACGTCTAACTCGACTTGCGTAGTTAAAATGGATTATCTCCTCATTGACTTTATAATTCACGATTTCAGTACCCACACGAAATACCACATATTTTATAATAAAACCTTCAAAGGGCCCGACGGAAATTATTCAGCTCAACAATGTAGGAAATATTATTATGTTTGTTATTAACAATACATTGTTTTATAGTATGCTCCAGTTCTGTGCTCGTATATGAATCGTGTAATTGATAGTAAGTTAATTCGAATAATTTCGAGATTCAACATCAGAACAATGATTATACTATTATTTAGCAATAATACATTAAATTTATTCACAGAACAGCCTGCGATGGTAACATAACATTCGGTTCACCAACAATGTTATGGTTGGGGAATTCATGTACTAAATATAGCAGATTATTGTCATCATTTATTGTTAAAAACATCTTTATAAGTTTAAAAACATCTTACCAGTTTACAGGCGGTATATATTCATACTTTATTTTGTAAAAAAAATCCTGGGTTCCTTGCAGGTTGTTAGTGTCAATCATCAGCAACCCATAAAGTCCCACTGCTGGGCTCGTGTCTCCTCTCAGGAGAGGATTAAAGCCATACGTCTCCACGCTGGCCAAGTGCGGGTTGGCGACTGGCAAGACAATCTTGTAGCTACGTAATCTTGCCGTTGGATGTTTTTAAGCCGCCTGAAGGCCTCCAACTAAGCTGCACGACTGTTATCGACCGGGACCGACTGCTTAACGTGACCTCCGAATCACGAAGACGCTCATGGTAACATGCCACCAGCGGTCACCCATCCGGGTACTGACCGCGCCGTCGTTGCTTACCCTCGGTGATTGTTTCTAATCACCGCCGGCTAACAGAAATATCCTAAAAGCTGCAGAACACATATATCGTTGCTTGTATGCATATCAATAACAAAATAAACGCCGTGTTGCCAGGGATAACTCGGGGAAATAAGGCACCCTGACATGACAGTGAGAGACTGGCTGAAACGTAATCTCACTGGATTTGCGATCTTTGTTAACAAACATCGCTCTACTAACTATAGACCGGTATTATGTTACAATCAGTGTTGAAAAAGCTTGAAATATTTTAATCGCGTGACAGTTACAACAATCGTTGCAAATAACTCCAAAAGTCAACTATAACTTAACATTTATATTTATAAATCTTAGATTGTTTTGTGTATGCTTCAGGAACTCAAAAAGTTAGGCACCTATTAACTTGAAATATAAGACGTTTAAATAATGGATTTTAACTATTTTTTTTGTTCCATAGCGTGGCATGGCAAGGTACAGACAGTGTGTAATAAATCCTTTAATTAACAATAAAAAAGACCTACCTCAGGTGCCTAGACAATTATCCCAAATTAAGGTACCCTTACGCAATCAATATTCGAGGTGAATGGTCTCGAGGTAATTGCTACAGATTTTTCAAGAAGACAGTGCTCTAATTAGTGTTGGTAATATACAAACGTGAGAGAAGTAATTAGTAAATGTACCCAGAAACGTGTTAGGAATTTGGTTCTCTTGGAAATGCCGACAACATACATCATCTAGGACTATATCACTTAGAACTTATTCATATCTGTCGAGAAACCCACTATCCTAATTAATAATATTGACTAATCGAATCGGGAATGGTATGACACACTCGTGGCGTTATAATACTTGCCTACCACAGTCAAGGTCGGGTCCAAGAATTGAAGCAAAAGGTTAGTTTTTATTTCGTTTATGACATGATAAATTAAAGAGAAAATTCTACCTCCGATGATTAAATACTTTCCCAGAATCGAATGTTCTATATGAAGCTCTAACTTGTTCTGTGTTCCTAACCAACACATAAATGACCTATTCGATGTACCTCTATAGAAGATATAATTTGTTTTAATCTATTATAGGTATAGTACTATAAATCGTTAAACATTGGAGAGTTTTAATAAAATATTAGTATGTAAATTATATTTTTTTTTTATTTATTTATCTTTATTGTACACACTTAACACATGGAAAAAATTTTTAAAAAAAAGTATTACAACATACAAGTGTGACAATTGGCGGTCTTATCGCTCATGGCGATCTCTTACAGACAACCTTTATACGGATAATTTGGTGACATTAATAAGGGTACCAATAGTAGGGTGCACAAATCTCAGATCTGTTCAAATGTGAATATTTACAAAAAAAAAACACCAAATTCAAAATATTCATCATTCATATATAAATACACATCCACTCATACTCATATACCCATACATATACATAAATACATACACAAACNATGCTCGGCGTTTCTCTAAGGGATCGCATTAGAAACGAGGTGATCCGACAAAGAACCAGGGTCATCGATGTAGCCCACAGGATTAGCAAGCTGAAGTGGCAGTGGGCTGGCCATATTTGCCGAAGAACCGATAACCGTTGGGGTAAACGAGTTCTTGAGTGGAGACCGCGTCTCGGCAAACGTAGTGTAGGACGTCCACAAGCTAGGTGGAGCGATGATTTGCGCAAGACGGCTGGCAGGAGCTGGATGCGAGAAGCCATAGATCGAACTAAGTGGCGTGAAATTGGAGAGGCCTATGTCCAGCAGTGGACTGCGATAGGCTGATGATGAAATATTTTGTTAATATACCTACTATCAAAACAGAGAGACTGCCTCGTTGGTCTAGTGGTTAGCGTAAGCGGCTGCAAATCGAGAGGTCTCAGGTTCGATTCCCGGGTCGGACTGCTGTTGGGTTTTTCTTATAAAAAATAATCAAAAATTCATATAATTATGGAATACGGCGGTGTTTCTCGCCCGTACCTCGTAGAGCACTTTAAGCCGTCGGTCCCGGTTGTCATGAACATCTACGGCAATCGTTATTGGGAAGTCAGTGCTACTGAGAACTAGTTCAATCTACGAATTCAGTTCACACTCAGGGTTGCGGAGGTCCGGTTCCAGTCGCAGCCAGATTTAACTAGTAGCTGATCCCAAATCTTGGGAATAATAAAGGCGAGATAGATGACGACACTATCAAAAAAAGAATAGAAACTTGAAACAAACTCTTCACCAAACCGTTTGGCCAACATAGTACAGTAGAAAAAAACTTCCGTTCCATGAAGATACCTATGTTCAACAGAAAACTATTAAGGACTGCTGCTGATTCTATTAAAAAATCAACCTGTAAAATCAGTAAGCTTAGTATTCTAGAAGCAATTTTACCTAAGAAAACAACTTTATATTCACTCACAAGCTTGCCTACATGATTCAGCATCTAGTGCTAATTAGCGTCGCGAAGTGTAGATACGCCTCAACAGGAATGAGTTCACTTTGTAACTATTTACACTTTGCCATGACACATGTCACTTCGCATGTGTCGCGTCGCCTCGTGACAATCGTTCCACTGAGACAATTGCCTTTAACTTATAAGTGCCTACACATTGTCTACATCGTCGGTTTACCCAATTAAATTAACAGTAATTTGTGGTGTAATGTAATTTGGAAACTAAAAGTTTAAGCTTTGATTAACATAATCTAAATTAACATTTAACGTTATAGTTAATCGTGATTTAGACATGATTCGGTAAAAAAATCGGGAATTAGGTATCGTTCGACCTCGACCGTAACGATACAAGAGTATCGAGTATCGACCGTATCGAATTTTCTCTGTGTTATGTTAAAGAAGAGTTTAAATTAAATTCTATGAGTGATAAATGACGCTAAATATGATGCGGATATATGCCGTTTCTTTTTGCTTCCAATAAGTTCAGACTCTTTAATTCCTTCACTATTTCAAGCGTTATAACACAAAGAAATTTCTACGGTATTGTATTGCATACTTTAAAAATAAAAATGTATAATTTTGATGCTGTATATATTTTCTGGACTATATGTAACCGGCCTTACAATTATGAAAGCGAAAAGAAAGAGGGAAAATACTTTGGCTATTGAGACCGACCCACCTTTATTACGTTTAAAATTTTCTTCTTTACGTAATAGACTTGGTGCCATTTCGGCAAAACCTACATCTACAGAATGATAATATAAGTCGTATACTTTCGTTAAGTCACGGCATGTTTTAACTAGATTTTTAAGAACGAGTTTTGATATATTCATGACATTTTTAGCAGACTTCAGAGAAGTTTCTCAATTTGGTTATTTTTGTTTTCATCTTTTTGTATGTTTGAGTCACTGATTCTGGATTCGCTTAAAACCTAAGCTGGTCTTAGCTCCGTATCATCATTGCTCATTACGCAGCCGAAGTATCCACACTCATCTTTGGACTTCTTCATGAGCTTAAAATCGCTCAGCGTTCAATGGAGCGTTCAATAGTCCAGTCATGTCTGCAGCAAAATGGACCGAGACTTGAGGAAAGTAGCTAGCAGTGTAGGTAGTAGACTGCCCAGGATAGGCTGATGATAAACTTCGTCATTAACGAACTGATTTAACAATACTTTAGACTATTTCACTCTGTTTAATATTACAATTGTGTACAACTGTTTCTATATTAATTAACAACGAATCGTAGAAATTAATACATAATATGTGCAGATTTATTCTTGATAATTGGTGTTTACTGTTTTAATGCACAGTGCTCGTGAATGCTATGGCCAGCCTAAGTTACACAGAGTAACCACACTTAAATCGTGTTGGAGAAATTCTATTCCCCATGTAATGAAACCTATTTGGGCGCTCGTTGCAAATCATGATCCAAGACTACCTATATAACTTTCTTTATGTCCGATTGAACACAATCAGTATCATCCATGACCTATATTGTCCATTGCTGAGCTCGGGTCTCCTCTCAGGAGAGGGTTAAGGCCATCTGTACCCACGCTGGTGAAGTGCGGGTTGGGAACTAGCAAGACTACGTTGTGGCTACGCAATCTGGCCGTTGGATGTTTTTATGCCACCTAAAGGCATCCAACTAAGCTTCACGACTCTTATCCTATGATTACAACCGGGACCAACCGCTTAAGGTGATTTTCGAAACACGGCGACTGCTCATGGTAATATGCCACCAACGGTCACCCATCTAAGTACTGACCGCGCCGTCGTTTCTTACCCTCGGTGATTGTTTCTAATCACCGAGTACAACTAGGCTATGAGCGTCAAATTTACAAACTAATCAGTACCAAAGAAAAAATCTATTCCAAACTAATAAGTATCAAAGTAGTAATACTTTTTTCCTTTTCCAGACTGCTTAAACTTATGTACTATAGTACATAACAGCTCAATTACACTTTACAATGCTATAAAATCCTTAACTCCTAAATCACATACGTAAATTTGAGTTCGATTGTGTTGGTGACGATGGTTCCCTTAGTATCATTGTGCACCTCAAGTGTTCCTTGTTCGATTAATTGAACTCTAGTCTAACGTTAATAATAGGTTCCCTCCGGTTATGAGGTACCGTTATGCAGAAGGGGCGTGGCGGCTTAAGGGAAGCTGATTTTTTTGTAGCCCGGTCAAACCCCATAATGAAATAATTAAATTATAAGTAGCAAAAGGGCAGTGCAATAGTTGTAATATTTTCTAAACCTGCTCGTATTTATCACTACTTAATTGAATATCATGTTTTATTGTTTGGAAAACAATCCTACTAATATTATAAACGCGAAAGTTTGTAAGTATGGATGTTTGTCATTCTTTCACGTAAAAAGTACTCAACGGATATAGATGAAACTTTACAGTAATATAGCTTATACATCATAATAACACATAGACTACTATTTGCCGCAATAACCGATATATAGTATAAACTAGTAATTACATAAAGAAAAATAATAAAAAGTGAGCATAAGTGTTAAAAAAATACGTGTATGTATTCTTTATACACATACCAGCTTCCAAAGCGACAAAATATCACAGGCCCATAATTTTTCATGGAACTTTACGATGTAGCAAAAACGTCTCCTAAATTAGCTGAGGACAAAGACGCGATAAATATATATTACATTCTTATATCGTATGAGATGTTCTTCTGCGTCATATTTTTTTATATTAATTTTAGTCTCTTGTATAGGAATATTTTTTGTTGTACATTAATTCTTTATGTAAGCTTGATTTACTTGAACAATTTACATGACAAAATATTTCTTTAAAAGGAAGACTGGCAGTGGTTATAACTCTACATAATATCTTGTTAATAAACATTTATTGCTTTGAGAATTTAAATAAATAAACAATATGAAATTTCGCATACACACATCACATCGGAACGGGATTGAAGAAAAGGTTTGCCTACCTTTCAGTCAACAATAGTTGCAGGTTCTACCTGAGTCTGCGTAATTTAAAGAAAATGTAATCTAAATTATATTTAATAATTATATATTTTGTTATATTTTGTTACCATAACAAAAATAATTTTTATCTTTGTTATGGTAACAAAATATTCTGAAATTTTCTTCACTCATAATTACAAATAATGGAGAAAATTATCTTATACTGGCAACTTTGAGCCGAAAGAACTAAAATTACTAAAATATAGAACGGTGAAATAAAATTTTAATAGTAAGTCTTAATATTTACACAAGTAACTTTCCACCATCCCACTACACTTCATATCCCATATGCCAATATGTACTTGGAATATGTCAACACTGAATTCCGTATTACGCCTCTGATTCCTCAAATTTCGAGGAATATATTAAAAAATATTTTCTCAGGGAAAACATGGTATATTTTAGCATCGTAAAACCTTGATTCTCGAGGTTATTGCTTTGTCATTTTCTATTAAGCAAAAAAATTTTAATGAAAACAACATATGCCATTTAATTCAATAAACAAGAGGACAAGCAACTTAAGGTAGGAATGACTAGAACAAAAAAAAACAGTAGCGTCTTGAAGCAATATACTTATTTTGTATTACAAAAATATGCACTAGATTCTGAATGCAAATCTTAATTTATTTAGCGTTTTATTTTAATTGTTGGATTTGTATTAATGAAGTTTATATCATCTCTCATGTAAGAGGTAACATTAAGCAACATTCGGTTTAAAAAATTACACCTAAGGCATACGCGCGCTCTTAAAAAGTTTTCTAGATTACTGAGAATGATTTATTTTCACGTAGACTAAGGTAATATTTCGTTAGAAGTATGCATTTTTGTATAGAAGCAACAATCTATATCTGCAATACAATATATCTACAATTTTATAATTTACTAATTAAATCCGTGGTGTTACACATTATCGTTGTACCCCGTCGGGACGAAGCTAGTATAAAAAAGTAGTCTATATCATTAGTTATCTGCCAGTGATAATCCCTTCAAAATCAGTACAGCCGGTATAGAGATGAAACGTAACAAACAGACAGAAAAAACAGAAATGAAAATTTCTTTTTTGGTGTAAGTATCGTATTTACTTACAGAAAGAACATAAAAAAATCTTATTTTTATACATGCATTTAGTGATCATTTATATTCAGATAGAATTATAAATAGACCCTTCAATTTCATTTATTTGTATAGATATCAACTATCAGATAAATAAATCAACAAATTTATTTTCATATTGATTTTATTAAAATGTACATGTCATTTCTTCAACAAAAGCAGGTACATTTTTTAACGACATCTCCCACATCAGGAATATACAAACATACATAAGACAGACACAATGAAAACCCAGATTCAGAAGAACCATTAGTGGATCACATAAAGTGTCAACAAACATGGGATTTGAACCTTTAACACCGTAGCGCTGTAGCGCAGTACAAAGCGGCGTGGCGATCACTTAAGCCTCAGATCACTTAATCATGTCCTTAACAAATTCTTCTATTGTAACAAATTCGTAGTATAATTTATTTAAAATGAAACTATAAAATTTAAACATAGATTCTTATTACGAATAAACTTATAGGTGTTATTCTACAACTTCAACTTTTTTTATGGGATAGCGGGCAAAGGAGCAGACGTATCGCCTGATGGTAAGTGATTACCGCCGCCCATTGACATCTGCAACACCAGAGGCGTCACAAGTGCGTTGCCGGCCTTTGGGGGATGGGGAGGAGGACAGGGATGGGAGAAGGGGTTGGGATATGGCCTACGGTATCCTCACTCACTCGGTGAAACACAGCGCAAGCGCTATTTTACGCCGGTTTTATGTGAGGCCGTGGTATCACTCTGGTCGAGCCGGCCCATTTATGCCAAAGCGTGGCTCTGCCACGGCACAAAACTTGAACAATATCTTCAAATAGACAACACAAACGGCTTATTAACCATTACTAAAATCATTTACTTCAATTGCCAAAATTATTTTTCCACGACAAAAAAAACTTATACAAGTGGCTCATATAGTTATACGACTGCGAAGCTTTGCCAACAGCGTCCAGGATTGGCTTCACATTTCCTCTGACCACGTTCGCTATAACACTACCAATTGAGCGGTTTACCAACGCCCATTGTTACCGATTGTACTACATAATAAGGAACAAAAACACAATTTCAGCGTGCCCAACTCCTTTTGCATTGGACACAATTGTTTGTGCCAAGTACCCACTGTACATAATTGGACGCTCGGCTAAAATCCAAGCTGTCTTTTAACATGCATGTGATTGGGTGCATACTTATTAAAATGTAAATTTGTATGTACAATTTCCTGTAAAATTGTAAATGCATGTAGCGACTTGTTAATAAAGCTCACCGAACAAGGATACATACTATTTAATGAGGTTTTGAGCTCGAAGTTACATTATACTGGAGAATAAGTTTACTTACGAAATAGGCTCTCGGTTGCTTTTAGATTTGATTTTACAATGGTTTTCCATAAAAATTGGGTAACGTTTGACTACTGCAATAGTTACAATTGTTTCATTATATTTTTATAACATAATATTTTTTTAATTGAACTAAAGTATCATCAACAACCCATAATGTCCCACTGCTGGGCTCGGGTCTCCTCTCAAGAGAGGCTTAAGGCCATACGTCCCCACGCTGGCCAAGTGCGGGTTGGGGACTGGCAAGACAACGTTGTGGCTACGTAATCTTACCGTTGGATATTTTTAAGCCGCCCGAAGGCCTCCAACTAAGCTTCACGACTGTTATCCTATGATAACAACCGGGACCGACTGCTTAACGTGACCTCCGAATCACGGAGACGCTCATGGTAACATGCCACCAGCGGTCACCCTCCAGGTACTGACCGCGCCGTCGTTACTTGCCCTCGCTGATTGTTTCTAATCACCGAGTGCAACTGGGCTATGAGCGCCTAACTTCTAAAGTAATAGTGTAATGAAGTAACCAACATGAGCCTCCCATTTTGCTACGATATTTGTAATATTTATTGTCTGCCTAGTTTGCTCCTTAGTTAAAGACACACATAAGACACCAATAGGATGAACATAAAGGTACATATAAGACATTATTGTTATCAAACAATGCTTAAGGAACCTACTTTAAGGCTGTAGCAGAAAGAAAGCAATGCAAGACTTCAATCTAGTGTAGTGGTCATTTCAGTTTTCGAATGAAAGCTGAATTGTATTGTCGCTAGTTTCTATATGGTGACGCAAACAATACTGATCCATATAACATGTATTCGATTACGAACATAATATTAATATTCTGAGACGCACCTCGAATGCTGATTGTGAACGGCCTACTTTCAGAATTAGTTTGCTACTGATGGGAATACCAGCTCGAATGTGTAAGTAGTTATAATCACTAGTAAATAAATATCTGCATGACACTGTACTACCTAACTTTATGCATGTATGGGTATTAGAAATTGCCTTTAGTGCTAAAGTTGTGTTGACGTGTACTTGTTTAATTTATGTATAAAAATTGACATTATACAAAAAAACTATTCTATGTATGTTGGGCATATGTCAAAAGTTTACTAAAATACATGAAGTACGCAAGATCAAAACTACACTAGTTGAGTTAACGGTGGGGTTTTAAATTATAAATAATTATGTTAAATGATCAAAAATAACGGTAACCATGGCCGTAATTGTAAGTTAAAGATTTCTTAATTGTTTATAAAGAAACTTAGGAACATAGTATAAGGTAGTAAATTATGTTTTGCAGGTATCACAATATGACAAGATACAAACAGTTTTTAAGTTGTATTATTGTTTATCGCTGCAAAGTTTCCTTTTAGTCATTAAAAGTTTATATGAACAGTGTACAGTCACAGACACTTTCTGGTTATACGATAGTGAAACTATATCAGCGATAACTTTAATCTCAAGTTCATTATAAAGGTTAATACAAAGTGCCTAAGTCTTTTGAACAGCAAATTTTGTGTTCGCAATTAAAATTCATCTTGTCACCCTTGACAGTTATTCACAAGGCCAGTCATAAAGAGTAGATACAGAGGTCAATTTCGTTGAATATTTAATTAGTTATTCTACATGTTTGTGTAATAAATATTAATAACTTTAGATGTTTTGCATAGATAGCTGTTTATTACATATGCATACATTACATACAGTGTGCTTTCTAATAAATACTGCAACGTTTTTGGTCACTTTAAATGCTAAAATTAACGGCTAATGCCGTCTAATAGATATCAAAGCATCAATATCATAGAAAGCTTTTACTATATCGGTCAATCCTTAAAATTGAAGCTATATCAATTCAAATCAATTTCAAATGCCGTAATGTAAACATAAAAGCTTTATTAAAAAACAGAATCATGGTACAGTTACAAAGTTGGAGAGAAATAAAAAACAATGAGTTCTATTAAATAAAACAGATAATGAGTCATTGATGCCACTGAATAAAAAGCTATCATATATCATCAAGCTTATAATGTAAGTTACAAGAATAAAAGGGTGCAATTTAAATGCACTTTTATCGCGTATGTCAAAATGAAATCTATACTCAACACATGTATCTAAATCTTTTAATTATAATAAGAATCATATCATCATTTAAATATATATTATTGTTTATTTTTTAATATTTAAAAATGTAATAAATATGTATATATAAATATAATAAAGAGAATCACTTTATTGTACACCAGATTATTTTCAATGGTAACTCGTTACTTTTATGGTAAAGGCAAAAGGTACAATTGGCGGCCTTATAAGTAACATTGGAATGTAAAGATAAAACTATCAATTTGTTTTTCAGGCACGCTCAAACGTTACATTAATGACTTTAATTGCTGATGAAACCTTTAAACATGGCTTGATGCTTGACCCCCTAACGTTATAGATATATAGCTTTACTCTGCATTCTCTATCGCTTGTTTCCTACCCAGCTCCATATAGTGTTGTGGAGGAACGGATATCATGTCCCTCCAACACAAAGGGAGGATCCTCCGACCAGGCGAGGTGATCATGCCTGGCGGGCCACTGCCCAACGGTTGATGTTGGGAAGTTGTATATATGTTAATCGGCGCGAGAACTTCTATTGTGCGATTTAGGATTGGTAGTTTCTTAGTTTTCTTCGTTGCTCCGTAGTTCGATGTTTCTTCGGTAGATGGCGCTGTCCTATATTTTTATGTTGTTGCGCTGTATGTGAAAGTCGCCACAGTGTGTTTACGCCTCTTTTTCTCGATTCTCTTGCTACAAAAACTAACGTTTCAATTACCGTGGGTTTTGACCATATACATTTCCGCACATTTACCTTTTTAATCTGTGATATTAGGAATGGTTTCGACTTGTTCCTACCTCACCTTTCCCCTTCAGTTCACGTCTACAAAATTTCCTTTTCATCACTTGGATACTTGACACTCAAATTTTTGTCTAACAACATCATGGTATTTGCAGAACAGGCTGACCTTAGATCTCCAAGAAAATTATCGTACTCATAGATACGTAGAACATACACAGGTCTCTTACTCACAGTTACTCACTTCATGGGTGGGGGTTTATAGTTACTTATCATCAAGTATAACAAAAAAACTAAAAAATGCGAATTGGCAAAATAAATGTTTAATGGTTTTACACTGTTTGAAAGAGTGACGGAATCTTCGTAGTATTTAAGTATGAGTTTCAACGGTGGTTTATTGGAACAAAACCATTTCACATTAACAATTTACCTACGATGTCTTTTAATTGCTTTGTTTGTCATCTTTTCCTTTATGTTCTAATAATTATGCTTCTTTTACATACGAAGTCCAATATAAAACCCTTGTTTTAAGACAACATGTCTTTATTTACGAATAAGACTGTAATAAATTCCTTCTCTAAGTATGCACGTAGTATAGGCGTTGCGGTCACGAAAAAACCTAACGTCGATAAATAAAATCGAATCCATCGTACAAACAACTTTCGTCTAATACCGTCGGATCTTCGAAATGACCCTCGACATTTCGAAAGTCCAGGGCACTTCTACTCTGAATAGCTGCTTAATTTCTATACACGTCTAGTTCAAATTTGCACGAAGTACTGCAGTCACCTTTGGGATTTCTCAGCAATAAACCAGCTTGAATTGAATTGAATTACCCGAATAGGCAACTACATAGAGTGTGTAGGTTGTATAGTCGCTTGCTAGTTGGGTTTTTATGGCAATCATGAGGCGAGTGTTCTTAAACTCATAAGACCTTCATTGTTTTTAAACTAGTAGCACTTTGATAGTAGTTTTTTTTTGGTTTAAGTAACTCAAGTCAAGAACAAAGTACCCATCAAGAAAATTATAACCTGGAAGCGTAGACAATATAGACTTCATTGGTTGGGCAAATATCTTTATTGTTACTTTCATAGAATTAGTTTCGATCTAAACTAAAATAACCAATTGCAATGAGGACTGGCTTGTCTGCTATAAAGGGCCCTTCTGACACAAATGAATGAAAATAAATTCTGTATTGACAATAGTAATCACAGAATTTATTTTCACATTCAAAATAAACTTATAATTTTATTGTCTTTTTCAAAAAGACAACTCTCGCACAAGGAATAAATCCTGTGGCGCTGGAGATTTCAGAAACATACATGACATGAACATAAAGAACATTCTGACTCAGAACAACAATTTGTGGATCACACGAAATATTGTCCCTTGTTGGATTTGAACCCACAACACTTGGTGAAGTAGAAAACGGCGCGGCGTAGGCGCCGACTTATACCACTAGGCCAAACGTGCAGTGAAATGTTTTTTTTATTGACCAGAGACGTTTACCTTCGGCGATAAACATCCTTAGATTATTGAAACAGTAAAACTAAAATTAGTTGCCGTATACATGGTTGTCTTTCATCGATAATAAAAGTATATACAACTATATCTCGTTTTACCAACGATAAAAACGTAAATAAAAGCATATGTTATGTAGAAGCGCTAATATCGGTTCATCCTATGTTTTACCTTTACCTTTGTTACCTCTTAGGATTTATCAACGGGAGTTGGTAAATATAAGAACTTATAAATAAGGCACAATTTTTCCGGCTTTTGCTGTAGTAATTAAGCACATGGTAGGTTTTGCCAGTGACGATTGGTGAATGTTGGTTTTGGGAATAAAACAACGAAATGAAACTAATTTTATGCAATTGATTTCACAACCATAAAGGGGTATCAGGTTAATAATCACTGTTCTGTCTTTGTCAAACTTGCATGATTATTAGCTTTAAATAATATGTAGAAGAAAAAATGGCAGGTTTTCAAAATATATTTAAAATTCAAAACACAAACAAATATATTTCAAACACTCAAAACTTTACATATTATTCAATTTGGCTGTCAGCTTGTTTAAATACATTTAAATTAATTAAATGAATTGCTTTACACGATCTCTCAAGCCACCAAATTTCTCTGAAAATTTATTGATTGAACTGCTATACTTTTTTTAAGTAACAAATTTACTATATGTCAATCATCTTAAAGCATGTTTAAAAAAAAGTACTATTATGAATACAACAGTAATCTCCAAAGCCACAACCAAGGTAAGCCACAAGATTTAATTTTGAAATAAAAATTTAAAGTCTTAAAAGGCACGTAAGACAAACATTATTTCCGACACAGGTAATAAACGAAATTCCGTTTAAAATTTTCTTGGAGGGATAAATATAAGTTCGCAGAGAAAGTAACAAAAAAGTATGTCCCAGGGAATATGCTAATATTGTTAATTAGTGTCTGCTGTCTCACCGTCGCCTGCGAGAGAAAAATATCCGGAATGGTCTTGACTTATGGAACACATTAATATTGTGCGCACTTCCGCCGGGAAACCGCCTATTTTCCAGCCTCTAAATCTGCCCATACCAAATCACTGTGGGTCGTGCAGCCGAGCGCGAAATATTACCTTTATTAACGCAAATGTTACGTGTTGTTATGAATCTGTACAAGACTAATACTTTAAATTACATTTCTTGTCGGTTATTGAACTCACAAGATTATGTGTATATTTAACTTGTGAAATAAATTTGGATTTCTCTGAAAAGCGTGTTGATGTTACTGAAAGAATTTGTATTGAAATTTCTCTTATATCCACTTGGTTTAATTGAATGTTCTTTTTGATTCAATTTATCCGTACCATATTCACATTTATGTGTCGACAATTTTATGAACTAAATGAAAATACGTTAATAATGTTTTATTAGACTATACGAGCTTGTCGTCATGCGGAAATTAGTTTTTATTAACGCTTATGTGTGAGTATGCTTGAATTGAAACATTGCCCAAAAATTACACAAAGATCACATATAAAAATTGAATTTAAAGATATTTTTTTTTATATTGCATAAAGTACCAAAAACGTATATGGATCCCAATAGTGAGTGACAACAGCCACCCAAGGAACAAGTTTGAATCCTTTCTCTCGTAAATGACATACATAGACACATTACCGCCTCTACTTATATATATTAGCCCAAAATCTCCTTTCTAAGGCGAGGCCAGTGACCAGTAGTAGACTTTTGAAGGCCTTTGATGAATCTAATATTCAACAAGCCTAATAACACCAATCAGGTAATTCAGGTAATTAAGAATTTAATACGTAGAGTTGGTTTAAAAAGCAATAGCAGGAAATGATATTGCGTATAGATTGCTTATGAGGATAGATAATCGTGTGATGAAGGATTACTCCTTCATCACACAATTATGATAAGAACATGGATTATCACCACCTTTTATCATCCCGTGAGAAGAGCCAACATAGGGAACAAATTACATAGGATAACGCAACGAGCAGCTAGAAGGAAAACTTGAGACAAACACTAGACCAAATCGTTTGACTAACGTTATGTAGTGGACTAAAATTTCTTATCTATGGACAGAGCTATGTCCAAAAGTGGACTACTAAAGTCTGTTAATGGATGATGAATTAGGGAATAGAAGCAATAACTCCAGTAAATCAAGGTCAAACACCTGTGACTTGAACTGACTATCCTTAATAAATACGTATACAAACCTATATTGTACTCTATAAACGAACATCCTAGTACTTGATCTGAATAAATAAGCTGTTAATAGCTGCCATCACCACATCGGGAATACATAAGAAAACGAAAACTAAAGAAATATTTCCTGTACAATTACTCAAACACTTTGTCTCAAACATGTATATGGCATAATCAAAGTAATAAATCCGAAAACTGTATGTACTGTCCAACTATTGATTAAAATGTCTACTCAACTCTTTGATTCAAACCATGACATTAACTAGCAATGTTATATGATGTCTTCGATGACTTAGAACAAGTAATGAAACAAGTAGGTACAGGTAAAGATTATAAAATTGCAATGAGAACTATAATAACATTTTCATAGATAATCATTTTACATAATAATAATAATAGTTTATTGCATAAATTTAACCATACAACAAGAAAGTAACACGGTTATTTCATTTACAATAACAAATTATATAACAAGTATGGCAAAGAATTATATGAGACCCCTGATCCTCAAACTAGGATTTCCTGTATTTTGAGAAGCAGTGGCTCCGCCTAGCACGATGCAAGTTAGGTGAACTTAGTTTATAAAAATACTAATGATATATGGTATGATGGATAATGACATGTTAGGTCGAGTTAGGTGGTTTTTTATTATACAACTCTCAACTTCTTTGCATAACAAGAGTTTTTATTTTGCGTCTGTACTTATATTTTACTTATTTAGTATTGGTGTTCTTTCTTATTACTATTAATTTTATGTAATGAATATAAAAATTATGAATAATATCCAGATTAATTTATCACATTGTCTAGACAATTTTGTTGTTATATTTATTTATTTATTTATATCTTTATTGTATACATGCAAAATTACAAAGTTAAAACAGAGGATGATTAACAAATATGCAAATGATACAATAGGCCGTCTTATCGTTCTCGCTCACTTATTATATATAATGACCAGTCATTACGTGTAATAGCTATTTATTCACAATGATTGTAACATATAGATATCATTACTACGTGTTCATCTGTGTGCTTGTGCTTCAGTAAAACGAGTGAAAAATAACCAAACATGAACATTGTATTCTTTTCATATGCATAATTGTGCATATAATTTTATCTCATTCAACCTTTGGAAGTGATGTAGACTAATAAGAACAATATCTACAATAAAACGCGTTGATTCAGGCTATATGTTAAATCAGATATAGACTAATCAATTAAAGTTGTATAAACCGAAATTGTGTGAGTATATAGCCGCAAAACCCCGCAAACTGTGAGGTGAGCAAGCACAAAGAGCAGTACTGTAAATCAGATGTACCACGCGGGAGATTTATGAGCAAATAAAACGACCACAGCGACGTCGGCTATCGTGTGAAATTATTTCAATTTAACGCCAACTACGTACGTGATAAATTAATGTAAAGTGTATACAGCACAAACTACTGATTCTCTCATTAGTACTCACTAATTAACTCGTAATAATCAATAATAATTCATTATCATGTTAATAGATTTAAATAGACCACTCACAGCCCTGATCGAATTACGCATATTGAGGTATGTTTACGTTTTGTGATTTGGCAAAGGTTTACACATTTCTATGAGTTTTATGGATATTCTTTGTGTCTTTTATTTGAATGTTATAAGTCCCAAGAGATATTGTATATACCTCAAGTTCTAACTTTGTACTGTCACTAGCATATGAGAGAAAGCATAGAAGAAAAATAAATGATTTTGAAATGTAATGTACATCAATTCTTATAAATATTTTATAATTATTACACACTAGTTTATGCCCGTACCTCAGCCCGCGTATATGTCGGTTATCGCGGCAAGTAGTAGCCTATGTGTTATACTGATGTATAAGCTCTATTACTGTAAAGTTGCATCCAAATCTGTTGAGTACTTTTTACAAGAAATAGTAACATACATCCATTCATACAAACTTTCACGTTTAGGGTATTAGTAGGATGTGAAGCTTTCTAACATCAATGTTTGAACATTGCTAGAGTGGCATGTGGTTAACCGTTTTTTATATAAAGTGGTAATATTTGCTCTCGGAAGTTGACCCGTGCTTGAGAACTATTATCAAAATTCATGATAAGGATTTTTGCCAATATACTTTTTCAAATCAAACACTTTGAAGTCAAAAAGATATTTTTTTTTATCAACACATACAATGTTTGTTACAAAATATTTTTCACTCTTTATTCCTATGAAATATACATATAACAATATACTATGGGATACATAATATGCATTATACATTCAGTTTTCCTTGTGTGGATAAAGGGTTTCGATAACAATAACAAAAGTTAATGCAACTTGAAACTTGTGTATATTCATGAATACATGGGCTTAAGACTTTTTATCCTTTAATTTAACTTATATTTTTTACCATTTAACTACTGCCTACTAATCTTTAAACCCTAATATCACTGGCAACTCTGTTTATCATTATTGCGAAATGAAAGCTCTCATGTAATATCATGGATAGAACTTCGTAGCATCCGCCATTGGATCACGGTCCGTTGGATATTATCACTTCCCCTGGTCGGAGCTCCTTCCTTTGTGTGTGAGGGCCATAACACCCTTCCCACTACACACTACACTATTTGATAGTTTGAAGTCTTGACAATAGTAAAAAAGTGTTGTATGAAATAGGCGTAGAGCAAAAGCATTGTTTAGTTATGTTATTGCCGAGGGATCACTTGAACGTAAACTTTTAAACGACTTTAAAAAGGAGTTGGTTATCAATTCGACATTTGTTACCTCATAAATTTCGACTGGGTGAACAGATTTTGTTTTTTTTTTTTGAAGCTGGTGCTTCCCTTTTGGTGCTATTTCACTTTGGTCCAGTTCTTGAAGACGAATTTTTTTTTGTAAAATTTAAATAATTCATTTTTTTAAAACACTTGAGAATGAATTTTCATAATATTTGATAATTTGACGAAATATAAACGGAGATATAATTGTAGACTACACAATTAAAAACAATCAACTCTAAAAAAAGTATTTTGATTGCAGAGCTCCTGATAAGTTGGCAGTGGACCAGAAGAACCTTAGTACGTCACTTCCTATCTGTTGATAGGAAGTGACGTACTAAGGTTCTTCTATAGATGATTCATAAATTCGAAATCGTTGTCCAAATAAAAGGAGTGGTAGAATCAGTGTTTTTACGCTCTTCTCAGAGGAGTGGAGCCGACACGTATTGTTTCCACCGACTAACGGATTTTAATTCGAGTGAGATATATCAATGCCAGTTAAAGTTTCAAGTGGTATGTAATAGTGACTTTCTCTTAAATAATAGCCAAGTACCAGAACACCTTCGTCGGAATAGACTTAGAGGGTCAAGAGATATTCACGGTAAATTACTAGTGACTTAAGATCCTTGAATTAATATCGTTATAAACAGTGGCGAATATAATGATTAGTGTAAATATATGTATATATATATAAAAGAGTACGATGACGAGTAAACAGTAGAATTATTCAAGACTAAATACGATAAAACTCATTGAGATCAAAACCCTCCAGTCGCTACACAATTAGATACAATTTGTCTCGCATGGCCAACGCAGACGTAATATCAAACGCTTAGACACTGACGAAATGGCTTTTTATGGAAAATTATGTACTTAAAGTATGATACAGTATATAAATAAAAACATAATTAGGTACCTAATTCTTATTCTATTATTATTTATAGTGCGGAATAAAACCAGATCGCACGAAAACGAAATACCTAACAGGAATATATTTCTGTTCCTTCGTTTTCGCGCTAGCGTCAATAAAAAAACATTATAATGTTTTTTTTTGTTCATTAAGCTACTCTTAATGGTACTAGGAGAGTACACAAGGAAAAAAACTCATAAGTATATGTTGAAATAAATAGAGTTGAGTTTTAAGCTTGGTTTAATTACACTTTATTAGTGCTAAATCGCTCATAGCCCAGTTGCACTCAGCGATTAGAAACAATCACCGAGGGTAAGTAACGACGGCGTGGTCAGTACCTGGATGGGTGACCGCTGGTGGCATGTTACCATGAGCGTATCCTTGATTCGGAGGTCACGTTAAGCAGTCGGTCCCGGTTGTTATTATATGATAACAGTCGTGAACCTTAGTTGGAGGCTTTCGGGCGGCTTAAAAACATCCAATGGCAAGATATGTAGCCACAGCGTATTCTCTCTAGTCCCCGACCCGCATTTGGCCAGCGTGAGGACGTATGGCCTTAAACCTCTCCTGAGAGGAGACCCGAGCCCAGCAGTGGGACATTATGGATTGTTGATGATGAGTGCTAAATTTAACAATTTATTGATTATCAAAGAAAGAACCGATTGATTGATTATCAAACGATAAAATTGAAATATACATTTGTATATTTTTTCACGGTGAAATTATCTTTAAGTATATTTAATTATTTAAATTTTGGCCCGTTAAGCATTTCAACTTATGGCATGCAATGTCCCAATTATATGAACATGGTCCAATAATATGGTCCAACATGTTGCTTACTACCATGGAGGTAAACTCATTAGAACAACTATTCTCTAATTTAGAAAATATGTATAACAAATACAGGTACTAATAAAATAGATGTCATCGTAATTGGTATATTATTTACTCAAATGAAAAATAGAAAACAAATACTACATTTTAGGTTTCGGCTTATATTTCACATATTATTTCATTTGATATTTTGTAATAGTGCATTCAAATAGTGGATATCTTAGTTATTTTTATCAAATCCAATAACAATATAATCTTTTGTCAGTTAACGGTAGTTTTGTTACCGAAACGAAACGTCACTTGTGTCTCTTCAAGAACCTTCAGTCTTGTAAGGTGCGATGCACTCTAAAACTTATCATGCCAGTTTCAGATTTATAGTCAGAGAAATAGGAGATACAATTATACGACAGCACCATACTAGGAGACAATAATACATAAAGCATGTCAGTGAAGCACTAAACCTATCTTTATCAATGTATACATGATTTCATTAATACGGACCTAGGTAATGTCTTAACAGTTTACAATCCCTCAAGTAAACATTGTTTTGTTTGGGAAATTCACTAGGCTTCGTCAAATATATTTTTATCCGGGTCAAAACACAGGTGTTCCTTATCAAATATATTTATTTCTATAACGGAGAGTTAACTCGATAGATAATTTTGATGGACCGATACATTTTTAGCACTCAACGGATTAAGTATCGACAGTAAATCTAAGTAGAATTTATGTGTAAATTCGAGTTGACACCATTACTTTAATAATCTCCATGTAATTTATTATAGTATATCTATATAGTATATAGTATATATATATAGTAGGTTTATTATAACAATCAAAGAATAATATTTTTATAGCTAAATGCATATTTTTCCTCATTAAATTTTTGTTGGTGCATCGTGACTTGCATAAATAGTACAATAGCAGCAGTAGTCATATTTATTATACCTATGATACTTAACATAATACTCGCACCTGCGATTTAGATTGTAATGATAAAAACATTACGTGATTAATATTCATTTATAAGTACTAGTTATCAGCTAATGTATATTTGACTAATCTTTCTGATTCCGCAAATAATTTCTTTGCTAATTCAGGATCTCTTGATACCTTAGAGGGCAACTTTTGACGACAATCACTAAAGTATTTACCACTCACATTATCAAGCTCGGAGGCTACAGCCAGATATATAGAAGTCTGTGCTGCCTCCCATGGACTTTGGAATACAAAACCTATAAATACTAAAAGAATTTTCTCTATTATTTTGCTAGGAATGTTTCTAAAAATATTGGTCGCAGCCACTCCTGGATGTAAAGCATTTACCGTTACACCCGTGCCTTCAAGTCTCTTGCTCAGTTCTAATGTAATCATGTTAAGAAACAGCTTGCTATTGGCGTATACTAAATAGTCACTCCAATATTTTTCCATATTCAAGTTTTCGAAATCCATTTCTCCATATTTATGAATAAGGGACGACACATTTACGATGCGGCTCGGAGCTGACGCTTTTAACTTTGGAACTAACAGGCAGGTAAGTAAAAATGGCGCGAAGTAGTTAACTTGCATTCCAACATGTAATCCGTCAGCTGTTTTGTAGTTACCAAGACCGCCAGCGCCCGCATTATTAATGAGGACGTCGACACGTTTCTCTGTCTTAGAAATGTGATCACAGAATTCTCTAACGGAACGCAGTGAAGCTAAATCTAACTGTCGGAAATGTATATCAGTGTTGCCACTTGCTTTCACAATTTCTTCTTTAGCCTCAGTTGCTCGACGTACGTTCCTGCACGCGATTATCACTTTTGCACCTCGACTCGCCAAGTCTTTAGCTGTTTCAAGTCCGATACCACTATTTCCTCCTGTTATAATCACAACTTTTCCTACCATATGAGCACTTGATTTACATATTCCAACGGTAAGTTTTTGAAATATAGTTATAATTATCACTATGGCGACAAAGGCGCCAATTATTATCCAAAAAACCATTTTTCTAAATTGTATTACTTACGATATATCGAAGTGTTTATCGCACAAGGAACTAAACACAACAACGAATTTAAAAGGGGTCACGCGCGTAACCTTAGTGATAACAGCCGCCGCGTATCAATAACTTTATCTATGATAAAAAATGTTCGCATAGAGCGACATTTAAGTCGCATTGACCAGTTACACTCCACTCATTGCCATATTCTTAACAACACTAGTTGCCAAACGTGCGTACGCGCCGCTACATCGTGGCAGCATGCGACGGCATTACATAATGCTGTCATTGAGTTTAGTGTCGCTCGTTCTAAACCGATGTTACCTTGAGACTGGTGTTTATAAAAACAACGACTAATTTTATCGCGATACCTTTGCATAGGCAATTTAAGGTCGGTACTATATTTGCGAGTCCATATAAAAAACGTGATATAAACCTTAAATGTGACTGGGCTACAAACACTGATTGATTCGAGCAATAAAACAAAGAAAACGGCGTTAAATAATATTTTCGACTGAACCTATACTTTTATGACATAGCACTTGACGGCACAGTTGGCCTTGAGGTTTAAGCGGTAGCCACGCCGTTATCCACTGCGCCAAGTGTTGTGGGTTCAAATCACACACGGGACAACACAGGAAGTATATTCTTAATGCGGGAGTTGTCTTTAAAAAAAGCAAAAGTTTAATACTGAAGCGTCATGTTAAAGTGAATCATTCAGGGTTCCATTTTTCCTTCTCCTCAAAAAATCTTCATCTTACCAACTATGTATCAGATGTTCATTAAAAAGGAAACAATAATATCAACTTATTATTATTTTATTTATTATTCATTTTAAATATTTACACCAAATATCGAGGTCAATGTTTGAGTAAGGTCAGTTTAGAACGCGTCTCCGTAAAAGAAGATTCAATTAATGTCTGTCAAGGATTCTGACAATAAATTTTATCTGTAGATTAGTATACACGCGTAACTTTAAAAAATCTGTGCCTTTAAAAAATAATTCTTTTTTCCAGTTTTGTTCAACATTTATCAATGTCGCTCTACTCCTCGGCAATGTACCTAGCCTATAGCTTTCCTTAATAAATGGGCTATCCAGCTCTAGAAGACTAAGAAACTGTTCCTGAGATTATCTCGTTCAACCAAAAACACAAGCAACTTTATAATAATATTTTAATATAGATTAAATGAGTTTTCCTTAAATGAACGGAATTAGATTTTTGTATTTTTGCATCTTTTAAAACGTTTAAATAAAACTCTTAATTAATGGACAACACGGTAAATCAGGACGAATGCCTTAAGTATACGTGTATTGCATAAGGTTTTACATTAATCTTTTTGTTGGAAAATTAACACCGTTGCTAAGCGGAATATTCCGTTTGATTACATTCGTAAAGTATATAATTATCGAGTTTTTAAATGTGGGTATCGTTTTTCCTTGCATTGTTTTAGCCATAAAATATTAAGTATTACTATTTCAGTTTAATTACTAAATGTGGATTTGTGAAATACCATTTAACTTCTCAATTCGAACCTGCTATGGATTAAAACAAAGAGATAACTTAAATAGACAGCTATCTCAAGTATATCTTGTGTTGTGTCATAAAAGTTATAGCAAGCATATCTTTTTTCAATATCTCTTTTCTATTAATAATTAGAAAATTAGTTACTCACATGTAACCAAACTTCGTTATAAAGAAACTAGTTACGCATATAATTTTGATTATAAAATTGGTACAGATATTCTATTGATTCTATAAAAACTAACATTTTCAGCGTCGCTTCGGAGGACGCGAAATGTCTCAAACTATTCTGTATATTTTAAACTAAGGGTCTTAATTAACTCAAGTGTAAAGCTTTCGCCAGAAAAGAAGGAAACAAGCTCGAGCAACTCGTGGTCACCGGAAAAGTTGACGTCAAAAGATCAAGAGGACGTAGTCCAATTAGGCGGATTGACTAGATTCAAACAGCCTCGAACGCTAATCTACACAATGCTCTTCATTCGGCTAAGGAGAGGAATAAGTTGCGAGCAACTGACTGGCAAAAGATCATCCTACACCTGGGGAATCACGACCCTCAGTAAGAATAATGACACGAGAAGGAGGAAAGCCTAAAGTAAATATCTTTCTGGGACTATAAGTCTCATACGCTATGTCTCTAAGTCTCATACAAGTAATCCCTTTTCTTTCTTTCTTAGCCCAGCGGCCTTGTTTACGATTTACTCGCCGCAAAACTTGTGTAACTTGGTACTTTTAGTTAGTAAACTTCCTACATAGTATAAATTCACGTTCAGTATTGTTATCGCTATTACTGCACGACATAACAACTTGGACCACTAAACATAACGATATCCATCCCATTAGACAAATGTCGGTTTGTGGTTAATCTGACATTAGACATGTTTATACAAATGTACCAGTGAAAATGTTAAATTGTCAAACATTTCATAAATTTATGGCTGGGAAATGATCACGGGAATTGAATAAATAATATCATACCTATTTCAATTAATGACTGTGTCAGAAATTTGGCAAATGAACATTTCTTTATTTAGTTTTAGCATATTTATTAAGGTTATAACAAATTTAAGGTTTTAAATCAAAACATCGATTGAAGAAAAGGTCGTAGCCAATAGCCTTTAACAGTCCACTACTCTTCATTAATCTCTCTTTAGTAAAGAGGTTTTAGGGTACTATATAGTGCTAGCCAGACGAGTTGGTATAGAGTTATTTAGTAGTTTAGCTCCTTTAGTCAGCCTTTACGACACCCACTTGATGAGTAGAGGTTATGACACCTCATATTCTGAATGCATCACTACACGGCATAATAGTTTCACTTACTTAAAAGAGAATCTAATTTAGTTAACCCAGGAATAACACTAAGATATATTAGCTTATATATACATTCTATTATATTTCCTTTATTTTACCTTTTTATGAAGAAGTATATTCGCAAATGCGAATAACAACCGGAAAAAATTCAATCAAACGAATAACCTAGAATATATAGACTTGCGAATGTAAATAAACAAGACATAAATATATAATATTTATACCAGCCATGACATTAAACTAATGTATTAGTTATATTGATCCAAATTCTTTTTAACACACCTTTTACCTCCAATTATGCCTCTCCATTTAGATCAGGGTAACGTAAAGTTTGAGTTTATCCGGTGCCGCGGGGGACTTTACAAAAAAAAATATATGTTAAACAGACATAAATAATGAACCCACTACACCCAACACAGTAGAAACTGGTTGCGACCATAGAAACGCCATCTACCGAAGATACACTGAACTACGGAGTAACGTGGTGTACGAAGAAGCTACCAATCCTGCATCGCGCAATAGAAGTTCTAGCGCCGATTAACATATATACAACTTCCTAACATCAACCGTTGGGCAGTGGCCCACCATGCATGATCGCCTCGCCTGGTCTGAGGATCCTCCCTTTGTGTTGAAGGGACATGATATCCGTTCATCCGCAGCACCCCGACGTGATTGGAAGGAGCCTTCGAAGTAGCAGACCAACGGTCAGCGCGCCACCATCATGCTCACTCCCACAGCAAGTCTCAGCCAGCCAACAACCTCGGCCTCGACAGGGATAGACCACATGCAGGAAGCGACCGCTCCAGCCTGGTAAACCCTACGGCCTCATCAGCGTCTAAGCACAGCACACTGCACCTACGGTACATGTAAGCAGAGCATCTCTCTCCCGTCTACGCAGCAGCCAGCCACTACGCAGCAACTGCCCCGACTCAATGGGGACCTCACCACAGCACCGCGCACCGCATGCAATCCCTACTCACTGGGATCAGCGGACTTCAGCCCCGACTCACTGGGACTAGCGGCATTCAGTTCCGACTCACTGAAACTTGCGGCACTCAGTTCCGACTCACTGGAACTACTCACTCCTGGCACTGGCAAGCTCCACACAGAGCACAGACTGCTGACTCCTCAATTGACCTCCGGTCTTGGAGGGNGCATCTCTCTCCCGTCTACGCAGCAGCCAGCCACTACGCAGCAACTGCCCCGACTCAATGGGGACCTCACCACAGCACCGCGCACCGCATGCAATCCCTACTCACTGGGATCAGCGGACTTCAGCCCCGACTCACTGGGACTAGCGGCATTCAGTTCCGACTCACTGAAACTTGCGGCACTCAGTTCCGACTCACTGGAACTACTCACTCCTGGCACTGGCAAGCTCCACACAGAGCACAGACTGCTGACTCCTCAATTGACCTCCGGTCTTGGAGGGGAGTGATGTGGTGACTTCCACATACAGCGGCAACATTAACGTATGACAAAACCGTCTACCGAAGATACACTGAACTACGGAGTAAAGAAGAAACTACCAATCCTGCATCGCGCAATTGAAGTTCTCGCGCCGATTAACATATATACAACTTCCCAACGTCAACCGTTGGGCAGTGGCCCACCAGGCATGATTACCTCGCCTGGTCGGAGGATCCTCTCTTTGTGTTGGAGGGACATATGACCCGTTCCTCCACACAATAAAAGCAAACAAGAGCAATAAACGACTTTTTAGCTACAAAACATAAAAATATATTATACCGAACTAATTATTGCCTACGGAATCAGCGTACTTAACAAACTTTAAACAACTCTAAATAATACATAGTTAGCATTACTTAAAACGACTGTGACTCCATTAACAGCTTCCAGACTAACTACAACGATATAAAATTAGACATTCGTAACTCAAGCTAACCATCAAAGATGTTGTGCTTGCAATTCCTGAACAATTTCTCGCATCGCGTGACATCAAACGACCTCATCATTTCGAGACTTTACCTGTATTTGTATTGTATGATGGTCTTATTAGTTGGATAACCTATATTTATGTTACATTTCTATCTAGATGTGTTGAAAATACGTTCTTCTCAATGCTTTGATCTCAAGTGACGCGAAATACAAAGCTTTATAGAACCATTCTAAAATGTAATTAAAATTCTCAGCGATATTTATACTGAAGTCAAGAAGGAGGCTTTCTTTGAAATTGGATTTGGATTGGAACGAAAATCCATTTTTAAAAATTCAATTGCATGCAATTACAGCGCTTACACAAGCAATTGAAAGCGTTTGTGGCACCATCTCTATCTGCCATAATACGCAACAGTTCGCAAGGTAAATATTCGGTAATAACATAAGCCAAGTTTTATTTAAGTATTAAAACAATAAATATGATATAAAGTTATTTACGTCATTAGAGTAATTTATTGTTAACAACAAAAGATCTCCTAGGAGTGTTTTTAGAATTATTTAACTTTTAGTTGAAATAATAAAATATATGTAAATAATATTGTGTTATTTATATAGTAGTTTTATGTTTAAATATTGATTTAAATTATCAGCGATTTATGGTCAAGGACTTTTATGACCAGGAACGTTTATTAAAGCTTTTTACTGGGTTAGATGGACTAGATCTGCCTCTGATTACTAAACTAGATGGGCTAGATCTATATCGGGATAGATGGATTACTAAAATTAGTAATCAAAAGCAGATCTAGCAAATGTGGCGCCCGGGTGCAATCATTACCCTAACGCTCTTTAGTAATTCATCATGTCAACATTCAAAAAATTTACCAAAATTATCATTTAATAAAGCTCATTAGGATAAGCTAATAAAAATCCGTGATTTTAATGAATCGTTTAACGAAGTGTGACATCTTTTAATAAATTAATTATACATGAAGATACATTACTACTTACCTAATTAGCCGTAAAGCTAAATCGTGTTGGACGGTCGGTAGACCCGTTTCGAGCCGCCAACGCTTTACGAGCCCGTTAAACTCTTATTGTTGAACTTCTGAGCTTCCATCTCATTGATACCTATTACTGTCTGTATAATAAAGCAATTGTTGAAGTACTTTACTTTAGATCCTACACTTCATCAAATGAGTTCATAATGTAGCGTAGAATATTTTACTCAGTAACAGCAAATATTACTTCGGGACTCAATGATATTGATTACATTTTTTGCATACGTTTCAGCTTTGAAGAGCTGAAGTACAAAGCAAGTAACGTTGGAAATACAAGTATCAAATTAAATTTAAAGTGTTTGACACATTATTTTTCCATGTAAAATTAGAGTAAGTAACACCTGGTTACAGCCAGTCTACAGACTATACGAAGATTATTCTATCTCAAAACACAACTAAAGTCCAATACACTTACATTGCAACAAAACCGAATTTCTACCTGATTCGTATTTTTTAATACTTGGAACCTGAAGAGGTTCTCCTGAACCTGGATTGAGATTTTCCATTCGTTGGTTGAAAACCAAGTGGAGAAACTCTGTACTTTTTCAACAATTTGTTAAACTTATCATCATATTTTATTTATTTCACACAAAAGCCTGCAAGAAACTTATAGCATTACACAGACCACAATATTGCTAACTGTCGACACACAAATAGAACATTAACAAGTTCAAGTTATGTTCGTGGTACACTTTATTTAGTGAGAAGGAATATAAAATACTTTACTAGTTATAAGACTAAGAACTCGACTTATTTCATAGTAACTAACGAGAATATAAGAGATTTCACTATTCTTTAGCATGCCGTAAAATTTCGTCAACTATATGAAAATATATTTAGGACTCAGCCTGTCATACATATCTGTGCTGCTTGAATTGATAACATGGGATTAGCGTCTTAGTGCTATGATGATGATGACTACATCTAATATCCCGATGCTATCAATAACCCGATGAATAACCCGGGATGAATAACCCGAGACTACATCTAAATAAAGAAAGACGTGGACAACGTATACCTTAGATTATCTAAATATCAGACATCATGAAATGTTGTAATATATATATAGTATCTACTTGATAAACATTTTTTTGATAATCCGCCTTAGTATAGATACTGTTGTCGACAAGCAATAATGTTATTCATTTTTACATTACTACTAATAAATATAATAGTTGCTATAATAATTTGTATTTATTGTAAGTTAACAACCGGAATATGTAAATGTAGTAAACATCTGGTCGGTAAAACAGTTGTAATAACAGGTGGCAACAGTGCAATTGGTTTAGAAACTGCAAAAGATTTAGCATCAAGAGGAGCTAGAGTGATATTAGCATACAACGTTAACAAAGAAGGAACTGCAGCTCGCGACTTAGTCATCGGATGTACAGGTAATGATAACGTATGTTGTCGGGATCTTGATCTCTCTTCGCTATCTTCCGTAAAAGAATTCGCTGAAGGTATAATCAACACCGAAAACCGTGTTGATATACTCATCAACAATGCAGAAATTTTAGAAGGAGAAAATAAAAAAACAAAAGATGGATTATCTTTGTACATGCAAGTCAACTATTTTGGACATTTTCTTCTGACTTCCTTGCTGTTGCCGTTGCTGAAATCTTCGTCACCTAGTCGTATCATCAGACGAACATAGAAGAGGTAAACTTGAATTGGATAAAATAAATGAGACTGCAACGAGTGATGCTACTAGCCTTCGAGCTGAATATCGAAAAGGAAAAATTTGTAACATTCTAATGACGTTGGAACTAGCAAGACGGTTGGAAGGAACAGGTGTTACATCCAATAGTCTCAGTCCTGGAATAGTTTTCAATACTACAGAGGGTGAAAATACATTTCAGTCGAGATACCTTAATAAAATAGCTCAACAGTTTCTTAAAACGCCTTGGGAAGGGGCACAAACAACAAATTTTCTAGCAGTATCACCTGAAGTGGAATCTATAAGTGGAAAGTATTACTCAGACTGTCGGGAAAGAATTCCAGCACCAATTGCTCGAGATAAAGACGTAGCTCGAAAATTATGGGAGGTATCCGAAGTGCTTGTTGGTTTGAAGAAATTAAAATGATTCTACTGATTATTGAATATTTTATTTTAAGCTTATTCTCTCGTTTTTTAGTCATTTATATATATAATATAATGATAGATCGAAATAAGAATTGTAATCATTTGACATAGAAATGATTTATAAACTGAATATAAATTTTTATCCTTAGATCTGTCTAAGAAATCTCATGAAAAGCTCAACTTTCCAAGCTGCTACAATTACAATAATCGAAAGAGTTCATCTAAAATATTCAATATAATGTTAGTTTTTATTATACCTCTAATATAACGTTGCATTATTGATGCTCTATGATTAATTTTAATCTAGTTGGTCACGTTATTTCATGACGTACAATATTTAATCTTTTCCTTATTTTTTTTAATATCCAATGTACTCACGGTGGTCATAAAAGGTAGGGTAAGTTCAAAATGACTTAACTCATGAGCGAGCTCTTTGATCACATACTTATAGATAAGTACATACATCCAATCCAATTAGGCACATTTTCCTCCAATACATTATGACTGTCTTTATACGTTTTTTGCAAAATTATAACAATGATATTCATTCAAATGTTTTTGTAAACTCACCAATAGAACGATAAACAACAAATTTAAAATATACATATAAATCACTTTGATATTGGCTCAGAATCGTATCTTTTGTACATCAAACTTTGACTATGAAATATCAGCAGAAGTTTTACAAACAGCATTCAAAAAGAACTTGTATTGAAAATATCGAATATTGGCGACTTTGCAAATACTAAAGTTTAGAGTGAAACTTTATGTACAAGTATCTGACGTCTTTGGCTGTATCATAATTTTAGTAGAGCTCTGCATTCGAATACGACAGTAAATTTGTACACATCTTACACAGAAAATTTTAATTCTTAAATGTTTATAAAGAAAGAGGACATGTTATCAGTTTAATAACGTAAAATATTAAAATATGCTCGTTTGCCAACTGTCATAAAAAGGAATTTAGTGAAAAAGCTTTAAAGGTCATTAAATTTTTTGATCATTCTTTGAAACCTTAGTAATCATTTAAAATTAAGATTTGGGCAGACAGCCGACAAGTAATAGTGCCATCGTCAATAACTTTTATCCCGCCTACAATCTTCTCAATCTTCATAGACGACTTATTGAACTGTCGAATGACTGCTTATGATCCACATGGAATTATAAATTTTAGTTCCTCACTTAAATTTTTTATGGTAATTAGAGCAGCAAGAAATCCCATTTACTTTACATGTGATTCTGTCAAAGTGAATCTATTCTGTGCATCATCATTGGCTCTAATTAAGCACATCATTGCATTACGAGTGTGGCGACTTCCACATACAGCGGCAACGAAAAACATATGACAACGCCATCTACTGAAGATACATTGAACTACGGCGTAAGGTAGTGTACGAAATAGACATCAATCCTGAATCGCGCAATAGAAGTACTAGTGCCGATTTCTTATATACAACTTCCCAACACCAACTATTGGGCAGCGGCCCGTCAGGCTTGGTCACCTCGTCTGGTCGGAGGATCCTCCCTTTGTGTTGAAGGAACATAACGCCCGTTCTTCCACACGAGTGATGCGAGACGCCTTGTATAATTTGGCTTAAATTTTGTTTAGAATCAGATATTGGAAAAAACATCAATCATATACTACTATTAAAATTACTACTACTGTAAAAAAGTTACTATTAAGCTGTGTAAACATATCTAAGTAGTATCATATGTATTGTAAACCATCATCCACAAATTTGTTACATGACAACTGTAACATTAACATTATCAAATTACTATTGTTTGTAAATGTTGTAAATTATATAAAAATAGTAATTTGTAACACAGAATTTATTCTGATTATTCTTCTAAAAGATTGATGATATGGCAATCAGCCGGATCGGCTATTTCTGCCAATGTCAAGTATTTCAAGTCTGGAATTCTAAGTCTTCGAGTCCTCAAGTCTTCGTCGTGATGGAATTAATGATAAAAAATATAAAAAATGTGAATGACATGAAATGGGGACCGTCTTTCGCAAAAACAAAAAACGATCTCCTATTCTGATTATTATATCTCACTCAAAAAAATTTTTTTTCATATTATACTGATTATATAAGTAACTTATGTCAACGTCACCGTAACGTAATCGATAGTAGTCTAATATGCTCAAATTTTAGATGGCTTAAATCATATAAAAGTTTTTTCATAATAAGTTTAATTAATTTCTGATTAACATTTTATCCATGATTAGGAGAAGACTCATGAAGAAATTTGTCTGTGAAATCGCAGGTCCATTGTTATTATGTCCAGGCATGAAATAGCCTGTAGAACAGTGTAAATTTTTATTTAGGTATACGATTTCTCTTCAATTCTCAATATGCATGAAGTTCTGTTTAAAGGTAGAAACATTTAAGGTGGTGCCGCTGGATTTAAGTCTCGAGTCTTGGTGTTATGTTGGTTCTAGAAACAAACGCTGTCTAGCAACGATCGGTCTACGAGAATTCGATATTGCCTCAAGTGAAGCGTTCCAATACCATTGTGCACCTTTATTCGTTATTTTCAGTGTAAGAGATGCCACTTCGTCGTACTTAGAAGTTGTGGTATCATATTCTTTCTAAAGAAAACACTTAGATGTAAAAAGTATTGAAATTTTGATTCTTATATTTTAGAACATTTCTGATGTATGAAAAAAGACAGGTTTTATCAAAATTCGTGCATTAAAACTTTTTTTTCACATTAAGCAAAAGGCTGAATAAATGCTATGCTAATGCTGTACTCCCAATTCTGCTTGAAGGACTTTGCTCACTATTCTCTTATATTTAAGGCGGTTTGTGGACATCCTGACTTCGGATTTCAGTAGAATTGAGGGCACAGAGAAAGAAGACTTGATAAAATAGGAGATGTGAGAGGAGTATAGTAGGAGCAAATTGTTTGTTGACCGTAGACTTCGGTCGGCATTGGAACATTAGAAACGGAAGTGTGGTGCAATGTATTTGGGTAATGATAAAGAATTGAGGAAAGAAAATAGAGAAGTCAGAGCTCGCAAACTGTGACGTTGGCGAATTTGGAAGCCTTTGCAACTTGGAACGTAAAGCAGATACATGATCATACCTGCAAAGTTTAAAAACAAATCGTATGCAGTTTATTTATTTATCTAACCAAACCATGTCATGATATCCAATTCCCTAATTTACTTGAACTCGAGAAATTACAATTGTCATGTGCTAGACATGACAATTGTAATTTCTCGACTTGCCTACTGAGCTGTAGTCGTACAAAACGTTGCTTTATATCTTCTTATTTATAAAAACCTACTAAATTCATATTATTTCTACTCCCGTCCGTTATGATATCAATTTATGAACATTTTTTTAATACTATACGGCTTCCTGAAATTGACACCAAAGACAACTTCGAAGCATTCAGATTAGAATCTACACGTCAAGTCCATAGAATGTGAGCAGTAATGGACGTAAGTTTTCTTAGTCGTAATTATGTCAGTTTCACTTTGCATTCATAGACTAATATTTTACACATTAGTCTTTGTCATCTCGAGTGAAAGATGTAGGTTGTCAACAGCGAAAAGCATCACTCTTTTTCAAAATTTCAGTTATTTGTTAAAAACCAATATGAAAGCGGACGTACCCGAACAAAACGATATGGTGACATATCTATGGAACTGTTTGACTTTACCCGACGAATGCATCATTGACCCAAGCGCTGACCCGAAGTTGTTGTATTGGGGTGCTGGATTTCTTGGGCTATACCTCGCATTCCTTTTGGTTGTTGGGCCTAATTCAAATTACTTTTGGTCATTAGATAGTTATCAACGCCATATTGATCATTATGTCGCATTGGTGCGATCCAAAGTGAGGAGAGTACAACTGGATCAGAGAAAATTAATGTCACTCCAAGAAAGATCAGAAAACCAGTTAAAGAGGAGTCAGCAATGTAATAAAGCAGTAGTAGAACTAAGAGCGGCATTGAACAGAGACTTATCATCGTTTAAGAATTTAACTAAATACTTCTGGAACGATGGTTCTCTTCAGCCAAACTCAGTAGGAACGTGGAATGTGAGTAAAAACATTAGACACCATATATTAATCTATTTACGAGGGAGCATATTTACTGAGGAGGCCTGCCAATACAATTATCATTGAAATTTTGCGTGAGAAGTTGGTGAATTTTCCATGAAACACATAGTTCTGCTTTACAAAGCAACATATGTCCTCATTAATTGAAGTCGTCGGTGACTGTCGAACACGAAAGTCAAGCGTACACGGTCGTCATTTAACATGTCCTGCGCCCCTTTGATGTCACAGGCCATGCCAGTTTACATCGCATGCTACATCCTAGGACACGTATATTTTGTACCGACAAAATTGCAGTACATATATGCAGGAAAAATACCTCAAAACAATTCCATAACTTTCGTAGACTTTCGTCGACATCTGGAAATTAAGAATATATTATAATACGTCAAATAATTGATATCGATAATTCGTATACTCATATGAAATGCTTGATTTCCAGTAACGGAATAAATGATTATTCTCTTCACACAATAATAATAGTCCTGGGTTAGAACCTAACCTCTGGCTTAGCAGTCAACACCTTTAAACACTAAAATCTAGTGACTAAATCAACAGGATCGAATATAGTGTCGTATTGAAAAGTGCAGCACTAGAAATGTTGTACATATAAGTATTATACGTATTATTAAAGTTGAGAAATTTTATTGAACCTGAAGCAGCTAGCTAGATTATTTAAAATATTATCAGTAATATAATTTATGTCTTCTCTCTGTTTATTTGGTACAGTAGTAGTTTTTAGCCTTTTTCAAAAAAGAGCTATTGTGAAAAAAATTGTGGTAGTATCAGACATTGGTCTGGCCTGATTCAGCAAAAAATCGCTGTTTTTTTTCTTTATCACCGAGTGAAGCCAACCCTTCCAAAGGGTGGCAACGCACTGTGACTATGTCTAGTGAATTGGCATGTCACTGGTAAAGACTGCCTTTGAATGTTTATTTTACAAGTTATTCACTTGGATTGACAAGCTCCTAAACAAACTATCAATCTCATCAGTCAGAATTGGTTTCTTCTCTATTGACAATTTTTGTCTGTGTTGCAGGCAGAGAGACGCGAAGCCATCGAAGATGTTAGCGACTAGTTCCACCACAACTATGTTTAAGTTAAATAAAGTCCGCGACACCGAGAAGAGGCGGTAAATAAAGTTACGCAGTTAAGAAGATGCAGGCTACGAGATTGCATCAGGCGAACTTCTTGTTTTCTCCAGTGGAAACTATCCTCATTACTTTGTGTATGTTTAGTATCTAAATTGTACAGAAACAATGTTTCGCGATTATGTTCCACGTTATTCATAGATTGGGTTGTATATACCAAATTCGTTGGCTTCATTCCAACTACCCACGTAGGTGTTGTAAAAATTTACATTGTTTTTATATAAAAGCAGATTACCTACATAAAAAAAATAAAACTAAATTATAGAATCTAAAGGGAGTAAATAAAAGTTGGTGCTGGTGTTATTTTATCGTTTATTATACACAAACACACGAACTGTCAAACATCCCTATCTTAATCTATTTGTTAATTTTACACAAAGCTTCAGTTTTACTTACGGCTAAAACAAACGTCAGCAGAAACTAAAGACACAAAGACTTATTCTAAAAAATATATTACATTATTTAAAACTGAATAAATACCAGATTGACGCGCTTTGGTGGCCTTAATGTCGGCAAAGAACAATGAACAATTTATGTTTGAAAACGAAAACTTAACATAAAATTAACAAACACAGCCATAATCAATAATTAACGATAATATCACAATTCAAACTTAACAATAATTCAACACTTAAAAATATATAACATTAACAAAAACGAATTAATAACAACATTATACCAAATGGTAATAACAATAAGGGCGTAATGACAATTTTGTCCCTGCTAATTGTGATCTGAGAACTAGCTCATGTCAACTATTGTTTTATATGATTTGATATGAAATATAATTTAATAAATGTAACTGTTGTGGGACTTAGTCGTGTAATCGAATTAAAAGGGGACAAAATAATCACTAAGCAAACAAGTCGATTGTTATATATCATGTTTGTAAATATTAGAAAACCATTTGTTTGTTTTTAAACTGTAGAAAACATAGATAACTATTCACAGGAAGTATTTTACATACAATTGAATGAAAATAATTATCATTCATTGAATGTAGTAAGTAAATGTGAGAATTACAGTACATGATAATAAAATCAAATCCGATCGTCCAAATAGGATTTTAACTACAGTTAAAACCCAATAAGGAGGAAATAACATCTTAATAATAGAACAAAATGAAACAATATCAGGCACAAAGGTTAGTAAGGCACAATGTGATTGTTTCGAAAGAAAACCAAACTTAACAAAACAGATAAGGAAAAACGAAAACAAATAAAAATCATACTATTTACAATTGTGTTGGAAGATGGTTACCAACATGGAAAATTAATTAAGATTAAAGCAACAAAACAAAAACTCACTCAAATTAATAACAAAAACAAAGAGTTTCTGTTTTGAAAGTCGAAACCGAAATAGAAAATAATATTTCAGAAATATGTTGGTATTCACGTGTGACAAAAGAGAAAATAAACTTAAGTTTGCAACAAATGTGATTCGCTTTTGAGATTAAGTTTAATTCAAATATATGGAATAAAAAAATTCAAAATGATTTTATTATGAAAACTAAATACAAATATTAATTACAAAACAACTGGAGACAAAATATATTATGATTTGTATAATAGAACTTTTTAAAATGTCATGGAGCTTTCGATTTAAATAAAATGCAACTTTACACATTACTTTACTTTTGTAAATTATTTAAATATAATTGATGGAGAAAGGTGCTTTGAAATATTAAAGTAGAAATGAAAAACTCAAAGCGAATTTATGAAAACAACAAAAAAAAATTAGCTTAAACAAAAACTCAACTGATTTAAACAAATACTAAGCGTATTATAAACGAAAATTCAACTGAGTTTTAACTAAAATCAACTAATTTAAAACCGAAAACTTAACTGGTTGAAAACAAATAAAATGCAACTTATTATAAACAGTACTCAACTGCTTTAAAACATAAACGCAACTGTTTGTAATCAAAAAACAACTGAATTCAAACGTAAACATAGCGGATTGAAAACAAAATTGGAACTGAGCTTAAACAAAAATTCAACTGATTTTAAACGAAAACTATTTCAATAAAAAAATCAACTGATTTGAAACGTAAGCTCAACTAATTTAAACAAAAAAACACAACTTATGTGAAAACTCAACTCAATTAGTCTTAAACAAGAACTCAACTGATTTGAAATGCAAATATACTTATTTTAAACAAAAACTCAACATATTGATAGTGGTAGTGAAATCTATTTTAAACTGATTTAGATGCAAAAAGAACATTAAAACTTAGAATATACTGAAAATTCACGGCGAAATTACGATAACAACAAAACTTAATAAGCTTAAATAAAAACTCAACTGATTTTAAACGAAAACTCAACGGATTTTAAACAGAAACTTAACCAGTTTGAAACGAAAACTCAACTTGATTGGAAACGAAAACTCAACTGATGTAAAACAAGAAATTCAACGGACATGCAATAAAACTTAATAGTTAGGTACACATTAGACAACAAGTAACAAAATAACTAGTCCAGCTAGTTATGTAATAATTCAAACAAAAATTCAACAGTTTCTAATAACAACTACGAACACAACTTTTTGGTTTTTGCAGATAAATTATATTGTAAATTAACTTATGGATAGTGAAAAGTCAGGGATAACATTTGCAAAAATCTTAGTAAGTATCTACTAATATCGTTAACTATAAAAAATATCAAAATCTACTAAGAAATTAAACCCGAGAGACAAAATTTTAGTTTGCTTTGGTTTTAGTTAACATATTTGGTAACATTGAAAGAACGTAATAAACAATGAACAAGCTCAAACATGAACAACCTGTTAACAGAACAACAGAAACGTAACTAAGGTTCAACAACACCGATCATTAAGGCGCTTTTAATTCTATTCTAGTGCTTATATTATCCTTAACTTAATTCTTGGAACTGTTAAATTTAGTACGCATAATTAATTGATGCCAATTGTTAATTGATATTTCACTCGTCACACAAAAAACCCTAACCTAATTAAGCCTATCATATCTTTGGGGAGTCTAGAGATGAACATTTGTATGAATTCACCTTTTGTTGAATCCTTTGATGTGTTGTAGGTAACATTTTCGGGTAGCGAATTGATTAATATCGAACTACTTTGTTATGTAATCGATACAAATTCAAGTTTGAAGTTCAGATCACCAAATTCCCAAGTTAATTGCACATGCTTAAATGCTCTGCCTTCATTTGTTTTTTCTTTAAATCGGAGTCTAAAACAATTACAAAAAATAAGTTCAAAAATCAGTTCAATGAATATTCTTTTACAGTAAAATCAACCAAAGAGATTAATAGAAAGTCAGGTTGTTAAGAAAAACTTAGTACTTAGTATATAGGTTATATTTTCAACAGTAAATAAATAAATAACACAGTAAATGACACAGTAAATAACACTTACCTATAGTATCTATAGAACCCGCTTTAAGCAAGACTGAAAGGATATTGTTTTACACAATTTTGTCTTCCATTGAAGATTCACTCAAATTTTCTTTGACGAAACTTGTAACCATATGGTTTTTATCGAAAACGAAGTACGTGGAGATATACCTCCGGGGGCAGGGCTGTACCATCCCCCGGAGTAATGTAGTGTCGCGCTTTCTGTTGGGATGTGATTGTTAACAGCAGTCTGCACCCTTATATATGATTCCCGAAATCCCTTCCCGTTAGACCGTGGGAGCGCTCGCGCACGTGGACTCCTTGCGTAAGCGCACACAATAGCTCCCTATTCTTTATCCACATTGATTTCGACCCCTCGAACGTCTTAACGTTTATCTGTTACCTATGCGTAAGGGGAGAAATCTCACTCGGTGGGAATCGTACGCAATCGTAACTGAAATTGAATTAAAGTATGCGATAACCGTGTGAATTATAAGAGGGTTGATTCTTACTTTCACACGCTACGAACTATTGTTATGTAAATATTTCATACACTTTGTCCCAACATAAATGACTGTTACTGGTACAAGATATCTCCTTAACATTAATTAAGCCAACAGTAATTATCATATGTATAATACAGGCTGTTGGTGCAGACATCGTACTTGCAATATTCAAAGCTAATCGACAAAGTTCAGGCTTTGCATAACATGCTTAAAGGTAATGTTATAGAAGACGGGTGTATGGGATATGCTGCTTTAATCTAAACATACTGCCGATAATTTTGCACCTATGTTATCGTTTATATAGATAAAATATATTAAACTAAAGTAAAAAATATATTAAACATAGCATAAAGTATTTTGGTTTTAAATTACTAAGAAATTAAAAAACACTAAAGATATTTACGTGCAAGCGTCAAAAATTCCTCCGCATTATTGTCCACCGGTAGCATTTCCAAAGGACCAGCAGCATTGGTACGTTGAACGAAAAAGCTCAATCTAAGTTTTTAGTTAGGTTACTCAATAAGTGAAACAAACATAAATAAGCAAACGATTTTAAACCAAATATTAATTAGCATATTTTGAAAGCATTAATCAGTAGCCACTATTGACACAAAAAATAAACTGACATGTTCTGAATTCGATATCCATCTACGGGTTACCACTAAAGGTATTACATTACAGTGATACTAATATATAGACAAAAATGAATCGCCGAAAGTAATGTACGCGCATTACTTCCGATCGGCTGCACCAAACTAAAGAATTCTTCATTTTATGTGTTAGTTATTGTTAGGGGAAGGTTATAAGAAAAATTAAAAGATAACTGGAAAACTCAATTTTTCTTGTCTTTCATTGTACACTGCCTGTGGGAATCTGAGACAGATATGTAAATATGGCGGTACGGAGTACGGCGGGTCAGCTAGTATAATTTAAAGATCATCTAAAGTCGTGCATATCGTGCTGATGTTTTAAAAATAAATAACTTCACGTCTAACACACTGATCCTCAACTAGGCCGAGCCTGTTTTATTTTAACATACTACTGTTAATTAAATATAAAACGGAATAAAAAAAAATTGAAAATAAAGTACATAAAGTCATTTGTCTTGGATGGTAATCAAACACCGAATGGCTTAGTAGTTAAAATCAACACTAGACCAATAAGGTACTCAAAGTTGAAGTCTGTAATTTAATTCGCAGCTATTTATTTTATGTAGGTGTGATAAAGATTGTGATTCTAGAATTTTCTTGAATAACTATAAATATAAATCACGATAAGTACTTACAGCCTGTTGTCGGTATACTTACGGTATCTGGTAGGAATGGTACTTTTTATTAACGCTATCTATGCTCCTTCTTATACTAAATTTAAATGCGAAAGTTTGTGAGGACGTAAGGATGTTTGTTTCTCTTTCTCGCGAAAAAATCTATACGAATAGACTCAGAATAAAAATATCCACCGTGATGATCGACATATACGTCTCATCACATCAATCCAATCACAGCCTTTAGCAGTCCTCTGTTAGACATAGGCCTCTAGGATATTTACCGATATTTATGTGTGCTTATTATTTCAATAGCTAACTCCATTTCTATATATACTTCCATTAATACCGCAAGTTGCAGGACCTGACATAGGCTATAACTGTATACCTTTCAAAAATCGGAAAGTTTGCGAACAATGAGGTGAGATTTCACACTACATACGATTGTGTACTAACTAGTACGTCATTAATTTGCAGAGCCAAAGAAAGCTAACGGGCCTCTTTGCACGATTGACTCGGCCGAGTGTTTTGCCGCCGAACAAAAGATCTTTTTTGAGCAGTACGTGAAAGCGTTTTTTTCTTACCATAATGAGGGCTTTATTATATTAAAGGGAGAGTTATTTAATTATACTAAGACTTTTCGTTTGTTCGTAATGTCTATTTATCCAAAAATTTGCTTTTATTTAATATGCATAAACAAAACTTTAGATTTTGGAAATGTCAAAATACAAACCTTTATTTTTTAATACAAATACTTAATTTGAACTTTTTCTACTTTAATCTAGTAACAAAATGTGAAATATTATCGATGGTATATAGTTTGCTGACTGCCATAATAACAAAACTATATTAAGTATTAGTATTTCATGGACGTTTTCTATTATGTATGATATATCACATAACCATATACATAATACTATAGTATACTATAGTAATAATGATACATGAAAAAGTTTAAAAACTATAATATAACTGCGTAAAACTTTTGATATCAAATGTAAATAGGCTCTGCCATGTATTACGAATCTTTTAAAACCTCTGAAACTTCAGTCATTAAAACGGTTCAGTATTTAATTCGCTACGATTGAAGTTAAAAATACAATAATACTCGGGTAAAAATAGATTCATTAGAATCCAGTAAAAATATTTTAAAATAGCACAATTGAGTACCTACATAAAAATGACTTCCTATAAACTAACTGATTTTAAACGTTTACTGCACTAACGCCTTTTCATCCTTTAACTAATTTTATTTTTATTTATTTATATTCATTGCGTACATATTACAAAATACTAAATAAAATGAGTGACAAAAAGGATTACTACAACAATTGGCGGTCTTATAGCTCACGGCAATCTCTTCCTTCCTTCATGGACATAATTTTTTTTTTTATATTATGAGAAATTGACCGTACCTTACTTTCAATCCGTAGGAACGTGACTGACGAGTATAAATAACTGAGCTTAAAAGTGATTAGATTATTAAATACTACTAATATTATAAACGCAAAAGTTTGTATAGATGGACATTTGTAACTCTTTCACGTAAAAACTACTCGATGGATTTGGATGAAATTTTACAGTAATATAGCTGATACATCAGAATAACACATAAGTTACTATATGCCACGATAACCGACGTATACGCGGGCGGAGACGCGGGCATAAACTAGTTTATAATACAGCTTTTCATGTGGTGTCCTTATCGTGGTCTGCCTCGGTGGTGCAGCGGTGGCGTATGCCATACGCTTTTCTTGAGGTCTCCGGTTCGATTCCCGGGTTGGATCAAATGTTTTTATGATCTACAAATGTTTGTTTCAGAGTTTGAGTGTTTTCTATGTATGAAATGTATGTATTTACAAAAAAAAAAGTATATATATGTATTAATATCAATTGTCTATTACTCATAACACAAGTTCTGCTTAGTTTGGGACTAGATGTCGTTGTGTGCTAAAATGTCTGAACGTATTTATTTATTTATGTCAATTGTCTCATACTCATAACACAAACTCTGCTTAGTTTGGGACTAGATGGCGTTGTGTGTTAGATGTCTGAAATATTTATTTATATTTATTTATCATAAGGGTTGTGGACATAAGAGTGATAAAGTTCCTGGTGCCGCCGTTCGATAAACCACTATCTTATCATGGACGGATAGTCTGGATAGCGATATTCTTATTCAATATTTGAATGGATTTGTGCTTAAGTAAGGGCTGGTTTCAAAGCTCTCGATAAATTTCATTTAGTTATCTGCCATATAACACTGGTCAACAGAAAAATGTACGAAGCAACGTTTCATAGCACAGATAAAGGAAAAATTTTAATTAAAATACAGGTTTGTACGGAACCCTCGGTACGCGAGTCCGACACGTACTTAGCCGGTTTTTTTAATCTTCTGGTGTACAGTAAACTTGCTATTATTATTTTTTGACAGATAACTTACAACAGAACAGAACAGTCTTAAATAACCCTATTTTACTCATCAGTCTATTATGACTGAGAGAAATGAGAATTATCTCATTTCTCATCAATGGTGCCACAGCGATGTTTGACAGGTACGGTTAATATTATGTAAATTATATACCCTATTTAATTATTGTCCACTATGCTCTTAGCGAACTGATTTCCTAATATTTTTTCTGTAATTTTAGTCTATATTTGACATTTAAGACGTAGTGTGACAAGACAAGACTAATTTCAAGAAATGTTTAGCTTAGTACAGAGAGATATCAAACTACAGAATTAGTACCATTGTTTAGATTTTAGTTGCTAGTAACAAGCATTCCGTCAATATATTTAATCAACACCTACTTTTAATCCAAATGTGTCAAATTACAATTCAAAAGCTTGGATCTTAATAGTAATCATATTTGCTTTAGTTATACTACATACATATATACTACACTAGATATAATAAAAGTTACTGTTTTGATAGTTATGTCACCCATCATAATACAAACCACGCATTGTAAACATAATTTCGTAATTATGTTAATGTAACAACTGCTTTACGGTCCTAACTCAGTTCCAAACTTACAGCTCAAAAACAATTAACTCATAATATGACGCTATATGAGTTAAAATTGGAATTTAGTTAGCTTTCGAACGATTTCATATATGTTAACGTTGTAATACATATACCAAACGCTGGCGGCCAACTGTTCTAATAAATGTTACCTGAGTTATTCGTTATATCTATTGACTATCGGCCTGTAAAAATCGGTCAAGGCGTTCCAGAGATTAGTCGGAGCAAAAAAGCAGGCATAAAGAAAGACGGACAGACAAAAAAATAAATTGATTTATGAAAATACTGTATAAACTTTCATATGCGTTCGGTAAAAAGCGGTCAATTTGATTGAATTTTCAAACAGACCCTTCAATTAAATTTTTTGTATAGATATTGGGGACATTTATAAGAATCAAAACCAGGTGCAAGAATTGCGTCAGTAATTTACTTGCTTTTCTCACGGCAACCTACAACACAAACCGAGGGTGCAGTAACGATGTGAGAGTAATATCCGAATATTCGATATTCCAATTGTTGCTTTACCCGACGGTTTTGTGCAACACAAGAAAACTACGAGTATGTACGAATTCGAATTGATCCGGACATCTCGTAGAGCTGGTTCGAAATACTGACGCACGTCCGTCGTTCGTAATTCAGATTTTCAATACGGATTAATTGTTGTTAGTTAATGTTATTTACTAGGTCAAAAAACTTTTATAAAATACAAAATAGAGCTCAATTCAAATTGGGCGCGATAATTAATGATCCAACGATGTGTATAATATGCTTCGTGAATCTGCATTCGTGAATGGGTGTTCTACCGTAATAAATATATTTCAAAAGGTAATTATTTAGACGAATGTTTCGAGTTTTGATTTACACCTATTTGAAAATATTTGAATATTTATTATTTATTAACCGGTAATCAAATCAACAAATTTTATCTATTTGAACTAAAAACTTTTGAAATGTTTCTGCAGATGCTAACATTATTCTGCGTTTTGAATACTCATTGCATTTTTATTTTTATTTTCTTTCATGAACGCCTTTACTTGTTAATCATATAAAAAACTATACCTCATAAGACTCTTATTCATGTAGTCCAGAAATCCACTGTTGCCTACTTAAGTTTTATTCGTTTTTATTTGAAAGAAAGTGACGGAAAATCTAATTTTCGACAACGCGTAACATGGGTCCTATTTGATGTATTAAAACAGTAATGACATGATATAAAGCTTTTATTTAATGTTGTGTGAGATGAGGCATCTTTATTTCAAGATTCTGTGTTTCCGTATGAAAACTGTTGATAAGATAGTCTTACACATATCATCACCCATCAACAGTCTAATCTGCTGAATGTTGTGGCACGGAAACCTATTCATATGTCAAAATACCTATTTATGAAGACGCATAGGTCTTAGAAAGGAGGTGGATATAGGTCTAGCACTATACTATTAAATAATGTTGATGATGATATTGATGACCTATTAGGTTCTGTGTCTGCGAAGCTAACGACAAAAAGTGTAGGTACACAAACATAGATGAATATTAAGGGACTGTTTTCTTTTGTCAATTTGAGAAATAAAATTTAATTATTGACATAATTTTAAAAATTGTATTTAAGCTATTTCAAAACTATCTTGGCCGTGTCCACTTTGTTCTGCGTTAAACATTTTTAAGCAAATGCAACTACTACAAAGTATTCATTTTGATATATAGATTTTGACACTCACAAATAATAGTGAAGCCTTCTAAAAGAATTTTCAAAATGGTTCAGTAGATCCAAAGATTACCCCACGACCTCACAAAGCCACCTTACCTCTTTATAAGATTAGTTCAGATCGTCATTATATCTAGTGTTACGTTTTTTCTTAAATGTAATATGAGTACCACACGACTAACTATACTTGCTAAAAAACTGAAGAGTTTCTTTGGTTGGATGACCTAATCTCCTAAAGTACCTACTGATTCGATTTTTTACGGGCTTCTTCTTTTTCTATTGCACATAGTCCTCCCCCAAATTTGGCCACGACAGTCTTTTAAGATGCTACAAGATTTTATTTTACAATCATGGTTACGGTTCCCATCATAAATCTCGTTGAATTCAGGCAAGCAACAATCGGAAATATTCCCCTTTAAAACTACTAAAGTATTGAGCAAAGCAATAACAAATGGAATGACCTTTGTTCCCGTTTGATTATGTTATATGCATGCATATATGAGTATAGAACTCCAGTTACTTGAAGCTCGGCGCCCCAACGCGTCCGTACCATGATTCGGACCGGACGAGCGACCCTCGGGAAATGCACGTGCGAAGACAATCAGCTTCGACTCTCTCATATGTAATACCTTGTGCATGTATTATTTCCTCTTGTTTATGCTCTTTGTCCTGATTCTTCGTGGGATGAATATACTGGCTATAAGTTTTCTATTTTGAAACTTACAGAGATTGGACAAAAGTTAGACTTTGCACACTCTTAATTGATATGTATTAACATTAAAAGATATGATTCTTGACAACATTAGTTATTTGTCTTTAAAAGTTTTTGCAGGTGTCTTTTTTAGCACTCAATATTTTTATATTGAAATAACTGGTAAAATTATTGGAGAATATAAGATAGGCTTTGTAAGTAAAACTAAGACCACGGTGTGCAGATAATTATACAATCCTAGAATTAACTGTATAACGTCAGCTTAAATTTTGGTTGATTCTAAGAACACCCATTGGCCAGATCCATGATTGAGAAAAACTGAGAAAGAATTATTCTCATTAGTCCATCATCGATCTGGTCTTCTGTGAATGAACCCGAATTTCATGCCTCCTTCAAAATAAGTAAAATAAAAAGTTTTCTACATAAGGGCACTAGAAAATATTTCTTTCTTTTTCATGAGTCATTTTTACAAAAAGCTTTTGTTGTGTCTACCTGACTCCTATCTCAGCGATTCGAATATAATAATAATAATAATTTATTGACATAAATAAATATGGTCATACATGAATACATAATCACTGAAAACAATTTTTAAAAGTTTAGACCGAATCTTAGGTTGAGAACTGCACTCCTAAATAGGCTACTAAGCAACCTGTGACCAGGAGCAATAGTGCCGGCCCCCTGTAGAGTTTACTAGTACATGAGATACTTGTGGATGGGTGTATGGGCGTATGTGTGTGTATGTGTACTATATGTATATATGTGTGTATCTACTATGTGTATTTGCCTGTGTATGTGCCTTTACTCCAACCTTTGACACCAGACAGTGTACTGTCATTAGATCTTTTGCCGGGACCTCAGGTATACCTTATATTGAACTGTCTGTATTTGTGAACTTTAGTAGACTTGAAGGCCTGTAAGGTCCCCTCTAAGTATTTTTTTTTATATATATATATATTTAAGCTGCCAAAATGACTCTGCCCTGCCTGATGGAAAGCATGAGCAGAATCCAAGAGTGGTGGTCACCATCCTCAATGCGAAAAAGAACAATGCAGCATGGTGACCCACACTATGGCGGCCTGGGGGGAAAGGGAATGGTGAGGGGGATAGGGGGCGTTGGATTGGGGTATGGGCCTCCGGTATCCTCACCCACTCGATGAAACACAGCGTAAGCGCTGTTTCACACCGGTTTTCTGTGAGGCCGTGGTATCACTCCGGTCGAGCCGGCCCATTCATGCCGAAGCGTAGCTCTCCCACTGAAGTAATGCCACCCACTGTACAATGAGCAATATTAGCATCAATTAGTCGTTAATGATTGCAGGTTAACTAACACATAATCACAGACTATATCTATACTAGTAATAGAATAATAATTATGAACTAATGGCTCTATCAAACTGGACAATAATCGTTAACTAATATGTAGGTACTTAATTGCAATTAATTTTAGTTCGGATGTAAACCTGTTCATTTCTGACAGTTCATTTCAGGTTACTATTATGACGTTAAACAAATAATATACTGTTCATATTCTTTTTATTGTTTAATATCGCAAGATAACTTTATGTAACTTATTACTGCCTCGTTGGCGCAATGGCAGTATATGGGACTGGTGCATGATGTCTCTGGTTCGATTCTCGGATCGGACCAAATGTTCAAATATTCTACAAATATTTGTTTTTGGAGTATTTACTAAAAAAAACTATATATGTATTTAAATCGGTTTTCTAATATCCATGATACAACTTTTTTTATAGAATAGGGGGCAAACGAGCAAACGTATTGCCTGATGGTAAGCGATTACCGCCGCCTATGGACACCCGCAACACCAGAGGCGTCACAAGTGCGTTATCGACCTTTGTTGGATGGGGAGGAGGATGCGGGGTATAGGTCTCCGGTGTCCTCACTCGTGGCGTGGCTCTCCCACGCTTCGGCCCATTTCTTGCGGAAGCGTGGCTCTCCCACGCTATCTATTCCGCTCTGCTAAGTTTGGGACTGGATGACGTTATGTGCAAGATATAATAAGAAATATGTACTTATTACGACATATACCTATTTACCCCGGTACTTATTTACCGGTATTTGTGAGTTGGTATTTATATATCTTCAATTACAAACAACATTTTATGTTTATTTGGAAGAATACTTACTCTTTTAGAACTCCATTATGAGTCTTGGGTCTCTCTTGTTGCCACTATGATAGATTAGAGATTTAAAATGTTATCATACATTTACTGCAATGTGTAATTAACAGTGAGGACCTGTACTTGGATAAATTCTTAGTGCTATAAGCCTACAAAAAAAAACGTGTGGATCCCCTGTAATACATACAAAATATATTTAAAGTGTAGGTGTTTATGTGTACGTAAAAATATATCTATTACTAGGACCATAAACAACGTTTAATTACTATAATAGCTATCTATTTATGTCCCTCGACTTAACGGTTGAAGTAAACACGAGCGCTGTTATTAAACTTAAACTGTTTTCAAACCTTACCCAGAAGTAATGAAACGATTACCCTAATAACGTAATAACTTCTCCTATTTATAAGTAATTCATTTTCGGACAAAGTTGACAATAAATTTTCTATATTACGTGAAGAAAATTATTTATTGACCCCCGTTTTAAACAAATATCGCCAACAGCAACAGATCATATTTGAAACACTTATGTTTATATTGTAGAAGAAGAACATTTAGCTAATGTATTAATTACTGGCTAACAGGTCAAACGTTGTTTTGCCACAAAATAAAAAAATCTTTTGTGTTAAGTCACTTTTATCATTGAGGGGTATGAAAAATAGATGTTGGCCGATTCTCATATCTACCCGAATATTATGATTACTTTATTATTTATTACCCGACTGCGAGAGAACGATGGTTATGTTTTTCGAGTGTATGTATGTATGTATATATGCATGTATATTTCTTTAGCACGCCCTAGAGCCTTAACGGCTTGTCGTATTTTTATGTGAGTGGTGTCAATAGATTCTTAGTCATGAGAGTGACATTGGTTCCAACAAATTTCTTTATTTGAAAAAAACAGCTTTTCTTTTCAGTTATTCAATGAATTTAATAAAGATGGTAGATATTGACGAAGTTGGTTTTTTTTTATTTTAAATAATTCGTTTTCTTGTTTATTTTTATATTTATTTTTTTTATACATAAGACATTTACCGTAGGAGAGCTACGCTTCGGCATAAATGGCCCGACTCGACCGGAGTGATACCACGGACTCACAAAGAACCGGTGTGAAACAGCGTCTGCTCCCTGTTTCACCGAGTGAGTGAAGATATCGAAGTTCAATACCCCAACCCCTCCGCCATCCCCCTACCCATACCGCAACGGCCGGCAACGCACTTCTGACACCCTTGGTGTTGCGGGTGCCCATTGGCGGCGGTGATCGCTTCCCATCAGGCGATAGGTCTTCTCGTTTGCCTGCTATTCCATACAAGGTATATTTTTTGAAAGCAGGCTATTATAAATATTTATTTATCATGTGTACTTTCTTTACTAACCCAAATGTTGTGAATGTTTTACTACGGAACACACACTTGCATCTACAAGTAACTAAGAATACCACTTGAGTTTGTTTGTGTAGGGTTGGTGATAAAAGAATTTGTGTAGGGTTCTGTGGTTTATTACCACCCATTACACCCATTAAAGGATATTTATTTAAAGACAGAATAACTAAAACAGATAATTCCTAATTGCAGCATTAATGCAATTATCGAAATATGAACCTCAAATAGATACTTCATGTAGGTAAAGTTTTTTTTAAATATATAAGCAACATCCAATACTATACCAGTACGACAAATAAAACACTTATACGAGAAAACTTTTACACGCGGGAAATCTGGAACAATGAGAACTTTACTTGATTTGAGATTCTATACATAACATTATGTGCTGAGGCGAACACGTGAAGTAGCGGAGCGCACTTTCCAATGAGTTTTGTTAATACTTATTCGCACAAGACGGGGAGCGCCTCTTCTCAATTATTTACACATACACTCGGTTTTTGGCCCCGGTTCTTTTCATACGGAACAAAAGCGAATTCAGGTCGTGCTAACAACAGAAAGATTGCAAAAGGACGTACCTATGTAACGTATAGGCAAGGACGTGAGATGAGGTTGAAGCTTTTAACATTAAGCACCCAAAATGAGGCCAGGTGAACTTTATTACGCAAGACGTCACTTGGAAACGACATTCATTAATTATATATATAAAGCTGATATACGATATCAGTGTGTTCATTCAATTATAAAATAGCCAAAACAAATAATACGCATCCTGCATCAAACAAAAAAATGATAGATAAAAGTGTGTGTTTAATTCTAATGCGAAGCGTAACTGTCGGTAAAGTATTTCTGGTAACTTTAATTTTTATATGTTATTAAACTTTTTATACCCAATTTTTAGACCTATGACTAAATCATTCACAACGAATTCCAAATCTTCAAACAATCTTATGAATGCTTTCATTTTAAAGCATTTTCATATGACATAACTACATATGTTCTCTTATTTCAGGTTCCTCGAATCCACACTATATTGAGTTCGAGAGAATCAGGGCAACAGTCTGAAAGGTTGCTTTATTTTCTATATTTTTCGGATTTTATCAAGTGTTAAATATTAATGTTTTAATGTCGTAATTAAAATTAGGATTTGCAGACGCATTATAATAATTTTATAGATTCGCCTTTTTGCCATCAGCATAACAAATAGTAAAATGAACTAAATGTAAATGTGGATAGACTAAAATTCAAATTATGGTATTAACGTATGAAATAATGCACAGCGAAAGTAAAAAGAGTTGAAGATGATTTTTTATGGAATGGTATAGGAAAGAATCAAACAGATATGTCACATGATAATATATTACATGACACCGTACACATGCAACTCAAATCCATTTGTAAGTAATACCTTCCCTTGTAATTATATGATTTTCTTAATTTATATTTTACGCAGACAATGCCGTTACGTTGTGAGAGAGCCCTGGTACTATAACACAAGTTAAATCTTAACATGGGTGCCAGAGTGCAACTACACTTGTGCTCCGAATATGTGTCGTTTAAAAAAAACTGGCGTTCATAGCCCAGTTGCACTCGGTGATTAGAAACAATCACCGAGGGTAAGCAACTATGGCGCGGTCAGTACCTGGATGGGTGACCGCTAGTGGCATGTTACCATGAGCGTCTCCGTGATTCGGAGGTCACGTTAAGCAGTCGGTCCCGGTTGTTATCATACGATAACAGCCGTGAAGCTTTGTTGGAGACCTTCGGGCGGCTTAAAAACATCCAACGGCAAGATTTACGTAGCCACAACGTATTCTTGCCAGTCCCCAACCTGCACTTGGCCAGCGTGGGGACGTATGGCCTTAACCTTCTCCTGAGAGGAGATCCGAGCCCAGCAGTGGGACATTATGGGTTGTTGTTGTTGAAAAAAAAACTGACACAAGTTCGTTACCACTTTTGAATCTAATAGAGGTTAGGGCTCCAATAACCTCGCTTACCTACTCCTTAAAACCTAAAAAAAGAATTTCTTAACACTGATTTTCTTGAGGTCGTGGAAACCATCAATCATCTTTTATCCTACTTATTTTCCATCTAATAATACCAATCCAAAATATGACCTTACCATCCTTTAATACGTTGTATATAACTGTTTACACAAATCACAAACCGGTAGATAGAATACGTTACCTTTGAAATACATCCGAGCGGAATAACTCGGGGGTCCCTTTCAAATTCGCCCTTTCTTTGGGACCCGATTGAACGAAAGTTTTTATAGTGCGGCTAGAGTAATCTAGTTCAGGTGTGCTCTCGAGAATCCTCTTGGATCTGAGATCACATACGTTTCCCGATTTTATTACATATTGAGACGTACTATTCGTCTGATATACACTCCGCGCCCCTGTGTTATATGGAGACAGCTCGTTATTAAACTAGGTATTTGATTTAGAATAGTATTTGTTATATGTTTTACGCGACGTACAAAACATGTTAATGTAATAGACATGTTTATTTATCACACAGTTTCGTGTTAAACAAAAAAAAAAAAAAAGCTCTCCAGCGAGCGGTTAAAGATTATTTCCTGTGCTTATGTTTTATGAAAACTTATTTACATTCTTCAAAGCTTACTTTTTTAATATAAATGTAAATTGTTTAAGATGAAGTTGTGAGTAGGTTCGTATAATTTCGTAAATTAATTAAAAAAATGTTCTTAACAAGTAAAGGCGGCTAAGGTCATTCTAGAAACTCAAGTAAATTAAGGGTAATTAAACCCGTCTCAAAGGAAATTTGAAGATAAATGGATTAGCCATTAATTTGCTCAGCTCAGAAAAAATGTTAAGTGAGAAGAACTATTGTTGTAACTGAAATTTATATTTAAGTATTTATTATACATGTATAGCTATATAATTATAAAGCCTTTATTATTTACCATCACTTAAGTTTAACATGTGTAACACATCTTATATCTACTTTCACTTATGATAATTACTATGTACTAGACTACTTATATATTTTGATCCTCTGATCTTTGATTTAGGTAACTGCGCCTCCGCAGAATCCTTGAATACTTTGGCCACATTGCGAGTAGAGAAGACGAAAACCTTGAAAGATGATGGTGACGGGTAAGATAGAGAGGAACCCAGGGGCCGTAGCCAGTAGTGCTGGGCAGACTAAGCTTGCACTATTCTCGGCACTACGACCTACATACTGCTCAACATAGAAACAGGTGGCGAGTCATCACTCGCACAATAGCTGCTAATGGAGGTCACGACCCTCAAAATTAAGGATAACGACACAAGGTGATGTAGCCAAAATATATTTCTCTACGTACGTACTATCCGTCTAGAGTACAATATTCTCAGCGTAAAATTATCATCTGACTACAGAAATACAACTATAATTTTAATTTGCCCAGAATATAACACTAAGAATTATAATAATAAAAGGTATTCTAATTTTGCTTTTCATTCCACGCGGAACAATTAAAACATAAATCTGCAGCGACAATGCTAAGTGCAACTAAATGTTTTCATTAGTTTCACTCGTTCTTTTGAATCTACTATTCAGACGGCTGTGTCGGGCCCGGTTTCCTAACGAAGTAGTCGGTGCTGATACTGTGGGAAAAGTATCAAAGGCGCAAGGGGTAACTACTGTTCGCTTTTTATCCCACCAGCTGGCAACGCCTCAGTCGAAATTGCACGATTTCAACCCTGCATCTAAAGCAAAATCCATTACCAACATTACAATGCAGTATCGTCAATATTTTTATGTTGTTCACCTTGAATTTAAAGCACATATCTAAGTGAGTTTATTCAAATAAATTCTGACTTTTCACCTTAGCTTTTTGTGTAGCTCAAAGATCACCAAGTTCGAGCGGTACATAATTTCTATTGTATTCGATACAATTTCAGTGAATCCTGTGAGCCATTTTTTTATGACTAATTTTACATTTTAACACAAGAATATATTTGAATTTAAATAACGAATAAGCGTTCAATATTTAAATGGTTCCTTTGCCAGCTCGAGATCGTTATTGTAAAGACATTATCTAAGATCAGAAGTTCGGGACCGGAATATAAATGTTGGGATCGAATCGGGCGTTTAGAGCAATATGTCAATCGGGGACGGTCTAAGAGTCTGTCATCTCGTCTTTCGGTGCAACTATTTTCCGGACAATTTTTGCTAGATGATTGGCAATCCGTTTGATACCCACGTCATAACAATCCGTCGACGTAAGTGTGACGAATGCTTGGCTACTTGAATTAGATACTGATAACACCATTACTAGAAAACTGTGAGTTGAAAGGAATGATCGGAATGGGTTTATTATGGTAGTAATTCTTAGTAGATATTTGATGGATAGGGACAAGAAATATTATACATTATTTATATATAATATGAAAGGAAGTTATAGTGTTTTTAAGAAGAATATCTTTATTGTTGATCTGTTCAGAGCGAATGATAACATTTAGAAGAATATAGTTACAATATTCACAGTTACATACCAATAGATATTCATGTCATAAAATAGCAGCGTCTTTTACCTAATAATACAAACCCTATTAGAAAATATTAATCAAATGTCAATGTAAAATGGTATAAACACGCGCCACCCGCATACCCTCAGCCTGTCACTGTCATCGGTGTTAAACATTCACACGGTTTTTTGTTCACAATATTCATGAGATAAAATTGTGTTGAAGTCGTGATTTTTTAGTTGATAGTTGATGTTAGTGTGTACTATTTTATTTATATTCAGTTGAAATAAACAGTTAAGACATACATAAAAAAGGTTCGCAGTATTGTCAATCTTTACGTACATGCCGAAATATTAATAAATGTGAAGAATATTTATTTATTTGATAATTTTATGCACAAAAATTCAACGGCCTAAGGTACTCTTTAGCAGTCTACCGTAGTGTGGTGTGAAAATGAATGAAGTCAACCAGGTCTTATCCTGTTACATTAGATCATCTTCTGAGTTTTTTTTAATCAGCAACTTATAAGTTTCACCGTTAAGTACCAAACGTCCTTGTGCTTGTTTGAATTCTCTGTTCTTGTGTGCTTATTTGTATATTTATCTAGTAGGTTTTATACATTTACCAGTAGCTATGAAAAAATAAAAATTATTGAATAAAATAATTTTTAACACTGACAGACTCCAAGAAATATAGTCATTTTAGCAACATTTAAATAAGTAAGTACTCGACCTTAATAATTTACGGAAACAACAATTTATAGTGACCGTAGTATTTATAGTCTGGTAACAAAAACAATAATTTGGTTAAAGTATATCGATTCACAAAAGCTTACTAATTAATACTTTTCTAACTGTATCGTATCCCTTCAGGTTATTAGCTTGGTTGATGGATTCAACCCATGTTACAGAGTTACAATATGTGTGTACTTTAGAATTTCTGAGATGAAAATATAGTTTCGAAGTGTAAGTCAAAGTGTAAAACCGCAAGCGATAGTTAATCCGCCATTATAAAATTAGAACAAGAACAACAATAAAATTAATCACAAACTCAAAGCTTGTCGAGCGTGTCAAATTCACAAGATCCGAATATTGGAAAGTTTCATAGTTCAACTGAAAGCCATTGTGTGAAGCAAATTATATTTCAATTATAGAAGGTCCTTTGTTTACCAAACTAAGTTACACATTGTTAAATTGTAGGGAATTGTAATTTGTGCCATAGGCAAGGGGTCGATCATTCTTGATAATCCATTTCATAACTTTAAAAACAAAAAACCATTAATGCTGTTACTTTGCGTTGTTAGCCCATTTTTTAATGAGTCGCGAAAGTTCAGATTTATTAAGCTAACTAGGCGCTCATAGCCTAGTTCACTCGGTGATTAGAAACAATCATCGAGGGTAAGCAACGACAGCGCGGTCAGAACCTAGACGGGTGACCGCTGGTGGCACGTTACCACGAGCGTCTCCGTGATTCGGGGGTCACGTTAAGCAGTCGGTGCCGTTTGTTATCATAGGATAACAGTCGTGAAGCTTAGTTCAAAACATCCAACAGCAAGATTACGTAGCCACAACGCAGTCTTGCCAGCGTGGGGAGGTATGGCCTTAACCCTTTCCTGAGAGGAGACCCGAGCCCAGCGGGATGTCCCAGTGGGACATTATGTGCTGTTGATTGAAGCTAACCAAAAATCAGTTTGCTGTACCTACGAAATCTATTGTCTGTAAAAGCTTAAATCTCTTCACGCCTTTGTTTGGCACAAATGGGCTAGCTCGACCAAAGTCATAGCAACACCTTACAGAATACCAATGCTAAACTATTCTTTCGTTAACGAGTTTCGTTTCGTTACCGATGAACCGAGTTGGTGAGTATCCCGGCAACCCAACCAGACCTAACTATCCTCCAAATTCTTCTCAAACCTAAACATTTACTTGTTATTGCATAAAATAAACAAGCTTTTCCCCAAAGTTATGAAACCCACTATGTTAGGTTTCAGGCGTCATGTTCCATGCTGTACACGAATTTGATTTTAGCAACTGAGAGCAGTTGAACTCGCGAGATAGGCCATGTTACGTCACAACACGACAAGTACTATCGCACGTCACATGCGGGCGAGGCGCGTGCCAAACCACTTACGTTAATCGTTTTCAAACATAATTGCTCCCCTATAAGTTCATAGTACACCAATCTGTGTGAAAGTAACACGTGTCGTCTGTATTATTTTATTACGTATTATGTTTTGCTAAAATCGTATTTATTTTCCTTAAAAATTAAAACTCTTAATTAACTTACTGTAGATCTTCTATACATATAAATCTTTACAGTTTGCGAAATAATTAACTTTCGAAAAAGAATCACCAACCATAATGAACCTACACCCAATGAATTGTCACTTCATTCCTCACTTTTCCAAAAAGTTCCTAAGTACATCCTTATTTTTCTGTGAAGTAAAAAGTGGCAAAATCAGCTGGTGTTGTGTATAACCGGTGAAGCCTGAGAGCAAAAGATGAGTGTCGCGAACGCGTTGCCAACCTTACTGCTGGTAAAGACAGTGCGTGCAAGACGCTTGGATATCATTATAGGAGGAGGGAGGATCTTGTCATGTTGGCCAATTTCTCCAGGTTTTTCTTTACATGTAACAGGCAGCATATTAATTATATCGAAAAGAAAACTAATAATATATAGATATATTATTATAATATGTATATTTCTTTTCAATATCAAAATATACAACGATCAAGTAACTCAAAAAGAAATCATCCGAACCGCTTTAATAAATTTTAAAAGATATAAACAATCTCAAAAACAAAAAACTTCACCCATAATCACCCTTACCCTTCGTTCGTTAAAATAAACGGAGACTCTTTACGCCACGGTATCTGCGAGGTCATCCTTGAGATCAGGACCGTTAAATAAATCCAGCTAATCGTTGTAGCACGGGATCCTCTTCGCATTGTCCAGACGTTGAATGCCTTCATTGTCTGAAGAAGGTACCCCGATATACAATTACGTAAAGTCGTAACAGCCACAACGAGCACAAACATTTTTTATTCAAAGGCTAGGGGACTTTAAGGACGGAATTTTAAAGCAAGCGTATAAGAAAAGCTTGCACAAAACACATAAAGGTAGACAAGATGGATGTAACGGTCGGTGGCAAGTTTGCGCACGTGCTTAGGCCGGCTGCGTCTTACTCCTGGGTGTACATAAAAAATATTGAACCAAACATAAAGAATACGTTTATGGGTTCTTTGTATAATATCAGCACTGATAATATTATTTATTCTTATTCTCGGCTATAAAATAAACAATAAGGACCGACAATTTAGCGGAAAGCTTAGTGAATCACTTGCTTATACCAGTGACAAATTGCTATGGTGTGTATGTAGTTATCTAGGACAGAATAATACTTTTACACCATTATTTCGAAATAATAAGAAAGTGAAAACATGAAACTTCAACATTCTAACCAGAAACCGTTAAAGCTACAATTTTAGAGTTATTTATGAAAAATTGTTTTAGATAAAAATGACCATAAAGGTTACAGCTGCTCGGTGTTTAAGTTGACTGATCATTGTGAGGAATTTAATGGAATAAAAACTTATGCTTCGGCTCGTATGAGTCAATTCGACCAAAGTGATAATCTGTTATATAAAATTCTCGTGTCGCGGTGTTTGTAGTTAAACTCCTCTGAGACTTGACCGATTCTCATGAAATTTTGTGTGTATATCGGTTCGATCTGAGAATCGGACAATGTCTATTTTTCATCCCCCTAAATGGTAAGGGAAGTCCACCCCCAAATATTTTTATTTTCAATTTTTATGTAATTTTTTTATTTTTATTTTTTATGATACAGCATAAAAAATACATACAAACCTAAACTTTCAACATTCAACGATCAACCCCCAAATTTTTTTTTATTATTATGGCAAAACAACGTTTGCCCGGTCAGCTAGTAACAATAATAAATAAATATTTCGAACATCAGACACACAATAATCAGAAGTAAAATAACTAATTAAAGGCGACTCCGCTGGTCCTACAAAAAAATTGAAATGTCATGAACCATAAAGAATGGGTTCCAGGTTTCCAGTTTGGGAGCGTACATCTGCCAGTCTTAAGTGTTCATTACCACTAACTTGAGATGACTTCATCTCAAGTAGAAATGACTATAATAATTTGAATTCAGTAACAAAAATTAAATTGAATAGAAAAAAAACATTCATTGAATTGTAATCGATTCATTACAGCCAGTAATATAAACTAAATTTGTCTAGTTATAATAGTACAGCCTACTTCTGGATGTCAATATCCAGAAGTAGGCTGTAGTGTTATACCGGACAAATACACGCCACTAGTTTTCATCTCTATTTAGAGTTTATAAATAAAAGTGGTTATAAGTACCTATGATGATTTTAGCAATATTTGAAGGTACCTCCTTAAAAACTAATGGCAAAATTTGCAATAAGCGTAGTGTTGCCAAACATAATATTATTTTAGGTAAAACATTTAAATCAAAATCGTTAATAACAAAGAGATTATTATTTAGAAAACATATTTTTGTATTCTAGTAGATTTAAATAATTAATAACCGTCTCAAAAAGGAACTGTGTTTTGAGTTTAACGTGTGCATCCGTGGTTTATGTATTTGAAAAACATTCCTTAGAGAAGTTAAAAGACTAAAGGAAAGGATATAAAGTTTCTTAACTTCAAAATTACTGTTTATATTCTATAGTTATTATAAATAGAGAAGAAAAGTATACAATATAGACAGTCTTTGTTTTTGCCTTACTTTTATTAATTATTAATATGATTACTAAAAGTAAGGCGTATAATTATTAACACACCGTGAGAGAGCTACGCTTCGGCATGCATGAGCCGGCTCGACCAGAGTGATACCTCGGCCTCATATAAAACCGGCGTGAAACAGCACCTGCGCTGTGTTTCACCGAGTTAGTGAGGATACCGGAGGCCCATAATCCAACCATTCCCCTCATCCCCCTCCCCATCCCCCAAGGCCGGCAACGCACTTGTGATGTCTCTGGTGTTATGGGTGTCCATGGGCGGCTGTAATCGCTTACCATCAGGCGATACGTCTGCTCGTTTGCCCACTATTCCATAAAAAAAGGATATGTGTGAGCCATGATTGATTTGATAGCAACGGTAAGTTTATACATTTATTTTTATCATGTAAGTCACATTGTTCATTCTAATACACTTAAATAAGGATTATGAAACGCCTTACGGATCTAGGCTACCTTCATGTCTGAGTACAATTAAATTTTTAAATTGAACTATTGTCACTCGTCATTTTATAGTATGAAACCAAAACATAATAGTAGAAGATATTTTTTTTGTTTTTTCAAAAGGCAGTCCTCAGTTCATGTCATCCACATTTTTTATATTTTTATCATTAATTTTATCACGACGAAGACTTGAAGACTCGAAGTCTTAAGATTTAAAATCCTTTAATACTTGACGTTTTCAGAAATAGCTGTCCCGGCTGGTTGCCATATCATCAAAAGAAGAACAGTAAAATCGGAATAAGAATCGTTTTGTACCCGGAAACCTTATGCCGTAGTCTGTATCGCATTGAAAGTTATTGTATATTTTTTATAGATCGAGTAAAGACGGTACGCTCAATAGATGGCTCAATGATAAAGACAGAAAAAGACAGATTACTTTGTCGGGAAGCTACACAGCATTGACATTATGTGGAGCAGAACATTTTGCGGTTTATGTTTTGTTTGCTTGTAAAATAAATGTGAGCTTAATTCGTATACATGATTTGGCATTCGCAAACGCTCTGCAATCGGAAATAAGCATTTGACAGCGGTATATATGTACGTATATATCACCAAATTCAAAGTACCTCTAAATATTGGTTATCTATTTCCGTAACCAGATTTTAAATTTGGAATCGCTAATTCTGTTGTTGCTCTCACCAAACTAAAATTTCACCAAAATTGACGTACCTCTAAGTGATTTTGTTAACATTCTATTCTTTTGTGAATTCGATCTAAATTTAGTGTTCATTAGGACAGCATTAATTTTTAATCTGAAATCACTAAAAGTTATAGGTATTCAAGATAAGACTAAGAGGTTAATATTATTATATTTAATTGCAATTTGTGACATATATACATGATACATATTTCTTTTAAACGAATGGACAAAATGAAATCTAATAATAAAATAAATCTAACTTCAGTGTGACATATCTAGTAAATTTTAGTCCATTTAAGACGTTTTAAATGTTCAACAGAAGAATATCAAACGTAAAAATATAGTCTAAGCAAAATTATTTTTTATACTTAATTATAACAGTGTATATAATTTTACCACAACCATTACTAGGACAGTTTTTAGGAATACTCAAACATTAAAATCACTTTCCTACAGATCATATCACTGAGCTTTAAGATAAGCTTTAACTGATTAAGATATACCAGATTTAACCATTATTCTTAAAATAATAGATGTCTGAGCATTGGGAAACCCAATTTTACGTTAACTGTGAAATAAATACTGTCTGACTGTATATCTGACCATTGAAAAACCGGCCCTAAATTTAGTAACTTAACTAATTTTGATTGTGTCAAACTAAATACATTAAGTTTTATATTTTTAGAATACATAACGTTATTTGAGAGAAGTCTATTAATTTTAAGTTTGTTTAGAGAGTTCGGATAACGGAGTTAACATCAATGATAATACTTCTAGACTCCACTTTGTTCGTATTGCTCAGGTACGCCAGGTGTTTGTTTTCAAGCAACATTTATTAGCAACTGATAAAAGACTTGAAATGCCTGTAAAGACGAAATAGAACACGGAATCAAATGCTCTTAGATTCCTTAATTTAGATTCGTATTTTCTTAGATAATGTGTATCAAATCTAGATGATCTCATTGAAGGAACATGGTTATTTCGTGCTTCACTAAATTTGAAATGTTTAGATTACTTTCTAAGGTTTCTAAGACAATAGCTTCTAAGGAAATCAATTTCTTGCAAAGTCAGTCTATGCTCTGTCTGTGACACAAGAATATGTGCAGTCATACGGTAACGAATGCAGTTACTTTATTGATAGAAATAGTACTTTAAAAGTAATAAAGTGACGCAAAATCAACAGTTTCTGTTTAGTATAACTAATCTTAATCATTGTGATGTTAGTAACTTTGCGTGACTCTCATCAACCAAACTGGATGAGTCTGTTATTAGACCTTTTATATTTATTCTGGAAATTTCATTGACAAAAATTAAATTTTTAGGCGAATCCAATCAGATAATCAAGCTTAAAGCTTTTGTTTCACGTGGGTCAAGAGGGCAAAATACGATTGGCATTTATAAAGAAGTTTTAAAAGAATGATTTAAGCAATATCCAAATGTATGTGTAACTATACATATGTGTAATTATTCATTACGTTAGTAAAAAAGAATCGCATCGCATATTTAACTTTCCCTCCTAAACTTTCAATGTACTCTTAAATAAATCAATAATTTGCTTAAATCGCTTAAATCACTCACTAAAAATATCCTCAGTTTAAAGTTACACGCACAGGCGCTTGTTGTTACAAACTGATTCGTGTAACGAGTGACAACGCTCGTTAAAAGGTTGATTAAGTTAAAGCACGGCAGTAATTTTAGTTCACCAAGTAGCTTAATACGTATCAGAGTTTTACCCTTTTATAATTTACAATTAAATTTATATCGGATTTTTCAATATTTACTTTTTGTAAGTATTAATTTTAAATATACTTATTTCAATATAAAACCTATTTTAGAATAAAAATTGTAAAAAGGCAGAAAGTTTAAAATACAACTTTTTGACGAGACAACAGTTATTAAATTGTACTTTGTTAATCTTTATTAAAATTTCTTGATGAGCTACTATCAATAAGTTTTAACAAATGTTAATAACACATAAAATTCACCACATATTTTAGATAATTATTTAAATGAGGGTAGAATGGAATTAACAACCGAAACTTTTTTTTTCAGAAGCAAGAAGTAATTATGCCTAAAAAGGATAAAAAGAAAGCTAACAAAAAAAAAACGGCAAAACCAGCTCAGGAAGGCGGTGAAATACAAGAAGAAGCAGTAGCTGCTGCAATAACCAGTGCACTGTCACAATGTAATATTTCAAAAGAGGCAAAAGGTAATACAATTTTAAGTAAGGCAATCGACTCCAACTTATATGCTAAGTGGCCAAAGATTAAACTAAAAGTTCCTCCTATATTTTTACACCAACCGGTAGACTTTGAAAAACATGTTAAGAAAATACTTTATCAAGATATCAAGTTCTACCAGCCAATTCGTGGTAAAATCTATACAAGAATTATGTGTGAAACTTTCAATGACCATAAACTTATGACCCAATATTTTGACAAGGGAGAAATTCCTTATCATACGTATGGACACCCCACGAAACGAAAAATGAAAGTGGTCATCAGAGGGCTTCCGAATAGCTTAGATTTAAACGAAATTAAAGAAACGTTAAAGTCCAATTCCATACCTGTTTTAAGAGTACATAAAATGAAGACGGCAGAGGTAAAAAGAGACAATACCATGCTAGTTCTTGCAGTTGTACCCCACGATGAAACAGGCAGACAAATTTTACGAGTTAAGGAACTGTTGGGGCATAAAGTAGTACTGGAACCTCCAAGAGATAAACCGAAACAATGTTTTCGTTGCCAGAAGTGGGGTCATTCGCAACGTTACTGTCATGGCCAAATAAAGTGCGTCAAATGTGGTGAAAATCATATGACGCAAAAATGTCAGAAAAAAAAAGAAGAAAATCCAAAATGTGCCAATTGTAAGGAACCACACACTGCTAGCTACAAGGAGTGTGTCTATACTCGTGGAACATATGATTATCTATTGATGCAATCCCTGGGATTAGTAAAACCATGCTTTAAGCCACGAGTTCTAGTGACGCAGGAAAATTATACCACATTGTATAGGAATGTTGATTATACTAAGAAAAAAACCAAAAAGTAATTTTTCAGCTTTTATTAGTTTTTTTTTTATTTCTTTTTAGCTGATACCAGAAGTTATGATACCATTACTTATTTGAGAATTATCAACGTACATCAGTTATATATCTTTACATGAAGGTATTGGCAAAAGATTTTTTTTATGCGTAATTAAAATTATTCATTAGGTTGTACAACCATGCACATATAAACGCACATAAGTGTTCCCATTAATATGTATTATGGTGCGGCCTACAATATTTCAGTTTTTTACTTTCTTAATTATTTTTTACTTATAAGTTATTTAAAAGAATAAATGTATATTATAGCGCTGATCAAGTATATACAACGTAATGCGTAGAGAGAAAAAGAACAATATTCTATCAGATCTCATTTCTAAATTGGATCAAATCTCTGTTTTGTTTTTATAAGTACCCACTTTTTCATTCATGTGATAATGACTATGTGAAAACGCTGCATTGTCATATATAAACTGTATGCCATTTTAACTTTATTTACTTTTTTATTTGTTACATTGTTACACATTTATGAGAAGACAATAAAATTGCCTCTAAAGTAGGTAGTAACCAAAATTAGTTTCTTTTAATAAAACCTGTAGTATTTTATGGTTAAATACAGAGAAATTGTGAGAAACATTTAAAAGTTGAAATAAAAATAGTCGTACACATACCTAATCAGTATTTAGGTAGTACAGTACAGTTAACGATGATGAAATTGTCATAAGTTTAGTCGTAGAAGAATATAGAATACCATCAGCTTTTAAAAGTCTATTATTGGACATAAGCCTTACCTTGAAAGAAGGTTTTGGTCTACTTTACCACGCGGCCAATAAGCCTTTCCTTAAAAGAAGGTTTTTGCCTACTTTACCACGCGGCCAGTAAGCCTTTCCTTAAAAGAAGGCTTTGGTGTACTTTATCACGCGGCCAATAAGCCTTTCCTTAAAAGAAGGTTTTTGCCTACTTTACCACGCGGCCAATAAGCCTTTCCTTAAAAGAAGGTTTTTGCCTACTTTATCACGCTAACAATGTATACTAGTTACAAAATTTTATACATTTATACATCTATACAAGACAAGGAAAACTCATTCAAAGTTAGTCTCTGAAGATAATGATATTTCTAGCCATAGTTAACTAATTTCAACGATTTCTTAAATAACTTACTTTCATTTTCACTATTTACTGATAAAATCCCCGATAGATTAATATTAAGATAGATTTTGTTTTCACTGGTCTTGGACAGGTATGTAAAATACTTTATACATATATGTCAGATATACATACATATATATATATATATAGATAGTCTATTTTTTAATGTGCTGTTTTAATACTGTCGTTGATATCCTGTATGTCAACGACAGTATTAAAATTATTTTTTTTATTACAACCAAAACTTTATAAAAACTTTTCTAGTGTTTTTTTGTGTTAATCTGCCAAAATGAATGGAAAACATGAGCAGTACCCAAGAGTGATGGTCACTATCCTCAATACGAATGTGGACAATGCGTCAGGGTGACCCACACTATGGCGGCTCTTTTCAAGGTAAATTCAGACCGTTTTTAATAGCCTATTTATGGTAATCTGCCAAAATGAATGGAGAGTATGAGCAGTACCCAACAGATCCTTGATGATGAAAATGATGGAAGTAAAATAAAAAAATAATATTGCACCACTTTTTCTAAAACATTTTTTTTAAAGCAACGGTAAGATAAAAAAATTAAGTAAAAAATAAACAAAAGGTGTTGGTTGATTTGTGGATTTCCGCAATATCTTGTATGCCCTCCTCGTTGTCTGATGCACTCTTGAAGCCTGGAAGGTACACTCTTCATCAGGTGTACTACTGTTTCTTGAGGAATTTGTTCCCAGCTTGTTTTCAGAATGTTCATTAGCTGTCTTTCATAGTGCACAGGTTGGTTTGTGCTTCGAACACTGCGTTTCAGTAAATCCCACATGTGTTCAATGGGATTGAGATTGCAGGCCACGGAAATACCTGTATACCAGCCTCCTCTAGGGCTTCTCTAGTAGCCCTAGCTATATGAGCGCGAGCATTATTGTGCATCAGATGGAATCTTGCTACAATTCTCTGTGCATATGGTACCACATGGGATCTGATGACCTCCTCGATATAACGTTAATCTGTAATTGTGCCTTCTTTGAGAAATACCAACTCGGTTCTACCTGATATAGATTCCTCCCCACACAATAACATTGGGGCCCCCCAAATCTGTCACTTTCATGGATATAAGCATCCGAAAATCGCTCACCTTCACGCCTCCAAACCCTAATACGACGGTTATCACTAGAAAATTTAACTTTGCACTCTTCCGTAAACAATACTGAGCTCCAATCACTCATATACCATGCCAGATACTGCCTTGCGAACGATAAACGAGAAAAGTGTCAAGAGATCCATCAAGAGATTTTAAGATTAATTCGGATCGGTATTAATAACCTATTACTAGTTAAAATTTAAAATAAATATATAATAACTGTTAGTAGTGTTATGTGATAGCTATTTCAAACATTTGTCAGGAACTTGGTGAAACTAGGCCTATATGGATATTTTTGTAAAAATAATGGTCTAAGCAAGTCATTAACGCTTTTGTGATGTGAATTAAATAAGTAGTAAAATTTAAATTTAAAAAAGGTTTAATACTCATGTTTTTTTTTCCTCTTAATATGTTTGCATTGTTTTTCTGTTACATTACATTTAAATTAATCGAAAATATAATTAGCTTACAACTAATTAGATCTTATTTTCCTATATTTACAAACTTAACACTTAATTTAAACTTAATTCTTAAATTAATTACTCAATACTGTAATCATGAGCTTTTTAGTAACTGCGTCATGTTGGTTTTTAAAACTGACTCGGTGTTCGAGTCATCAATTGGTGTGACGCGGACCTGAAAATTAAAGGAAATCATTAGAACTGTAGCAATTGGAAAACTTATTATTTTTTATGAAGTAGCCCAGAATGATATATAATACTTTTTAGACAATTTTTACATTGTTTAAACTCAGCAACGTTAAATTTACTTAGGCTACAGGCGACTGTTTCGACCATAACTAATTCGACCGCAATTGAGTGTAGCCATTTAATGATGCGAGCATAAATAATAATCACTCCGTAAGTCCATCCTCCATCATCGTTTAGAACAGCATTCACATTTTTGTAGACATTAATGCATTTACAGTTTCAATTACTCAAACTATTACAAACAAAAGCTTATTAATTACCTCGAGCTTAAGATTAGTGACGGTTCTTGAGTTGCCTTGCAGCTCATCTAAAACTCTATCTAAGGTGTCTACAAGCCTGTCAGCATCTTGCGATGAAAACACCATTGGCGGTTTGAACTTCAATACGTTGCTATCAGGACCGTCCCGACTTATCAAAATTTTCTCTTCCCTCATTCTGCAAATAAGAAACTAAAAAATTAACACCACTAATACTAGCATAAGCTTGGTAAGCAGTTGACATGGTCAATGGGATTCATGAAGGTGTAAACTGTGAAATATATGGTTTGCCGAAGCTTTCGCAATATCATCAATACATCAAGTCGTGCAATTTATCTATCTCATCAATGTGACCATAGAATTTAACATGTCAAATACTGTTGTTTTACACTTCACATTTAACTTTTTCTATTCTTCACACATTTTAACTATCTTAGATACTTATGCCCCTAAGGTCCACGCAAGTTCATGGTTCTTTTGAATACAACCATAATTGCTCATTACCTGTTCACAACGTGTTTCGCTTCTGCTGTTGCTGGAGTCCTTGTTTTCCTGTCATTCACAAGCTCAACTCCTACGAACAGTCCCCTTCCACGCACATCTCCAATCAAACTGTGTTTGTGCTTAAGTTCTTCACAACGATTGAGTAAATGGTTGCCGACGCGATGAGCGCGCTCCATCAATTTTTCTTCTTCGATAACGTCGAGAACAGCGTTTGCGATCGCACAGGAGACAGGATTGCCGCCATACTGTAAGAATATTTAATTATATTGCACAATGTAAATTGGTCTATTCTTTTCTATTTCTGCTTTTAAGTACCTTCATCAAAATAATGTGAATTCATTTTTTTCATGGATCCAATAACACATTTTTATACTGGTTTTGTTGAACTACCCGTTGAACACCCGTACTTAGTGACAATATATTGGAAGATGATAAATTAATATCTAGATTTTATAGAAAATAAGAGTATAAAAAAAATATGTAGGTAGAAACAAAAATGAAAACAAATTATTTTGAATGATGAATTTCTATTTCCTATACTAACAACGGTTAGATGAAAACATGTTGATGTTTAACTGTCTTAATCATATTACTGGCGTGTTGTGTAATTCCAGCCCATTGGCATAGCCCATATTTGCCAGCTCAATTATCCCTTACGTACTATGTTTAGTACAACATTAATTACAATGTAAATAACATATAACGCTCATTTAGTATAAACAACATTTTACAACTAGATTAATATCCTTAATTCTTTCACCAACTTGAAAGTCATGGACATAGTGATGATACGAGTGCATGAATGATAAGTATGCTATCTTTACTACGACTTTGGGGAAAGTTGTTTGCAAGTGACTAATAAAAATATTACGAACAATAAAGGCGATGATGTGATCACTTTTATTCAAGGACATAATGTAAATGAACCATAAGAATTTACGTGTATACCCACACTTAAAACACTAACCACATTTTTTTTAAGTTACTTTATTCATTCTAAATTTTACAAGCAGAAAAGTACAAACATTAATTTGAGCGTTCTCACGTTTTAAATCCTTTGAAAAAGACAACACCAGTAATAAGGATATTTATTGTATTACAGGGTATTTTAAGTATTCATGAAACAGACTCAAAGAACATCAATACTCCAAGCAACAACAATTTGTGGATCAAACAAAGTGTTGTTCCATGTGGAGATAGAACCCATAACGCTCAGTGCAATAGGAATCGGCAAGTTGACCGCTTAAACTACTGCGCTATCAGTGCAACTAAAGCTTGTGCAAGCAAACTACCTAGCTAAGGCCCTGGAGCGATATCATCATCAACATCATTATCATCAACAACCCATAATGTCCCACTGCTGGGCTCGGGTCTCCTCTCAGGAGAGGGTTATAGGTCATACATCATCAACATACTTATCCATTAATTAAAAATAAAAGAGTGATGTAACATTGTAATGAAATTACTTACGGTATTAAAGTATTCGACTCCGGTATCAGAGAAGCTCTTCGCGATCTCCGGGGTAGTAATAACAGCTGCCACTGGGTGCCCATTGCCCATGGGCTTGCCCATTGTGACAATATCGGGAACAACATCCTGGGTTTCAAACGCCCACATATGGGTACCCACACGTCCGAAACCCACTTGGACTTCATCGGCTATACAAACACCATCAGCTTCCCGTACGTATCTGTTGGTAAGGAAAATAAATAGTTTAGACCTGTATTTAACATCGTCTAAGGGATTTATAAGGTAAACAAATATATTAAGTGAGTTATAGTTAAGTAATATGTTGTCTCTGTCTCAAAATTTATATTTGAAATGGAGTTGATAAAATTGTTTAGGAATGCAAGACACTAATAATATAACTAAAAATAATAAGACCCCAGACGAATGTTAAACAAAACAATCGATCACATTCAAATTTCGTTATTATTTTCAGCACATTCATTAGAATGAAACCAAATACTTAACTGAAATAGCAACTGATAGATTGTATAATTATCTATCAGAAGTTAATTTTCCTAGGCAGTTAATCAAATGTTTGTTTGTAAAATTATTTATTTACAGTACGTAAATAGAATTTACAATCCACAAGTTATCGATAGGTTAATGAATATAAACTGAAACTAAATAATAATATTTTCTTTTACACTGTAAGTCGATCGTCTTACGTATTAAAAACAATCAGAGGAGTATATCATGTTTTGACCTGCATGTATGTCGGTTCTCGTGGTAAATAGTAGCCTATGTTCTTTTTAAAAATCAAATTATTTCCATGTTCAGCCATGAACACATAACAGACAGAAATAGTTGCTTTCGTATTTATAATACCAGTCTGGATATGGATGGATTGAAAATTGTTTTGTTTTACCACAATATCCGAAGCTACATGACAGATTGTGTGACTTTTTGTTAAATTTATTATAATACATATACAACCAAATATATACAGCTACTGGCAAAAACAGTGTCAACAAAAGACCTCGAGAACGCTCCGACAAAACATGGACTCGCTTACAAAATTAATGAATATATTTATCTTCTTTAATGAAAACTTTCCGTAGCTTCCCTATCAACATCCGTCCTGAAGACTGTTTAAACAGGCAAAGATAGATTATGTGGCAGTGTTGACATATAATTGATATTTGCCATAGGCACAAGTAACAGGTGAATTGATCTTTTTTAACATTTGAAGAAAATGAATGAACATTTTTATGGCTACGGAAAAATATGTTTTAGCTTGTTTGGGAATTAAGTCAACGACATTTAAAAATCTACGCCATACATTATATGACAAACATTAATTCACTCAGTTTACTTCTTTTCATAGTATTGTAGATTTTCCTAAATTGAGGGATTGTTATCGTTTCATGATTTTTCTTTGCGTTTTTAAAACCTACTCTTAGTTCTGAAGTTTTATCCAGTCTCAGGTCTTTAATATGATATAAAAATATAATTAAACGATTAACCTAATGTTTTGTTAGTTATTTATTACATACTAAGGTAGTAAGTGAAGACATCGTTAAAATAATTGAATAATAATAGCAAAAGACATTTATGTTACTTACTCGTATACTGTTTTGAGGTATCCATCAGGTGGGATAATTTGACCGCCGCAACTTTGCAGACTTTCAGAAAAGAAAGCGCATACCCCACCTTTTGCCTTCTTACTCTCCTTGCAGATCCTGCCGACCTCATCAGCATACAGTTGTCCCAACATTTCTACACTCTGAGAATCGTCGGGATATGTGTATTTTCCTCTGTACACATCTGGAACCGGTGCCTGTTAAACGAAGTAATCAATAGAAATAATTCAAACGGTTAAGTGGAAGTGTGTACCGCCTATCTAAACTTAGTTCCTACGTCGCCTTCGGCGTAAATAATTTTATCAGAGTTACTATTATTGTCATCAAAATTTAAATTTTATCAAATTTCGACTCAAAAATGATTGCATCCAATAATTAGATTTTAAATTAAAAAAGGTAGGTATGTTTTTACATGTAACCGAATACGTAACGGAAAACCTAATTTGTAATTTTAGAGATTTAATAGTTCCAATTAATCAATTATATTTGCAAATAATTAAGAATAATCACATTCTACCCTTACCCATGTAACCATCATTAGATGTATTTTTCACTTAATATATAAAGAATCCATATCCCTGAAATCAATACTATTACACGCCCCAAATTCATCGCGATAAGATAATGGTCTATATATATAGAAAGAGAATAATCAATACTTCCCACGAAACTTGTGCCTGACAATATGTTAGAACTTACCACATGAACCCAGTCTGGCTTCTCTGGGCATCCAGGCAGATTAAATTTGTACGGAGAAACATCAATCATAGAGGTTAGATGCCCATGATACGCACTGGAACAAACAGGCGCTAAGCACCCTAGTAACACTTCGACGAGCGAAGTAACGACCGCGAACGATGGAGCCTACCTCTACATTGTTGGCCACAAGGGACAAAATATATTGAATGATAGACAAAATAAGAACGATCTCTTGGACAACAACTACAAAGCGTGTCTATAAATGATTACTGATGTAGCTAATAGTACGTTAGAGTTCTGGTTTTGAATTCAGCAAAAACACAGTTTACCAAATATACTAACCGTTTTTTTGCAATTCAATTGTTTATACATACATAGCTATATACCTAGTCATGTAACCATCCCTAAACACGCCTTTATTCGTTTAAGTTATATAAGAATCACTTTACGCTTTTTTTATGTTATGATGTAACTTTTTGTTTCAATTTTTTTTAATTTGATATATATGTAATATATAATAACATTTTGTTATTTTTTTTAAAGCAAATACTATGTCCGATCTAGTTAATCGTTATTTAATGATAGTCATTTCGTAAATATTCCATTACTAGATGCGAAGTTAGAAATAGCATCAATGATAGCGTATACTGACCCTTATGTGACCTGATGAATAATAATTTCAATAAATAGGACCCCAATAAGGTTATGCCAACAATTTCAATCTCATATTTTGTTTCTAATCTAAAAGTCCCAAATAATAACTTGAACAAATAATGGATTCTTTTTTGATGAGATACTTACTGGTCTAAGGTAATGACATCCTGGTTCTTGGTATGGATTCTGGCGAGTCTAAGAGCAAGGTCGTTGGCTTCAGAACCGGAGTTAACAAAGAAACACACTGACAGTGGTTCCGGTAAGGTTTTGACTAGCCTTTCAGCTAGGATCACTAGTTCGTCATGAAGATAGCGATTGTTTGTTGATATTAACGACATTTGATTGCGGCCAGCTTCTACCACATGTGGGTGACAGTGACCAACTAAAAACAAGAAAATATTATTAATATCTTCTTCTAGTTGGCAGAAAGAATGCAATAAGTGAATAACCGTACTGAATAAAATTATGTTTACCATGGGCCACATTGTTGATGCAGTCTAGATATCTGTCACCATTCTCGTCAAACATGAACTGTGCGATACCCCGAACAATTTTCAAGGGAGACGATCTGAAGAACAATTGGCAAGCACCGCTGCAAAATTTACAAATAAGTTATTTCCAAAAATAAATATGTATTTTAGCTTTAAAAAAACAGAGTTAATAGTATAGTAATTATTTTTTAATTACTGTAATTTATAATATCTTTAGTTTGTTCTTCAAAATTAATTGCAGGATTTCGTGCCGATAAAATCATATTCTTTGGCTGTCATAGAAACAGTCTCCAAGTTTAGAAAATTTAAAGAAAGGGAAGTATTGGATTAAGAATAAGAAGTAGATGAACAATCTGTGATAAAGAGAAATGAAAAAAACTTTATCCATTTTTGCATAGACCATTCACATTTCGCATAATCTTATTATTCATTCATTTTCAAATTTGTTCAAAAAATAGAAAAAGATGTTATGTGAACTTACCCAATATGTTTTTCGCGGAGTTTGATAGTTTCAGATTTTGGCATCGACTGTAGGTAGGCCATTTCTTATATAGTTTGTTATGTCTAAAACAATATAAATTATACTGTATTACGGGTGTTTAAATGATAGACGTCAGTATTAATGTACATAAATGCAACATGTATGTCAATAAATCATATTGTTAGAGTTAGACTATTCTGTTATAGTCATTAACTTCATGTAAATATTTCTTTTAAGTAACTCTTCATAGTAGCTATGATCTTAAAACTCATATGCGTAATTATTAAAATACATTATTGCAGAGCAGACATGACTAACTATGTTGTTATCGCAAAAGTAATGAGAAGATATCTTCCGACGATCAATCAATTCTAATTATAGATGCATTTTCTCTTTAGCAATATTGGGTTCATACGGTTGAAACTATATAATATACAGCATGTATGTTTATAATATTTGATACTTTGACAAGTTTAAATATTTTCTGTATAATATAGCTTACTCAAGTAGCTTGCTTACTAAAAAAATATATTCTTTTGAATAAAAATTTCAACTTACCGGTAAAACTAAATAATACTATTAATAGATCGTATCTATAGCTATTATCAGGTAAGATCTAGCGTTACGCGTCACGATCAACGCTGAAGTTAGAATGTAACAATCATTTTGCTGTTGATGATTATATAGCGGCAGGCGGGTTCGCGCACGCCCTCCGCGCAGCCAATCAAAACAAAACCACTCATTATTATCAGTGTTGTTCAGTGTAAAAGTCACCGACCACGCGGCCAGCGTCACACTGCCATAGGACGACCGCATGGGCGTTTAAGGCGAAGTCACAATTCACCGGATATTTATTTTCACTGAAAATCATCTTCATTGTTCTTTTTACAGGAGTTGATTTTCACTTTTCATGTCAGTCATTATAAACACGAGCTCTTGAACCTACTCGAAATCATTAATAATCTTTTAAGATTATGGGTTTAGCGATTTGACAAAGTTTTTTGAGTTAAATCTATTTTCATAAAATATATATACCTTAGATCCTTGAGGTCGGTCGGCCCAAGACCAACCAGGTGCGGTAAAAGAACTGAATCGTCGGAGTTACGATTTAATAGTTTCGGATTTGACTCCCTGTACCTTTAGCATGCATCGTCGTGGGTTACTTTTGGGATCTATCAATCATTTGGCAGAAGGTTGCTACTTTTGCAACCTCTCAACTGTTTACAAGACAGATTCTTAAATATTCGAAATAAACCTTTGATATATAAGAATTGAATCTGCCTTAAATCATTATGTTGCATAGATATAATAAAGATAAAGACGGAAAAATATTTTTTATAGCTATTACTTATAAAACATTAAGCACCGGTACTTGTCAAATCTTAAGTATATTTGTCATTATAACAGCGTTCTTGTTGATGAGAGATAGTAGCAAATTAACGAAGTAATTAAAACCTACTTAATTATCTTAAACTAAGTTAACATACGAGCGTTATATTATAAATATTTTATAAGTAGTTTCCAAAGCGGCGAAAGTGTTTGAACTGCATTCAGTACACCACCGACGTAAATCCACATCTATCGTTACATAAACGTTACCGTACGTTACATTTTATAAAGTACTCACCCATACCGTCAATCTATGCCCAGATATTTCACTGTGATAATACTGAAGTTAGAATATCTGCTGCCATTGATACCATAAGTGGCTAATATCCACCGCAAAGGGCTACGTTTATCTCTGAGGAATCTTCTTAGCAGATTCGGCGTCAATATGTGAAAGTGGATATATAAAACATGGACCCATGTTAGTGGATCGCGTTCTTTCAATATATGCCCATACTACGTTTACATGCCAATCGGTAATTATTAAATGGTTAAAAACCTTAGATTATCGAACAACAGAAAATTTATTACATAGCTAATAAGGTCAAGCACGAGGATGTTTATTGAGTGTATTAGACAAGGTATTTAGGAATTTCAAATTAAATATATTGGCTATCATAACTTAACCAAATTACACACACACACACACACACACACACACACACACACACACACACGTATATATATACACAAACATACACTAGTTACAAACATACTAGAGGTATCCGGTATATTATTCTATTTATTTCTCTTCGTCTGTTATTTTGCATTGGTTTTTCTTTTGCTTTATTTTGGCCGCAATATCTGTGTTATTCAGAGAAACTTTATTGTAACTTTACAAACAGCTGAGTTATGTATCAGCAGGGTGAGTGCCTGGTGATCTGAGCTACAGACTCACGTCTAATTCGGACACCAGTCCTATTATAAAAAAAAAGATAATATTTAAGTAGGTACAAACTTTGACTTCCCACTAATAAATAGCCCACATACAATCGTTAATGTTTTTTATATAATTTGCCTTAAATTTTATAATAAAATCCTTAGCAACAGTGCAATAAATGTTTTAAGCAAATAAACATAACCCAAACTTGTTTAAGCCTGAAAGAATTGTTTCGTGTAAGCTGAAAAAAACAAAAAGTTAGAAACGAATGTTTTCAAATATTTGATTTTTTTATGAGACATTGTTTTAATGTAAAAGACCTTGACCACAACAGCAGCAGCATTACATCCAAAAGAAAATATATTACAAAGTGTTCAATTATATTACCACATTCTTAAACTTGTATCTGACTATCTAAACAACTCTTAAAAGTCAATTATAAGTGCAATTGTTATTCGAAATACTAACAAACTCGGTAAACGTTCTGAGAAATATCAAGAAATAGGGGGTGAAGGTATGGATAAAGAGTCTGCCCATAAAATTGGTCGTAAAAATTGGTCAAGCCGTTTCGAAGAAGTTCGATAACAAACACAGAATCATATGATTTTAATATATTAGAAGTATGTATTTTTAACTGACGACACTACGATTAAGCACCTTGGAGTTGGTCTGATGATGGACCTAGAATTTGGATAGTTCCCATCATTCAACTTTGAGATCCATCATCAGTGGTTAATGTGGTTACTAATATACCCTGAGTTCAATTTGTGTTATAAGATTTGATTTCACGAATCCAAAACGTTAGTGTCTGCCCAAGATATGTTTTTGAAATTCTCCTGATGACGAACAGTATAACAAGGAACCCTTTTTGTTTGATACAATTTGCCTTTCTTTATCTTGGCTACCCTCATTGAATATCAGGGTAGCCAAGATAACATGTATCTTATCAGCCGTCGATAAATGAGTTGGACTTGTTGTCAAGCGCCCTAAATCTGTACCTGAATTCTTCATAAAACGTTTGCTTTGCCTGAATGACGTGGATCTGTAGGCGTTAAGAACTTATATTTAATTAGAGGTATTAAATAAACATACAGGAAGAGTACAGACACACATATACATATTCAAGTCATTTATTTCATTGGTTTTATCATAAGCAGTATCTGTATGCATGACTCCGTGTATTCTTTGAGACAACGATATAACAAATGCATTATTCATTCTGCAAATGATTTTTTTTTCCAAGGTCATTTATAGAGTGCTATAATATTAATACGCAGATAGGTTTAATTACGATACACTTAGAACAACGAGTCTTTCTCTGAGATCTCGTTCCGTTGTACGAATTCTAATTGTTTTGAAATATAGCTAAAGGAATATGTCCCGATATTCAATAGAAATTATATTTTTGGTCATGCATAAATTGGGAGAAATGTTTTTGGCTCTGGTTCATATATTTATAATTTCTTACCCTATCTTGCGTTTGCCTTTTTCTGTGTTTAATTAGTTACCTGTTTTCTTTTTTTATTAGTAATATTTACTAGGTAGTTGTGCTGATAAAAGAAAAATTTTAAGAGAAATGTCATTAATTCTCTTCTAAAGTACTGTAGAAAGAAAAAGTACTGATAATCATGCTTTGTAAAGAATTGGTAAAAATGATATTTTTTAAAATTTTATGAAATTATGTAAATAGGTCATCAAATCATCAATCATCAAGAACCCATAATGTCCCATTGCTGGCCTCGGTTCTCCTCTCAGGAGATGGTAAGTAGGTGTTCTTGAATGTTGTTTGTTTTTCAAATGAAACTATGAAGAACATTCGAAATAAATAAAAATAAATATGTACAGACATTTTAACACACAACGCCATCTAGTTCCAAACTAAGCGGAGCTTGTACTATGGGTACTAGATAACTGATATTAATACTTATATGCTTTTTTTTGTAAATACATACATATTATATATAGAAAACACCCAAACTCCGAAACAAATATTTGCAGATCATACAAACATTGGGTCCGACTCAGGGATCGAACCCGAGACCTCTTGCACAGCAGTCGCGTTCGCTACCACTGCGCCATAGAGGCAGTCAAAAACATAGAACATTGAATATATGTACGTATCTAAATCATGATATCTGAATATGGACATGTCTTCTTCCGGATAGTAGCGATTTTTTCAAAACTGAATTTTCATTGAAACAGTTCTGAAGTTTAAGGAAATACTAAAACACTTTAAATTTATTAAAATTTATTTCTTGAATAATAAAATTAATATTACTTTTTGTTTCATCTTTGCCATTTCCGTATACTATTTTAACCAAAGATATAAGTTAACATTTTTAGTAGAATTCAAGAATAATAGTAACGATTACTATTGAGATTGTCTAAGTTTAATTAAGAAAAGAAAACTCAACGTGGTCCACGTTGAGTTTTCTTTAACGTTTTTCTTTATCTTTGTCCACGTTGACTTTACTCTCGTTTGTCAGAATGCAGATCACTATGATCTTGACAGTTTGGTAGTTGTAAGCACCCATTTAAAATTATTTTTGGAAATTTTATACCTAAGAGGTAACGTGAGACATCCATTTTTAGTTTTTAGTTAAAACACGATTTACGCGGATTTATGGAACGCGGACAGTGCAGCATGGTGACCTACACTATGGTACTTAGTGATATGTTTTTTTATTTATGCTTCTTACATTACAATATCACGCCCCGGGGTCATAATGGGAGGAAAACACGTGCGGTGTGTAGTGAGTTCCAGGTTTTGGCAGCTCAGCACAAGAAGGAAGAACCGAAACGTTGCGTTCGAGAGCGTGTGTCTATCACTCTATAAGGGTGATTCGAAGGCCAGCACGTGATGTCTTGTAAAAGAAGGGAGAAAGGAGGACCAGTTGGAAGAGCTCTTCAGAACACTCCCCATGATAAAGGCGATAGAGAACTGACATAGTTCCAAGAAGTTTTATAACCTCTGGATTTTTACAATATTAAGATTGCATAGTAAAAAGGCATGATACCATCCTAACTCAGATTATATCCAATTATAGCTCACTTAATCGTTGTTTAGGGTTTAAAATATTATTGTTATCATGTATATATCTATTTGTCCTCAGAGTGTCTGTCCTTTGCGACTGACGACCTCTTCGGTTAGTCTGTTTATCAACCTCCACAACATATTATTTATTTATTTTGTATATTTTTTGCAAGTGGCACGCAAAAATAACAGTTCTGAAACAGGAAATCATTAAATTAAAAAAAAACGTTATAAATTCTATCTAACTGTTGAACAAATAAATTATTTTCTAACACCTTCAACTTGAAAACATATTTTGAAACACTATATTGATACGACAGGCGAAATTCGGATAGTAATCAAGGTTTGAAAGAAAAAAATTCGAGGATGCCCATGTCCAGCAGTGGACTACTAAACTGACTGTTGTGATCATGAAACAGTTTGAAAGATAATTTTGGAAACAGAAATAAAACTTGGAAATAACTCAATACTTTCACTTTTGTGTAACACCCAGTAAGAACATAGTCCTCATTTTTAAATCACCTCAAATGCATCAATTAGCCCTAAATATTAACCATTGTTACAATGTTACGGCTATTATCAATAATAAAAAAAACTGGTAGGTATTTCTAATTATCTGTATTTTAATGTAGTAGATTTAGATACTAATCTATATAATATTATAAATGTGAAATGAATGTGTTTTCACACAAAAACTACTGAACGGATTTGAATGGAACTTTATAGTAATATAGCTGATACATCAGTATAACACATAGGCTACTATTTGCCGCGATAACCGACATATACGCGGGCGAAGCCGCGGGCATAAACTAGTAAACCATACTTCTCTTTTTAACTTCCATGGCCATGATTATACAGTTTCAACAATACATCACTAGTTGTTATGTATTTCAAATTATACCTACACAGTAGATGTACATGTTTTAGGATTTTAGATAAGAAAAGGTGAAGGAACCGATGACAAATACTTCACATTATTCCTTCCAAAACAACTCTCACGCAAGTTATTTTAGTCTTGACGGCCTTTTCCTATCATCATCATTTTTATCTTATCATCGTCGGACCTATTACAAACGAAGCTGCCCCTGTAGTACTGTGTGTAAAAAATACATGACTTCTAGCGACCCTATCTACTTGGAAACAAAGGTAATATTTCTTTCAACAATTTTCCTAATGACTACACTACATGCAACACAAAAGACAAAAATTCAGGGAGAGCATTATTTTACTTCGTGACCAATTATTGGAATAGAAGCTGATATTAAAGCCATAAAACATCAAGGCAAACTTGTCCTAGATGTGACCATTATTTCGACAGATGAAAAAGGCCGTAAATGCATTCCTTTTACTATCATAGTAATGCGGCCAAATTCTGGCTAGATGCAACGAGAAATGTACACAAAGAAGAAAACCACTATCTAGTATTTCGCGATGAGGTTTCATTCCTCCAAACGCGTTTATTTTACGTATAAGGTGTATTTTAACTATTTACCTGTTAAATAAGATATTTCGAATAAGGTAGCAAATGTATATTATATATCTATCTGTAGCCTTACTGTATCTATTTCAAAATAGATCAGTGTTTGTAGATAGTGCACTACACACGAACCATAACATAACATCGTTCAACATTTATTAAACAAACAGATATGTTTGTGTTCTAACGCCATTTATTTACGGAATATTCCAACTTTATATTGAACTTACTTATACAGGCTGTATCTGTTAAAAACGTAAACTGCCATATTTGGATTACATCCTTTTCGGTGGTTGTGACGGAAATGAAAAAAGAAATGGATTTTTAACGCGGCAACACATTTCGTTTTTATATTTATTTTTGGGTATCCTAAAATTTTACATGATTTATTGAAAGGTTTTAATTAAGTCAAGAACCACGAATGAATTATTGCAGGTACAATAATTTCCAAACACAACCAAGGTACTTCTAATTTAAAAATATCAATACATTTCACTCGATTAGCACACGAATAACAAAGAATACATCTGATGATATTTTAATAGTTAATTTTATTATATATTATGATTTTGACGTAAGAATGGGAGACAAGAATGTTTTCGAGTTTATTAATTGTCCGAATACTTTTCCGAACATACTTGATTTAATTTAATAATTTGATAGCTTATTTTGTTACATAGCAATTATAACAGATCAAACTGCTGGAAATGGTTAACCAGAACATGATTTTTTATGACAATCACTATATTTTTATTCAGCCTTTAATTTTAGCCTTCCAATATTTAAGGAAATGAATGGTTATAGAATTTAGGTAATTCCTTCACACTTCACTGGTCGGGAACCAAGTGTCAAGCATTTTCCTGCACTACTTAAATTTTGTATTCATGCTAGTCCAGGTCATAGTTTTTCTTCAACCAACTATGTGAATTCAATACTTCTTGTTTGAATACATTTAGCGCCATACCAAATAGATATAAAGAAATTGTTTTCTTTTTTATTCTATTTATTTTATCTTATACGCACGGCGTATGTCAGTTCCATCGTATCCAGAACATGTCGCTACACACTTATTGTCTTAACACAATCGACATGAATATGAAAAGTTTTCGCATCATCGCTGAAAAATGGTTCTAATCTTGAATAGTGTACCTCAAGTTCACGTGGATAATAAATAATAGTTTGTTTTTTTGTGATAGATGTGACATTCACTTAACACATTACTAATATGCTTTATTGAACATTTGTGATGATCAACTGTAAAGACAGTACACGATTGAGTATCGTGAACATGTAATTTACAATTGCGAAAATGCCAATGCTACCGGATAATGTCAGAAAATGTTCTCAGCTCAGTTCGTTCCATGACCTTCTCCATTTATATATATGTAAATGTAAATTAGTAGAATAATGAGTAATTATTCCCTTTTTGTAATAAATGTTTTTGACGTTTGTGATCTTAGATTCGGTAGGTTACACATTTAGCGATTGAAAAGAAATACCGATTCTATAAATATTTTATTGATTATTATATATTTTTAATACCAAAACTGACGAAACGGCCTTTGTCTACACTGGGTTCAAAGACATAATGTATTTTTTCGTAACATAATTGCTATGCTTCGTAACCGGATGCTACAAGCGTGCTACAAGTGAACGGTTTTCAAAATTTTGAGTATTTATAAATGTATGCATAAAAGTATAAAATATAAATTAATAAAAGTCATTGAATTTACTCTATCTCTATAGTCCGTAAGCATAATCGACACCACCTACAAACTGGTATGATATTATTATTTAATATTTTCTTCTGTTATAAAACCTATCTACTAGCATCATCATCATCATCAGCCTATCGCAGTCCACTGCTGGACACAGGCCTCTCCAATTTCACGCCACTTAGTTCGATCTATGGCTTCTCGCATCCAGCTCCTGTCATACTAGCATACCATATATTAATATAATGGGACAAAAAATATAACTGAAGCTAAATAAAATCCAAAAAGGTAACCAATTTAGGTATATACCTTTTTCTTAGTGCAACTAAATAAATAACACAGAGGTACTTTTTGTTAATAAAAAGTACAGTACATATTTATGATATTCTAAGTAAAAACACTTTAGGTATATACGTAGTTAGGGCGCTAAATTTGTAACAAGTAAATACTAAATATTGTTGCAACAATTGTAAATCAATAGCCCTGAATACACAAGTTTATTATAAACTCAAACAAAACAATATGCGAGGTTGTTGTTGCTCGACATATCTACGTCAAACATGTCATGTTCAATGAAATCAGTAAATACAACGTCAAAGAATAGTACTAACTAATTTAGTAGTACCTACAGCCTTTAGTTGCACATGCGTCAGTAAATAAAACAATATACAGTTTATGTCAATCACTTTTGCATCATACGATGTGAAGGTAGGCTCTAAATATAGCAATGTTTACAGGAGATTCATGATGATATCAATATTATTACAGTTTGTAAAATATAGATTGATCTCTGTGACAGCTGTCACTAGTGTCATTTTAGAACATAAAAGGTACATTTTAGGTGTGAAGTTGTGATGTATTATATTTATACTATATTGCACTACATTAGTGACAAGTGACCCAAAAACAATAAAAATATAAATGACACAATATGAAATTCTAAATATGGCGCTTAATTCATCGGTTTCAACTATGGGTGTTTCTAGCAAAAAATTGAGTCGGTTTTACAGTTTTGCTTCTGCAGACGTCAGTGTCAATGTCAGACTCATCGCTAAACTGATGATGATATCGATACCACTCTTTTTTATTGCAACATAGATGTTGATAGTTTGAAACAAATAATAAATCACGACTGACTTCAATAATAATAATATTTCGGAAATATTTAGTACTGACTTCAATTTACTTCAGTTTAATAGGTATTTAATAGGTAGGTGCTTAATATAAATATTTTTGCGCCCAATGGGCATTCAATGTTTAACAACACAATGATTTTGATGACACGATTTCATTTCTCTCTTAGGAATAGTATTTTTTCTTAAGCCTCTTTTCTTTAAGTAGCATGCGACCCACTGCTCGATGCGACATCCTTATCATTGTTTTCCCTTATGTAAGCCTGATATATATTTACTTGACTTTTAGTGTTCAGTAAAATAAAATCAAAACTATTTTTAAACAAAAATATTATTTAAATCTAACTCATTAATCTAAATTTAAGTACGTCCAAAACAAAAGTAAAAAAAAACTTAAATTCCAGTATATTACGAATCCTAAGAGACCTAACAAAAATAATAAGATCACCGCATTCAGAATATTCTCCTTTTTCCTTGAAAAGAGGGTTTTAAAAAAAGTAAAAGTAATAATCTGTTCAAGTTAACAAGTTGAAGTTGTAGTTTTATATTACCCTATTAGTTCTAGTTTGTATTTAAAACGCAATATAATTGTTTCTAATTCTATTTTGTATACATTCGTACTTGGAGCATTGGTCACGTAGGCTAGCGATAATTAACAGATATTGACAATGCAAGCGTGCATGAAAACTGTCGGTTTGAGAAACTTTATAAATTATATACCTACAACGTTTGATCACTTCAGCGTTTGATTTAAACACAACGTTTCTGACATGATTTAAATCTGAAAATTAAAATATCACTTTGCTGTCCTAGTAATCGAAACTGCAAATCAACATTATCTTCTTCTCTTCTCCGAGTGTCTCTTCCTCCTTGACATTGGCCAGGCGGAATAGTTTCTCAACGGAGGTGATAGTGGTCCACTCCCGGATATTACGTAGCCACGATTTTTTCCTTCCCTTCCATTCATCAACATTATCACTTTTTTATATTCATTAAAAGCAATTTTCAGTATTGTTATAGCCTGGCATATTATACGGGACAAAATACAAATGTGTGTTAATATGGACCTGCCATCAAGATTTTAGATTAGATTTTCGATCAAATGAATGAGACATTTTTTTGCACTGTATAATTCTTCACATAGTACTACATGTTACACTAAGCTATAGCATTTTTTTGAATACACCTAAAAATGTATGTTGAAATTTATGAAACAAGAACATGATTGTTGATGGTTTTATATGCCCACACTTATATCGTGTAGCTCAGCCCAGCTGTAGCCCGTCTATAAAGCCATACATACATAAAGTATTTTCTAAAAGCAAACATGTTTAGCATAGGCAATTATGTTTAAAAAGAGCGCAAGCAATGAGAAGGCTAATTGAGAAGATTTTATTTAAGGATTGAAACTAAAGTTGACACTTTGACAGAGCTTAGGCTTTATCTGATGACTGTCCTTTTGTATACAACTTTAAGCCCGATTTGTAAGCTATGGCCTTAAACGTATAATGATTAGGCCGATAGGGTAACGGAAGCCCAGGCTTAACCCAGAATATAGCGTAGGTGGGCGCGGTGTCGATCCTGAGGGGTAACTTAAATAACATGGTGTGGATCCTTCTCAGAGCAAGGCGCTGTCGTTTATATTCGACCACGAAAGAAGGAGGGTTATTTTTTACGAGTGTATGTATGTGTGTATATTTCTTTGGCACGACCTAGAGCCTAAACGGCTTGTCGTATTTTTATGTGAGTAGTGTCAATAGATTCGTGTTGGTTATGAGAACGACACTGGGCTACATAAAATTAAGAATAATTTATTAAGAAATCTGAATTTAATAAAGATGGCGAATATTGACGCAGTCGGGTTTTTTTTAAATAATTCGTTATTTGTAATAGCAACTCCACATACTCCTGGATCCTCAGTTCCCGAGGAGTCGGAGATCCGATGGGATTTTCGACCCTGTTAAAAAAACTCTTTCACGTCAAAGATCGGATAGCTAGATAACTTTTAATGAAATAATTATTTCCAAAAGACTAGTTTGCATTCATTACTTGAGCTATATAAAAGGTTAGTTACTAATCAGAAGGAAAGTACTCAATGAGTTTAATGTTTCAACTGTTTCCGCGTGTTCTAAAAAGTTCCAGATCTTGTCATGTTACAGAGAAACAAATAGAAATGGGTAACAAAAAAGGGTTGCTTTTTTGCTGTTTACAAACATAAACAAAACAGAAAAGGGTTACCCTAATTTTTAAGGTAGATTACTGCCTAAAAATATCAGTACGGAGGATAACGAGGTCAAACGCTAAAATAAGATACTGTACTATAAATAGTATCAGCGACAACTCTCGTCGCTACACTCTTATCGCATTTAAAGGTGAGAGATGAATAGAATTATAGATAACAAGAATTAGGTTTGTGTTATCTCTAAGTAATATCTTATTGTAATAGTAAGATCGTAAAAACTATTTTTGGCCTAAATTACTCAATGCAGATTTCTATTTCAAAACAAAGATTTATGACTATTATTATTTCAGTAAAACTTGAAAAATAGAGCACTTTTAGACTTTTGGGTTCATGGAATGGAACATGATATTGATAGAATAGTTCAGACCGGCGTTTTGGTTTAGTGGTTCCAAGACCTTGACTGCTTAGCTCTAACTATCTGACTTCCGGGTCGTGGAGTAAATCCCACCCAGGACAAAATAGTTTGTAGTAAGCACGGTCATTTATCCCATTTCTGGATATAATTTTTCTATAACTTTTACCCGCAGCTTCGCCAGCGTGTATGTCGGTTATCGCGAAATAATTCTGAATGTCTCCATGCTGAATTTCACTGAAATCAGTAAGTACTAATAGACAGATAGACAGTAATTATATAAGTAACTAAGAAGAATTAAATTGAAAAATTTGCGACAAGTGGGCAAAAATGCACAAAAGGCTCTTTTATTGAACGTATGAATATAAATAAACAAATAAATATGTTCAGACATTTTAACACGCAACGCCATCTAGTCCCAAACTAAGCAGAGCTTGTACTATGGGTACTAGATAACTGGTATTAATACTTATATACTTTTTTTATAAATACATACATATTATACATAGAAAACACCCAAACTCCGAAACAAATATTTGCAGAACATACAAACATTTGGTCCGACTCAGGAATCGAACCCGAGACCTCTTGCACAGCAGTCGCATTCACTACCACTGCGCCACAGAGGCAGTCAAATATACTGTTTGTGTTTATTACTTTTATATCCCGCGAGTATATTTATGAATTTGTATCTCTAATTATAAGATTAAGATACTGCATTGTATAATGCAAAATATTATATTTGAAAGCTTTGTAATGTTCTGTTAAATTACTTAAGTTATAAATCTACAATATTTGTTAGCTACTAGAGACTACGGGATTATATTTATCACTCTTTGTGGAACTGATAGAAGGTGTGCGCGTCAAACACAAGCCTTCTAAATTTTTTGTGTCTTAAAATATAAATGTATTATTGTTAACACAAACATTGATAAATATTATTAGTTATAGATGTAACGGTAATTGTTTTCCTGTTTAGATACCAGATTGTTTCTATGTTGAACATCCAATCAGATCACGTAATCACGCACTCGACGTCCTGAAGATATGTTCAAGGTCCTAACCGTTTTTCGTTGAAGTGTACGTTCTAGCGACCACTTGCTTAACTACTCCAACGCTATAGCCCAGAGGTCCTCATATGTGGTCCATAACCGGGATCCATACACCCGAGTTATCTTGGTACAAATAATAATTACTAATGTAATTTCTTTCGACTAACTTTGCGAACTTCAACCTTAGATGAAATTCGTTAAAAAAAAGAAAAAAAAAGCCGGAGACTGGCACATATACCTTACTATGTATGTCATTTATTTGAATCGTGTTTTATATTTACCATGTGTTGATCACGCCTCTTTTCTTTAAGTAGCATGCGACCCACTGCTCGATGCGACAACCTTATCGATGTTTTCCCTTATGTAAGCCTGATATGGTACTTGACTTTTAGTGTTCAGTAAAATAAAATCAAAACTATTTTTAAACAAAAATATTATTTAAATCTAACTCATTAATCTTCTAAAGGAAAACTTGAAACCAAGCCGTCTGGCTAACGTCTAGCGTGGTATAGTTGGGCAAAATCCCTTTTCTAACGAGAAGCCTGATTCCAACAGAGGATTATTGAAAGCTGTTTTTGAATTCAATTCTTTCCTTGTATCTAGTCCTCTGCTTCAGAAATTTCAGCACACGCACACTGTAAAATTTTATCTAATTTTGCAGTTTATCTCTTAAATACAATTAGAGTTATTCTATTCTGAAATTATATATTCTGAAGCTCGTGGGACGTGGCTGCTGGTGGCATGAGAAATATAAGTCTTCAAAAATATCCGATAGACTATCGTTCTAGCTTTACAATTGTTTAAAAAATGAATCGCCATAAAGTGCCGCAGTAGCATTCATCATAAGTTATCAAGTTTCCTCTTGCACTAGCATAGGAAACAAACAACTGTTTTAGTGATCAAATATAAATAGTTAAATGATTTCAGTCTGTGTAATTAAAATCTGTTAAACCGCCAAAAAGATACCTTATACAAACACCAAATACCCAGGTGTTGTGGTTCAACACGGTGGTACCTTGAAAGCTTTAAACCGATTGTCACCCGCAGTGTTTCCCTATCAATATTACCTCGAAACCAAAACACTTATACTACTTTTTTCAATGCGAAAATCCCCTAGGATACCACCTCCTGGTAGCATGTCGTTCTCCTGAGTTGTGAATGTCCGTGATTGTAGATATTACTTACCATCAGTTGACCGTTTTGTTCGCTTATCTCCCATTATCATCCATCATCAGCCTATAGATTGCAATCTACTGCTTGACCGGCCTTTCCTATTGCACTGCACTCTGATCAATTTTGGATGTATCATAATAAGGGCTTTTAACTGTGTTAAGATATAATTTTCCTACATTCGAGTTTCTGCAGTCGATGAGACTTGTGTACGAGATTATTTTTATCAGTGCGCGAATTTAAGGTAGATTCGTCGAATACAAGTCATCATTTTTTTTTGTGTCATTTAATTACTACATCTAATGTTTATAATTATCTAATTATATTAGATTATCACTGATTAAATAAAACCCATGTAAATTAATCCACTGGTTGTGAATTAAAATTATTAAGTTTTAGTTTACCTTTAATAAGAATAAAGTACCTGGATGACAAAACTTTGCTCTTGCTTAAGTGTTTTAGAAATGAATCCTAGCTAGAGTGATTTATCGCACCCCAAAACCCCCTACATACTAAATTTCATTAAAATCGTTCGAGCCGTTCCCGAGACTCAGATTATATAGTAAATAATAATAATAAATAAATATTTCGGACATCTAACACACAACGCCATCTAGTCCCAAGCTAAGCAGAACTTGTGTTATGGGTACTAGAGAACTGATATAAATACATAATAAATACTTTTTTTGTAAATACATAACTATTATGTATAGAAAACACAACCCAAACTCCGAAACAAATATTTGTAGATCATATAAAGATTTGATCTGACCCAATACATACAAGACTTGCTCGTTTAAAGGTATTAGATTCAGAAAAATCTCTAGATGTTATTCAAAAGTTTCAAAGTTAAAAATATCTAAAAATTTTTTACAAAAAAAAGCCGACTTCAATAACTGGACGAAATTGAAATGGGTGGTCCCACGAGAAATAAAAATAAAAAAAGAATCATCAAAATCGGTTCACCCACTCGAAATTTATGAGTTAACAAACAAAAAAAATACAGTTTTTAAATCGGTTAAAAATAGATAAGAAGTCATAGAGTTAGCAGCAGAGCAAGTATTTGACGCCCCTACCCTACAATGTCGTTTGTTCGTGACATAATGACGCGTCTTGTGTGTACCACGTGTGTATCACGCCCAGTTTCTTTACGTAGCACGCGACCCACTGCCCGATGCGACAACGTTATCGGTGTTCCACCTTAACACTTATTTGTAACACTCGTGTCTTAGGGTTCCGTAAATTACAAACACCTAAAAAACATTATTTATAACCAAGCAATTTGCTTTTATCTAACTTGGTTTAATGTGCGAGCGAACTTATTGAGCCAGTGTTGTGTGTCAGCCTATAAAGGAAGTCTTTGTAGACGCATATTGAGCGCAGACCATTGTGCTAAAGAGTTCTGCGCCACAGACGTTGCCCGATCTTGCTCAGGCGATAATACTAATTGAACCTCGACTTCAATTATAATGTCAGACCTTAAAATATAATGTAATTTTTTATACTATAGGACATTACAGATTTATAATTATAATTGACAGTCACGCTTGACCGTTTCGTTTTATCACTTGAACACAGTTTGCGTCATTCCATTATCTCTACTACATTGATAGTAGTAATTACAAAAAAAGTAAAATATTTATCTTATATGACATGATAAATAAACTATAAAAAGACGAAGCAGGACTGTCTAACTTGCATTATCAATCGAGACATTAATTGTCAAGATTAAATATTAATAACTTTTTATTGGGAGGTATGTAATACGGGTAATAAATAATTTTGTACTTTGATAAGGAAGTATGTAGAAGATCTAGTTCATGTAGGTATGCATGAAAGAAAAAAGAGTGTGCGAGGATGTTGTTTTATTAAATAAAAAGTAAGGCCGTTTTTGGAAGTTCAAAAATGCATTAGTGAGAATGTAATTATGTTAACTTTGCATATCGTACGTTTAATCATCAAAACTTGGCATATACTACAGCAACCACTATTTCGGTTTAGGTGTAGGGGAGGACAGGGATAATGGGAATCAGCGGGAAGCTGGAGTCACAGAACTACGCAACTATACTGGGAGTGGTACTCCCGACCACTTCAACGACCTTCCTTCGCCACCGTCTTGAATGTGTGGGTTGAATTCAGTGTATTGGCAGTTGCAGTAAATATATATCATTTTCAATTAAGGTTTTACTTGTCTTCTCGTTTAAATGACTCCCATTTCTACATTACTCTCTTTTTTAACTATTCGAATTGTTGTATATACTTCTGTATAGTAAACAACAACCCATAATGTCCCACTGCTGGGCTCGGGTCTCCTCTCAGGAGAGGGTTAAGGCTATACGTCCCCACGCTGGCCAAGTGCGGGTTGGGGACTGGCAAGAATACGTTGTGGCTACGTAAATCTTGCCGTTGGGTGTTTTTAAGCCGCCCGAAGGCCTCCAACTAAGCTTCACGACTGTTATCGTATGATTACAACCGGGACCTCCCAATCACGGAGACGCTCATGGTAACATGCCACCAGCGGTCATCCATCCAGGTACTGACCGTGCCATCGTTGCTTAACCTCGATTATTGTTTCTAATCACCGAGTGCAACTGGGCTATGAGCGCCACACATTACATTCTGTATAGTATCCATATCTTAATATTTTCTTCATTTGCTACCTATTCAATTTTAATTTATGTACTTACTTCAAATTTTCCTATCTTTAGATCGCAAAGAGCCCGCTTACGGCAACCAGCTTGTCTCCAATTGTGTGAATTATAGCAAATTATATTTTAATAAAATCTAGATGGATACATACTATGTATAGAAGTGAAAACTTCTTTAGGCACCTTGAACACTTTTTGGTTGAAAAAAAATAGGTTGAGCTATATTTTTTTACTTTTCCTTACCGCACATTTCATTTTAAGAGAAAAGGTTCATTTCAAGTTAGCTTTAACAATAGTTTGTTTATAGTTTTGAGTTTTCACTTCGGCCGACAGTCCTCATGTCTTCATGACTGCTTTGTTATATTTTTTATTTTAATACGTTTAGTTAGTATTGCAGCGCAGTTACTACGAATAGTCGATTGGATGTTTGGTAAATTGCCTTTTTTTAATATGTACCTACACGTTTATTATGATTATACCAACTTGGTTATCTTTATGCAAAGCTATTGAAATATATATATAAAACATTCATTCTACATTAATTAACTTTAATCTAGTGTCGCTCTCAGATAACCTGTAGGTTCTCATATGAGATTAAATACTAAGTATGTATCATGTGAAATAACGAAAATGTATGTTAGATTAAATGAATAAATTCTTAAAATACCTCATTTGACTGCCGGACAGCGTAGAGGTTTCAGCGGTCCCGGCCAGTCCCCACTACGTTTTTTATTGCGCTGGGTCTTGAAGGTTCAAACCTACAAGGGACAGTTGTATAATCCATTAATTATGGTCCTAGTCTGGGTGTTCTTTGTGTTAATTTCATGTATGAATTGATTGATTTAAAAATCACACACTCATGATTAACTTCTAGCTACCCCCTAGACTATATTACACACGGGTACAGAACCGTTAAGAATCTATTTAGATTAGTTTAGAGATGTTCGAGTTGTTTGCAAATTTATTTGAAACTTTAAATTTGAACTGAAAACATGTATATGCTGTAGATGTAGTTTATTTTTAATTTTTAAAATCTAAAATAGTATATGTATATCGTCGTCGAATTTGCTTTTTCTCTCGGTTAGGTAACGAGACTGTGAAAAGCATAAACCGCTGCGTTTTAATTATAATTCAACTGCGAAAACGGCTCAAAAGCTTTGAAAGTGAAACATAAAATAACAATTTTTTAAATTTCCTAATTGATTTTTTATTTATTACGCAATTTAAGAAGTTTTTTACTGATATTCAGGTAAAATCGGTTGAACTAGTAGCCGACTCCAAAAAATCTTGGGTTGTTCCCAAAAAAAGCTTTTTTTTATGGAGTAGGTTAGGCAAACGAGCAGACGTATCGCCTGGTGGTAAGCGATTACCGCTGCCCATGGACACCCGCAACACCAGAGGGGTCACAAGTGCGTTGCCAACCTTAGGGAATGAAAAGGAGGATAAGGGGAAGGGTTGGATTATGGGCCTCCGGTATCCTCACTCACTCGGCGAAACACAGCGCAAGCGCTGTTTCACACTTCTTTTCTGTAAGGCCGTGGTATCACTCCGGTCGAGCCGGCCCAAGCATACCGAAGCGTGGCTGTCCCACGTTAAAAAAAAGCTTAGAAGATTAGAATTGAATTTAAGAAGTTTTTTATACAAAGCTATCATTATTGCCAGCAGTTGAATGCGATAGTTGTGTTTCTGAAACACGTATTTATTTTAATGACGTGACAATAAATATTCCAATATTTCCATTAATTAATGCGACCAATTTTTAGTTTATTAACCAATATTTTAAGTCATACGAGTTTTCTCGCTCAAATGTAGGTAAACAACAAAAAATTTAAAATTTAAAATACCCTCTACGCAAGCACTGAGTCGAGTAATCATACGCCAAAAATGCCTTGCATCATTTTGGAAGAGCTGATACTCTAACACTGCTGGACTAATATTAACCAAACATAGCTAAGAACCACTGCAAGGTAATTGGCTTTCAAATAAAAAAAAAACACATCGCAATCGGTCCATCCGTTTGAGAGCTACGATTCCAGAGACAGACACACGCATAACACAGACAGGCAGACAGACATCGATGTCATACTTATAACACCCCTCTTTTTGCCACGGGGGTTAATAAAACAAAATGTTTGGTTAATAAAAACAAAAATTATATGTATTGATAAGTAGTGTAAATGTAGAACATGTATTTCAATCTGTACTAATATTATAAATGTGAAAGTTTGTGACGATGTTTGTTTCTCTTTCACGCAAAAACTACTGAACGGATTTGGATGAAACTTAACAGTTATATACCTGATACATCAGAATAACACATAGGCTACTATTTGCCGCGATAACCGACACATACGCGGGTGGAGCCGTGGGCATAAACTAGTTGATTTTATAAATCGGCATGAAGTTGGTCAACTTCTCACAAATTTGTTATGCCGTGAAAAAGCTGCGAAGTTGAGACAAACTATAATATTGGATCACAAAATTTACCTACACTTAGCAATAAAAATTTGAATTTTTGAAAGATTTTGAATTTTGTTTGCTGTAAAGTTACCAAAATGTTTCTTTTCACAATGTTGTAGGAACCAGCAATGATCGTAGACGTACTAACTTTTAGATGAGAATTTATCGAATTCGATCGTAACAGATAGGGAATTCACAAAACCAGAATTGCTTTATTTGAAATTCAATTTAACTTTTTACATCACCGTGATAGGAATTTTAATTTGTTTGTAGTCCTTAGTACTTGTACAGAGAAGTTACTTTATCAAAGTAAAAGTCCTGTTCTTTGTTCTATTTTACCAGTATACCTACCTATTGGAATGGTTTTTGAAAAAAATAATTTATTGATAATTTAGATTTGAAGTGTATGTGTACTTGTGTTTAAAAAATTTCATTTCTTTTTACGATATGCCGATTAACTTACAATATGTACATACAACCGCAACCCAACAGCTAGAACTGGAGTCTTTAAAGTACAAAAATGTTTCATAATGTCCCAAGGCTACTCCAAATTGTTCGTTGTTCTGACTGACAACTTACTATCAGTACATTGACGTAACATTATTAATTCCATACCTTACAATCATATTTTCATGCCGAGATTTAAAAGAGAGAGGATTTAAAAAAAAAGACAATTCCAATAGGAACATACACACGTGTGTCGCGGGTGACTTTACATGGTGATCGTTGTGTCCGTTACAACACTAATTTGACTCTCAGAACAACAATTTGTGGGTTACACAAAGTTTTGTCCTATGCGGGATTTGAATCCGCAACTTGTGGTGCAGAGGAAAGCGTCGCGGCGACCGCTTAAACCACTTGGCCAACCTTGCAAACATTGGCTATATATTGTTCTGAAACTAGGATCCTGAAGAATACGCCGCCGCAGGCTACAGGAAATGAGGCGGATATAAGTAATTCAAAAAGCTAAAATTTATTCAGACTATTAAATAAACTATTTGAATGCCGAGGATAGACAACGTTTTAGCAGATACTTAACTGAACAGTTCCACAACGGATCATAAAATTATTGTGTAGCTTAAGTTCATCTTTTTTCAACCTTGAGTTCTAATTATTGCTTCGATAGTTTACTTAAAATTTAAAAAAAAAATCCTCTTTTGATGAAATGGCAACCGGCTAATCAGCTATTTGTGCTAATGTCAAGTGCTCAAAGTCTTCAAGTCTTAAGTCTTCGAGTCTTCAAGTCTTAGTTGCGATGAAAATAATTATAAAAACTATAAAAAATCTGGATAAGATGAAATGGGGACCATCTTTCGAAAAAACAAAAACGATCTCCTAAAACAAACATGTGAAGTTATGTTACTTATGACAATTGACATCGATACTACCATTCAAAAAGATTATTTTTCTCACGTATGTTTAATTATCTGATCTGTGCTTTTTCTACCATGAGATTGTCCCTTACCCGAAAGTATAATTTCGCAGTACAGCAACTTTTATCGTATCGATAAAATTATTCTGTGATTACTGCAGAATGGCTTTTTCATAATACTTTAAATAAATAACGTTCGTGGCGAAGATGATAACCCCAGATAATAAGGTGAACTTCGTATCACCTACCATTTATTCATTCATTTATATTCTTTACTGGCTTTCGTCCGCGGCTCGACCCGTGTATATCACAGTTATCGCAACAAAAATTATCCATGTCCTTCTCCAAGGTCAAATCTATCTGTATATAGAAATCATCCAAATCGGTTCAGCGGTTCAGCCGTTGAACCGATTTGGTTGAACACACAGCACAGACGAAACGAACAGACAGACAGAGTTACTTTCGAATTTATATTATTCCGTCCGCATGCCCTCCGTATGTCAGTATGGCCGTGGACATACGGCCCACGTGTTTGTCGGTTATCGCGGCAAAGAGTACTTCTGTCTTTTCGCTAGACTCTAAATATCTCCAACCCAATTTCATTGACATTGTTGCAGCGGTTTAGCCGTGAGAGCGTAACAGGAAGATAGATAGAAAGAGAGACAGATAGTTCCTTTCTAGTATATAGTAGGTATTAGGTATATGGCATGGAAGTACTAGTTTTTGCCCGCGGTTCCGCCTAAGCGTTTGTCGGTTATCGCGTTAAGTAATAGCCTATGTCCGTCCGTAAGAATCAAAGGTTCTCCATTGTTTTCATCCTCATCGGTTCGGCGGTTTAGCCCTGAAAGCGTAATAGACGGAGTTACTTTCTAATTTATTTTATTAAAATGAATGGATTTTGATTTCAAATTATATAGCAAAACTTGTTGTTGGTATTGGTTTGTTTCAAGTTTCTCGTCTCTATGCAATTTTGGTATCCTCACTGGTCAACTCTGACGATACCCACGCGATGAATAGTAATGGTAAATACACAATTTAACAAAAAAAATGACTTCACTTACTGGACCAAAGTGAAATGGGACCACACGGGAAGCACCAGCTTTCAAATTAAAAACATCAAAATCGGTTCACCGAAAGTCAGGCGAAAGTTATTAGAGAACAAACATTAAAAAACAGTCGATTTTAAAACCTCCCTTTTTGAGGTCGATTAAAAACGCCACAATTATATATTACCTACTCACTCAAAACAACAAATATTAACATTTCATTAAGTAGGTACTTATTAACTATTCATGAATAACAATATTATCAACCTTACCTTTAAGACTTATTATAGCAAACCTAATCCTCAAGCTAATAGGAAGTGCATAGTAAAGTCAAATAACATTGCATAGCAATAAATGTGTGTTTGTTTTAACATAAATGCAGTTATCGGTGTAACAGTATTATTATTCAGTTAATATTACCACAACGTCAGCAAGATGGTATAATAAAGTATTATCAAATGAAGGATAGACCTACCATGAGATACGCCAGGCGGTACAAAAATCCCTTACGAACCTGACATTATCCTTTATATAGCTTGTCACGCGGGCCATTTTTATGAATCTATTGACACCTTATACTGATGAATACTTACTCGTAGTGCTTCAGTTACTAGTCTTCAGTCAGCTGATCCAAAGTTCGCCTACATTTTAGGGAGGGAGTAGAAAGTATTTATCGTTGTTTTTTTACACGAGAGAGTAATCTACCAGTCCGGGGCTCTTCGGGATAACAAAAATTTCCATTCTGATATGCCTGCACCTGATTTCCTAGCTACTGGTACCTTATATGGTATGCGATTTGAATTCGGTGCCAGTCCGATATAACAACCCCACCGGTTATACGGTGGTAGGTATCCGGGGTTATATCCGTACACATCACAAGTCCGACTTGACAATTTTCGGTCTCCATATAAAAGTTCAATCAATTAATTATGAGGATACAGTGTAAATATAATATTAGAAATAAAACACACAAGTCTTACTATAGATAAGTATATTGAATATTTAAATAATGTTACTTCAAATATGTTGCCAAAAAAGACTTATAGTGTAATCGTAAAAGTAATAATAAAACGTCCTAGAGGTCATAATATTTCGAGTTTAGTAGTTTAAACATACAGTTTTACAGTCGGATGATACAAGCTGAAAATCGTACCGAACAGGGTAACGCTCGCGTTGCAACGTACATGCAACGGTGAATTTTTAACTTGAAACTTGTCATAACAAAGTGTTCAATCTTTGTTCCAAGAAGTGACGTGGGGAAGAGTTGACATGGTCAATCCAGAAATCGTGCAAAACAGTCTATCATTTTACTAATTTATATTAACTATACCTTTATAATTACAACCATTTCCGCAACGCAGCAAAATGTCTAGTGCTATATATTTAATAAATACTATATAATATATGGGCACTTTTTATGATTACGCAAGATGCCAAAAAACATTTGTACACAAAGGGAGAAAACGAAAGCAAACATTTGACCGGACAAGACTTACAATAATAGTGCAGTAAGTAACAATTTGTTTTCAGGCATCTTGCTTTATTTTAAATATTAAGACTCCACTTTCGACTATTTCAAGGTTGTTGTCAGTCTTTAGTCCTGCTTGAGAATGGCGGACAGTTATGGGATCGCATCGATCGTGGCACAAATTTTTATGTTGTATGTACAGTTCGTTTGAAGATATCGCAAAGAATGCTAAACATATGAAAACACGAGAAAAAATAATATAATTTGGAGCGATATATATGTAGGTGTTTATGCTCTCCACTATTGGTGCGTGTTGAAGTTGGAACCTTCGGACAAAACAAGGAATGTCAAGGAAGATCATTGATTGTTCCTATAATGTGACGCACAAAGTCACCATCAATGTAACCGTCACATTCATTGTTTTGCATTCGTATACCTCAAATATGTAATTATATGCGATATGAACAATAAACCATTATTATATAAATTTATTACGTACACTAATAAGTAGCCATTCGACTTCTGTAAATGGTTACATATTTTAATAGGCGGAGACACCACACTTACAAAGTGCATCAATAAAACTACAAATCCAGATGTATAAACACAATTATGCATCTTCGATTTAGAACTAAACAAACTTGCTTGACTGTTATCATCAATACCTCTAACTGACTGTGATGTGACGTAATTCGACATGCATACATCGCCATTAATGAGTATTACAGACCAAACTCGGTATCCACTGCCCACGATCCTGATCTATCGACATGCTACAATTATCGTGCCCTAACAATCTAAACATAAAGACTATCTGTGGAATAGACATACAAACACTACGTCTAACTCATCGCGGTTACTTATAACATTTAACCATCAGATTAGTTTTGATATAGGCACTCGTGGCTCATACGCCTTTTTAGGATCAGCCAACGTAGTAACAGTAATAACTGTGATTATGATAACTAAGTTCCTATAATGTGAAACGGATGTATGTCCAATCCACATTACGCCTATAACTTATGTTAAATGTTTGATACTAAATTACAATCATTTAATTGTGATAATATTAAATTATGCTTGTTTATAATGTATTGACACCAGGATGATATCATTGTGTTGTACAAGTCCGCATACAACATTCGCAAATGAAGTATGACTCGAACGTTCACGTAAGAGAATGCAGAATACTAAGTATATTTGAATTTCATTTACACACCAAAGAACTTTAGTATGAAATTTTGATTTGATGGAACTTTATTGTGAAACACGTACTAGGTTCGGTGATAGTTGCTACAGATACATGCAAATCAATGGGGATCCTGCAAACCTATACCTCTCGAACTTTCCACAATCGGCGAATTAAAACTATAAACATGAATTAAACGACTAATTAAAATATGCTCCGAACTAACATTCTATATTTACGAAACTAACGATATATTTTTTTTTTTGTTATTTAAATAGGTTTTAAAGTGTAAAAATAGTTCTTTGAGACAAAAATGTCAAAACATTCATTAACGTCATGCGTAGAATAAAATTGTCCCTCGACAGTTATATACCAGAAAATGTTAATAATGCCCGACGAGCAATATTAGATTAGACAATAGGAATATTAAGGTATAAATAGGCGCGTAACTTTTCTTTTAAATGAAAATAAGAAGATGTTGCAAAATAAATAGTAAATTAACTGATTTGCAAAATAAAATTATGGACGGCAAATCTCTATGATAATGACTATAATGTCTTTCTTTTTTAATATATCTTTATCGGTGAGTTTAAAGTATAGTATTTCAATATAAAAAAATGATCTAAATCATCTACGTACGATCATAGTAAGTACAATATCTTTTGACAACCTTATCATTAAAAAAATAAAATAATTTATTAAAAACAAACATTTATATCCGTGAACTACAGTTTAATCTCAAGACGATAAATCAAACTTTAAAATTTTACAGATTTTTAAATATGGACGAGGTAGTCAAAATAAACTAAAATCAGTCAAAACATAATGAGTTATATTTGCGGACGTTAAGTCGGAAAATACTGAGAAGTTACCCAGTTTCAGTCTTTGCGCTTGATACCAATGTAACGCGTAAGTACGTACACACGTTACGGTTGGGTGCCTGCGCAGCATTTTCCACAAATCTTATGACTGAACGAAGTAAGGCGCGCTAGAACGTACAACTGAATCTATCATTAAGAAGTTCGTAAGCTCGTGTTCTTGTTTTTAAATAAAGTTGACTATTGTAAATAAGTACTGTTGTCGTTCTTTAACGCCTACCCTCCGTAAATAAAAAGAAATTCTATTCCCATAAAATCATTAATGTAAAAACTCAAAGTGCATTATTAACTAATCGGTAACTACAAGAACTTTTGTGCTAAACCTTAGACAAGAACACCGGACGATATTATATGTTTCATAATTTCACCGATACACGCGATTTAGCTATGTGAGAGAATATTAAAAATCATTGAACTTAACTTTGATCCGACTGTTACGAACTTCAATTTATTATATCTAGCATTCTAAAATTTTACTATCTATGAACGCTGAAAATATTCACACTTATATGAATGCACATAAACATCTAAACTTTTTAAGACATTGAACTAATACTACGCGAAGCTAAAGCTGGCAACAATTTCCATTCCAACGTCCGATTTCGATTTCCCCACTATTTCAATCCATAATAACATTGGCTCTCGGCAAGCTATCATTGCCTCTACATTGTCGAAGTGAAACTTCTTTACGCACGTTACGAAAGTGTGATCGGGCGAGGCGAACGGAAGCTGAGAGGGATATAAAAGTTAGTAAAGATAGAAAGAGAGAGAGTTACGTTTCGTATATTAATGAAGGCAAGAGAGAGAGGTACGAGTACACACTTTCAGTTATAAATAAAGAAGTTTTACTTCAGTCGTGTGGTCTAAAGCACACTTGTTTTTTTTAACCTTTACATTATGACTGATATAATAAAATTACTTTAAATATTCCGGACAAATATCATACTCATTACACCAGTTAGTAAATGTCATTCAATATTACTTATAGGATTGAGCAATTTAATCTAGCGTAATATCGTTTGATGATAGAGATGAACACGCGAAAGTGAAACATCGCAAAATAGTTCGTATATGAACATTAAACTTCAAGTTCACAACAAATTTAGTGCTTACAATATGAATAACAATAATTTCTGAATTAGAAACAACGTATAGTACAAGATATAGTACACGTTTTTTAATTCCTAAATTTCATATAAAATGATATTTCAGTATTGCTTTAGTGTTGGAAGATTACCTATAGTTTTTTTTTTTATATATTTAATATAAAATATATCATTTATCTTGTGCCTTATCTATAATACGCACATGGTGCGATCTGGCCGTGGAATACGAACTCGACGTCTCAAATATACGCGACTTGGACGAATTTAGTTTAACTAGCTAGAAATATTAAACCAAAACTATTACGCACATTCTACACTAGCGCAGATGAAATAAATAAAATATGTTGACTTTCACATATAAAGTCACTTACAATAAGTGTTAACGACCAAGTGGCATCTATTTATGTCGCAACATCCGATTGTTGCCAGCGCACGCTTCATATACATTATATATAATTATATTTCGAAGGCTCTCAAGACGCTAACTTGCATTACAATATAATTACATAATATAAACGTGTAAATAAAGTACTATAATTAATCGCACAACTACATTTCATCTTCGCGAGACATTATTACTTAAATATTCATGAATCTGCAAATTTCGACAAGAGAATATCAAAAATAGTGTATCGACGGTCATCGCCTACATTCTGTCTAATATTCTGTAGTCTAATGACGCTATTTTAGGTCATTTGAAACATCTTAAGCCAATTCTCATTTTAATATGGACTATGGTTTGTCAATTTAGAAACATTCCCACATTTTTGAGGAACAAATTTTTTTTAATATACAAAAGACGTTGCAGTTTGTAAATCGTCTGCACTGCAACCATCTCACGATTATTTATTGATCACACTTACTAATCAAATATTTTGAAAGGATGTAGTCGCATTATATCTGCCGCAAAACTAATAATACACTTCTATGGGATAACAAAAAGAAGTACAAAACAGCGCAATAATTAATACCTAACCAAATCATGATACATATTCGACTTTCACGTACAATACGCCATATGTATCCCACAATGAAATATATGGGCTAGATAAATGAGTAATGTACTATTAACTAAAAGCTTACAAAAGGACAGAGATCTTTATGACAAACTGCTAAGTGGACACCAACTCTATAGTAACTAAAGGAATTACTAGTATATTCTGCAATAAGTAAAATAAGGTACTGGTGTGATAGTGAAATATGAATATTATCTATACCGGAATAACGTGCGTATTACAAATACGTATACGTACGTATACGTACAAGTACGTAAGTACCTATACGTATAAAAATGTGTTAACTTACCAAACAAAAATGTTGTGTATGATTAGATGCCCACAACAGCGTGTAGAATTAACTAAAATCATAAAAAATGCTAACCATAACTGAAACATGTTCTGAAAAATTATATTTAACTAAATAAAATATGGGTAAAGTTTCTGTTATCGATAGCATTCTTTGTTTCGTTGTCATTTAATATCAACTGCTCACATAATACAGTCGGGGCCGGGCGCCAGTGCAACAGCTAATATTAAAATTGGACAAATATCTTATATTACGCTATTCAAAGAAAGAAAACTAAAATGAGCTACAATAACGAACTTCACCGTGTCATCAAACACGGAACTTCATTACCACTGACTAGTTTAAGTGTGTCAAGAATATTCAAATACATAAAAGAGACAAACGAATGGTTCAAAACTGTTTGTGCAATGTTTATAATTTTTTCAGAAGATAAAATACCATTAGATTTGTCACATTGCACTGTTGAAGAAAAACGATTAAAATGTTGCTACACTCCTTTAATTTATTAAAATGATTCATGTTATAAAATTCTGTTAACAACCGAATGTTTAGACTATAATAAAGCACAACCTTTAAATGAGCTCGAACTCACCCCTCACGCCATTAGCACGAATTTGAATGATAACGACGAATAATTACTTGCACAATTTAAATATATTCAAATTTCAGTGAACCCAACAACACCATAAAAGAAGAAGAGATCTACCAGGAGTTAGCAACATTTTCTGATCATCGATACATGCCAACACGTTCTTAATTGAGATCGATTATCCTCATAATCGCGAAATATTTTACTAACAATAGTATCCTTGTCAAGTTACTTTTATTTGTAATTTAAGTTTAGATATGCTGTTATGCTTGACGCGCATACCCGTAGAATATCCTACTACAAATACCTTAATATTTCTTGTGTGATAACAAGATACGATAAAACTTGAACTCCGAGTATTAGCTTAAGCTTATAATATTCTCTAAGTACAAGGATAGTAATATAATGTGACGCCTTAAAATATTCTTAAAACGTTTTTTATCAGTTTTTAATGAAGTAAGTAAAATTGTAGTGCATGTATATTTATTTCTCTGTATTTCTAGATTTTGACACGGTTATTAAAGTAAAACTTCTTTACTCACGCTTGACTTGGAGAGTATACTGGTGAATGCGTGACGAAAGCGTTACAAAAAGTGTGATCGGGAACGGTTGAGACAATTGAGAGTTAGTTAGTTAAGTTAGTGAAGATAGAACGAGAGTTAGTTTCGTATAATGACCGTAGGGATAAGAGAGAGGTGCGAGCACACATTTTCTTTCTGTCTTTCTCTCTTAGAACAGTTATATATAAAGAAGTTTTACTTCAATCGTGTAAAACACACTCTTTTTTTGTTTCCTATATAAGGAACCCTGTGCAGGGTATTTTTTTAGGTAAGTTCGCGTATATTTGGGGGTAGATGATACCTAAATTACAAATAACATAAGATATAATACAGTTAGAGATGGTGAAGATGATATACAAGCCGGAATTTTGGCCATCGTCTGTGTTGTGACAGTTTGCGTGCGGAACAACGCGCTCTACAAACTATCGCTTGCCGGCGTCATTTGCCGTTCGTCTGCAGCGCAGCGTTCAGCTGGGTCCACAGATCCTTTTTGCACGACTTTGATCTGAAAATTATTTACAAATATAAGAATGCCATGAGGCGCTCATAGCCCAGTTGCACTCGGCGATTAGAAACAATCATCGAGGGTAAACAACGATGGCGCGGTCAGTACCTGAATGGGTGACCGCTGGTGGCATATTACCACGAGCGTCTCCGTGATTCGGAGGTCACGTTAAGCAGTCGGTCCCGGTTGTTATCATACGATAACAGTCGTGAAGCTTAGTTGGAGGCCTTCGGGCGGCTTAAAAACATCCAACGGCAAGATTTACGTAGCCACAACGTATTCTTGCCAGTCCCCAACCCGCACTTGGCCAGCGTGGGGACGTATGGCCTTAACCCTCTCCTGAGAGGAGACCTGAGCCCAGCAGTGGGACATTATGGGTTGTTGTTTATAAGAATGCCAAACTGAAAATAGAAACAGTGATGCCAGATACTGTTATTTTTTTTTTTATTTTAAAACGAACACGACTTTCAATTTAACAAAGACCTCTACTTTCCCGAACCAACCAAATTAAACCTTATAAATTTTGTTATCTAATACTTCAGTTATCTGTTATATTGTCAGATCTCTGTGTAATATTCGTATGTTCCTCAAAAATTCAATTACTATCAAATTATTGTTTACATACCTGCGCAAAGAGGCGAGCCACTCTTTGAACTGTGTGTTTCCCTCGGGGGTGAGCTGAAAAGCAGTACGTGCCGATAACACAATGCTCACGAACTCTTCATATTCTACCGATGTCAGATGGTACAACTTCTGATGGATGCATTGAATGTACCTGAGGAAGAGTAATTTTTAATTAGATCTATGCCACTTTCTACTTGATCGTAGGAGATAAATCTAAATGGATTTATATTTTTAATATTATATTAAAATTTACATAGAACAAAATTCCATGCAGATTTTAATATTCCCAAACTGTATCTATATATTAAGTCTGGCCATATATAAAAATAAACAAAATATTATTTTTGAATTCGGAATCTGTCATTTTTGTACGATAGTTCATTGTGTTTATGATTTTCACGAAAAATAAATTGTAAAATGTATTTTGCTATATTAAAATAGGTGATATAGAAAGTCAATCGCTGTGATGGGGTGTTATCTATAAAGGAGTGACCGAGCCATATTTTTATAAAAAAGGTATCAAAACATCGGCATAAGTGTATCAAGATACCATTCTTGAGAAGGTAGTTAATCCCCTTAGTAACACGCATGTTTAATAACCAGGAATGGGTCTTTCAACCAGACTCGGTGCCCGCTCATAAAGCTCGATCCACCCAATCTAGGTTAGAAACGAACGATCCGGACTTCATCAGAGATCTTCGCTGATCTCAATCCTCTAGATTACGATTTATTATGTTATGTTATATTTCAGAGAGTAAGGCTTGCTCAAAACACTATGATAATTTGGAGTTCCTAAAACAATCCATATGATTAGCAGTGAAGAATTTTCCCAAAGAAAGAGAAATGTGCTGCTATTGATAACTGGCCTAAACATTTAAAGGACTGTATTGCGACGAATAGAAACCACTTCGAAGCAACTGTATATACCTATGTTTAACAGTTTTATATTAATGTATTAAACTAACATACTGCAACAGTAATAAAAGTTACGTATAATAACAATATGTTATTTTTAATTGTAATAATATTTATGGCAAGATTAAGTTTATAAACAGCTTTAATGATTGTTTTGTATATATATATATATATATTGATCTCCGATAGACATGCACGCGCACACAAACTTGCACACGCACACCTCCCTACCTCCACAGGCACACGCACACACACCCACGTACCTCGCCCCCAGACACACAACCACGCATCTCCTCAACAGACTCACGCACGCACGTCCCCCCACACAAACACATACCCACACATTTCCGAAGGGGACAAAAGCACAAAAAATATCTTATTAAAGTTCTAATTTTGACTTTGACTACACAGTTGGCCTAGTAGTTTCAGTGGTCGCCACGCCGCTTCCTACTGCGCCAAGTGTTGTGGGTTCAAATCCTACATGGAACAACTCTTTGTGTGATCCATAAATTGTTGTTCTAAATCTGGGTGTACTTTGTGTCCGTTTCATGTGTGTTTGTAAAGATCCCCGCGACACAGGAATTTATATTCCTAATGCGGGAGTTGTCNAAAAAAAATTGTAATGAGAAAGCAGCCAGTAGCAGGTGAATATTCGGGCGGGTACTCACATCTGCTGGCACTTCTGCACGAGCGGCGCGAGCGTGCCGCGCAGGTGTTGCATGACGAGGTGGTGCGGGCCACCGCGCGCCAGCCAGTGCGCAGACTCCACGCACAGCTCGTACAGCACGAACGGCGACACCACCGAGTTCACCGCGCACACGCAGAACTGGTGCAGGTACTGCGCGCCCAGACGCTTCGAGATCCGCAGCAGCCACTTGACGTGCTCACCGTAAGGGGGGTTCCTACATAACATAAAAAATATTGTGAGTGTAACATTGATCACTTTAATAAAATGCAAAACGAATGAAAGCGAAAAAGAAACAGACTCACCTGCCGAATTTGTTCTGTGGACGATCATCGTGCACTCGTCTCGCTTGAGTCTCGAGAGCTAACATCCCGACGCGGTAGGCCGCCAGTAGTCTTCGATTGACGTTAGGCGTGGCCGCTTGCCCGTTAGCTTGAGCACCGTTACTCGTGCCCGGCACGTTGCCCATGCCGTTCACGTTGGCGACGTTGACACCAACCGGGTTGACGTTTAAAGAGCCGACGTTTACACCTCCACAGTTGACTCCGTTGACGCCTATGCCGGCTACACCGACGCCCGCCACGCTCACGCCTGCTACGCCAACTCCGGCAACTCCGACTCCAGTTACGTTTAGGCTCGCTACGTTTACCCCGGCGACATTCACACCCGCTACACCGGCGACATTTACACCGGCGTGGGAGGGCATCGGAGGAGGGATTGGAGCGGGATGCTACATTACATAAAGAAAAATTCATATTAGTTACTGACAAACATTTTTTTTAATATACCCTGTGAGTTTGAAAATTTAATTTTATCATATTCGCCTATTCCAGACGGGAATAGTATGAGGCATGAGTCTGTAAGTATGTCTTTTTTCGTAATTTAGTTTTCTCACCATCCCATAGTTGCCTTATCGCTATAAGGCCTGGTATACATTAACATTAAAATTATGTATGCAAACGATTACTCGAAAGCCCAAACCGTTGAATCTAGAATCCTGAAATTTTGTATATAGGTTCTTTATACAATTTCGGATATGACAATATGACTTTAACGAAACCGTCGGCTATTCAAATGTGTTGGTTTACTTTGGGATTGTTTACTTTATCCGATAACGGATATAAAAAAAATCTTATAAACTAAATATCTTAAAAATTAAAACTAATATGGACACCATTTGTACCTTAAGTTCACTAACCTGAGTGGCCGCGGTCCCGGCCGTAAAATAGGTACCAAACGACGCGCGACGTAGGTTGATAAAGTAGATACCTACTTTTTCGACATACGCTAAATAGCACAAGTAATATTATGTATTCACTTTTTATTCAATTACGCAGCCACCTTAATAATCACAAAAAACGAAAGGTTTTAAATTTGGCCATCAAGTATCGAGGTTACAACTTGAAGAGATCTCTATTATGAATCAAAGATTGATCTCGTATCTCCTGGTTAGTATGTATATATATATATAGGTAGGATAAAAGAATATTCTCCTTAAATATATATCTTATCCGTAGTAAATTATTCACTAACCGTATAAGTGTATAACCGAGTCGAGGAGTTGTTCATTTAAACTCACACCATATAACATAACTTTACGTCACAAATAACAAACTAATGTGTCCTGTAAGTGTCATAAAATCACTAATAAAAAACCTCTTGATAACCAATACAACAAAACGCGACACAGAGTTCCTGCGCCGACGACAACGGCTGTTTCAAAGGTGTTTCAAAAGCGTGAAGACGCGACGGTAGGTGTAACATCAGTCGCTAACCCAACATCGTGTAGGAAATTTCAAAAACGAAATACAGTGTTTTATGGCTAAACCATTGAACCAATTTTATTAAAATTTTGAAGATCGACTTGTAATATGTCTAGGTAGGTCTAGTTCAAATTAATGTCGTATGTTCATATCCATCGTGTATATTGCGAGTACTAAAAATGAATTGCGGAAATAGGGGATGGAAATATCGAGTTATGCGCGTGTCAAACCGCGAACAAAGGCTAGTTGAATATAATGTGACTCACCATAGAATGCACCGTAGCGTTAACATTAACGTTGACGTTGACGGGTATGGGCTGCACCATGGGCTGCGAGTGCTGCGGGTGCGGTACGTGCTGTGCGTGCGCAGCGTGTGCGGCGTGCGCGGCGTGCGCGGGGTGCGGCGCGTGCTGCGCGTGCTGCGCGTGCTGCGGTTGGGCGGGCGGCGGCGCGACGATGCCGCGCACGAAGTACGGCGGCAACGCGTACTGCGGGGCGGGGTGGGCACCGGCCGTCGACCCGTACTGGAATCACAAATAACACTTTACATTTACACGGCGATACATACTTACAGATTGAAACGTGAAATAAGGTCTGAAATTTTGTTGTTTAAGGTTGAAATCTTTTTATTTCAATCACACAATATGTTACAGGTAATGAAATTGTGTCACTAAATATGAACAAACACCACATTAAAAAGTAATCTTTAGTATAAATATTTTTTACTAAATACCCTCACTTGTCATCAATCCAAAATGTACAATCGAATAAATTAATTTATGAGCTACACTAAAAATAAAATTGACATGAAGTAGCTTAAAAGTTTAGAAAAGAAATGTTTTACAGTAATTAAGATTAAAAACTTACCGGTAGCTGATAAATGGTGGGCGGGTATGGATGATAGGTAAACGAGTACGGTATCGGGTACGGTACAGGCACAGCTAGGGGCGGTGGTGCCGCGCGGTACTGGGGCTCATCTAATATAGGCTCGGTCTCCTCGTTGGCCTGTCGTTGGTATAGCTCGTGCCAATATCGCGCTACAGTGTATAACACTTCAGGGTATACGCCGCCGCCTGTTAAGAAAAAAAATAAATGTCATTATGTTTACACAACCATTCAGTTGTCTTTTACGGATTTACGGAATCTATAGTGTACGCATTCATTTTCTAAATTCATCTTGGGTGTGATTGTCAAAAATCATATTCAACACTGGATTATCAGTGAAAATAAATAAATAATATTTTCCGGATCAATACAAAGTATCACCATCCCGTTGACTGTCGTAAAAGCCGATTAAGCAAGCAAACTACGCTGAACGATAGCATACTTAAAATAAATACCGGCTTACGTTATCGCTGGATTATTGATGAAAACTCTAAATGGTTTATTTTTCAGTGTTAAAATTTTTCGATTTAGCCTCTCATTAATATAAACTATAAGCACTCATTCCGTGTTACTTACAATTTCGAACTAAGTTTTTTAGGTTGAAAATAATACAGAATAGTTGCTTAAAATTAGATAATCTTTATGAATAAGGCAGTTTTTGTAAGTCTAGTTAGTCAGTAAACAAAAGTTGAATTAGAGACAGAAATAGAGTGTGCATAAACGAACCCTTAGCAGCCGCTTCGACAGTGAGGCAGGCGCGCTCGAGCATGGAGTCGCTCTGCTCCTTGCACTGGAGCACGGCGCGCTGGATCTCGTTGTAGTTGAGCGCGTGAGCGTGCGGCAGCACCGACAGCGCCAGCTCCGCCGCCGCCCGCACCGTGGGCACGTCGCGACCTGACGACGCCTGCCGACCAAAACCGTTTTTTATATAATATTCTACTACATTTACACAACACCATCCGTGATTCGGAGGTCACGTTAAGCAGTCGGTCCCGGTTGTTATCATACGATAACAGTCGTGAAGCTTAGTTGGAGGCCTTCGGGCGGCTTAAAGACTTCCAACGGCAAGATTTACGTAGCCACAACGTATTCTTGTCAGTCCCCAACCCGCACTTGGCCAGCGTGGGGACGTATGGCCTTAACCCTCTCCTGAGAGGAGACCCGAGCCCAGCAGTGGGACATTATGGGTTGTTGTTATTTCTGTTTCATTTTTTATATCACTTTCCATAACAGTTTTTTTTTTTAAATCAGGTTTCTCAACCAAGTAATTCTGTTCTGTAAACTTATTTACAATCAATAGTTTCCACTGTAGCCGAGGACCTATTTCACCCTTTATCACTTTTAACATTTTTTGGGCTGTCAATATGGCAAAGTTGGATTTGATTCATTAGTTTAATCTGAGATTTAAATACCCTTTGTAAAATTGTATAAAAAAAAGTGCGTGCGTACATAGTACACATGTCAGAAGTGAAACTTCTTAGCTCTCTCCCACCTCTCGCTCCATGGCACTGTGCGTGATACGACAATCGCTCTATCTCACTTTTTCTCTCGATCTTTCTCACTTGCTTGCTCCCTACTCTCACTCCATCGCTAGTTGCTTCATACTACGTTCGCCCTGTCTTACTCTCTCTCAATCGGTCTCGATCGCTCTCTCTCTCTTTTTCGACACTTCCGTTGCATACTTGCGTGACGTTACATTTGTAAAAAATTTACCCTCATGCGCCTAAAGAAGTTTCACTTCAAAAAGAAACACAGAAAATAGTAGACCAACAACTTCAGGTATCCTCCTCCTCCTCACTCTACTAGCCACTTGATCGTACTGTCAAATGTTTCTTAAATTGCTGGACGTGGTTTACTATTTAATATTATTAATATTAAAAAAAAACAACAACCCATAATGTCCCACTGCTGGGCTCGGGTCTCCTCTCAGGAGAGGGTTAAGGCCATACGTCCCCACGCTGGCCAAGTGCGGGTTGGGAACTCGCAAGAATACGTTGTGGCTACGTAAATCTTGCCGTTGGATGTTTTTAAGCCGCCCGAAGGCCTCCAACTAAGCTTCACGACTGTTATCGTATGATAACAACCGGGACCGGGATATTAAAATACTTATAAGTAAACTCCACATGCATTAATTAACAACAAGCAAGCTGACTTATTTTTTTTCTACTTTAATATGGGGTGTCTTACCTTATCTGCGATGCTCGCAGCTTCTGGTGGTGTCAAATGACCTTCCCATGCGTCTATGAGGAATAAGATAGCCGGTGCACCGATATCCATAGCCTGACCTACAAGTTTATAAATAAAAATATAGTTGAAATGCGTTTCATTTCAACGTCACTTCACAGAATTATTAAGAACTTAAGCTTTAGTTTTAAGACTCTCTTGACCCTAACATTCCTTTTAATTAGCAGTTTCTGCATGCAAATAAGCATTTTTCCTTAGACAAAAATTATAGTAATAATAGAATGTGGAAAAAGTAAATGCTATTAAAATAAATAGGAATTAAGATACCTATTCTATTAAATTTACCTGTTATCCAGCTGACATGAGATGAGTAAGTGCGACTGAGCCAATTTGCGCTGACACAGTTATGTAAACCGAGAGCATAGAGACCCAACTGAAACGCAGCCATGTGTAATCCCCTGAAAGTATTGTTTAATGTAGACAACAGACAACATTATGTGGAGTATGACCAATATGACCAGTATGACCATGAAGGTTATAGTGCATAGTGTCAAATTTCTTCTTGAAAAAGAGTTTTGAGTCTTTATTTTTATCATGTTGTAAGATTAAAATTTATATTTTTCTCTTTTATCTTCATATAGTTGGGTATTGTTTAATTTATTTACTTTATCTATTTACAATTATCCATTAAATCAATGACTTGTTATTTTTTTTAAACCTCTAGAAATAGGGGATCACATGTAGTACATGATTAGTAAAAGACTTCAAGGAGATCCTGGATGTCGAGAGGTTTTTGCTTTTTTTTATTTTAAGACAACTCCCGAATTAAGAAAATACATCCTTTGTCGCGAGGGACTTTACAAACATACATTACACACACCGGACACAAAGTACACCCAGATTTAGAGCAATAATTTGTTGACCACACAGTGTGTTCCCATGTAGCATTTAAACCCACAACACTGGGTGCAGTAAGAAGCTGCGTGCGACCACTTAAAACACTAGGCCAGCTGTCCAAATTCGAGCCGCCGATCGTACACTAATGTTATAATAACTACTAGGCTCCAATATCTTACCTGTGAGGTCCATGGTGTTCTCTAGCACATGAAGGCTGCGTGAACAGACTAGTGCTAGAAGAGCCTCCAGCTTTAAATAGGACTGACTTGGCCAGTTCAAACATGAAGTGCGCTGATGCTTCTGATGGCTGGTTAGGTACCGAAGGGTACATACGCTTACCCTTATACCTGAAATAAATTTCATAATTTTTATTTTCATGGAGCAGTAAAACATTATGCATGTACCTGATTTTATTGTAAATTACTATAAGAAGTAATCTATATAAATAAAAATTAATCTGCACCAAAATGAATAATTCTTTGTTTTTTATGCATTTGTTATTGTCAAGACAAAGCTTGTATAAAGAAAATTAAAGGAAAAACGATAAAAAATGGTGGCACAAAGTTTGTCAGGTCAGCTAGTTTACAATAAAATCAGGTAGTTGATTTTTTTTTTTAATGTCAAAAAGAAAAACGAAGACTCGAGGAGACTATTAAAATCATGAAATAAAAAAATAAGATGGATTTAGACTCGTTCATTATGTAAAGCTCATGGCTCTATTTTTTTTCTTGAGATTGTTAATCTGTGAAGACATTATTAAAGAACCCAGCTTAAAGTTAATTGTTTGTAATTTTAACGTAGTATTTTGTACACATTATACCTGCACATTCTAAGAATATATATATATAATTAGAAAAAGAAACTGACCTAGAATCCTTCGGTCTCACAATAGGCGGATGTGATGTAGACGCGTGTGGCGCTTGATGCGAAGCGTGTTGTGAATGTGACGCGTGCGCTGTATGTTGGACGTGTGACGTTTGCTGTACGTGAGGTGTCGCGTGCTGAGAGTGTTGAGAATGTTGCGGGAGTTGTGACGAGGGTTGCGCGTGTTGCACATGTTGTACATGTTGTGTGTGTTGGACATGTTGTGGGTGTTGGACATGTTGTGGGTGTTGAACATGTTGTGGGTGTTGAACATGTTGCGTGTGTTGAACATGTTGCGTGTGTTGAACATGTTGTGTATGTTGGACGTGTTGTGTGTGTGGGACGTGTTGCGCGAGCTGTACGTGTTGCACGTGTTGAGAGTGTTGCTGGTGTGGCATGTGCGAGGGTGGGGATACTCCAGCTTCCGTTATCACCAGACGCTCCATTTCGATACGCGGACATGCGACCGGCTGAAAAGAAATTACTTTAGTAAATTTAGATACTGTGAGAGATTATTATATTTTATTTTATAATTCTTCTAAACAGTTTAGTTTAGGTTTGCCTACTTAATAAAAAATTGTATATTAATTAATAATTTAAACATAATTACAATACCTGAGGGGGTAAATTCATGTTGGGCATAGGATGCATATGCGGATGCGGGTGGCAGACAGGATGTGTGACATCAGCGCGGTACGCTGCCAGGCGCGGGTTGTTCATGTAGTACAGCGACACCATCGGACTTTTGGTCAGTTGGTGGATATCGCGGTCTAGCAGCTAAACAAAAATATAATACATAAATATATGTAAAAGATAAAACGGTGTATACAGATTCCTTTTTTTTTTATTCTCAGTGATATAAATAAATAAATATTTTCGGACATCTAACACACAACGCCATCTAGTCCCAAACTAAGCAGAGCTTGTATTATGGGTACTAAACAACTGATATAAATACATATATACTTTTTTTTTGTAAATACATACATATCATACATAGAAAACACCCAAACTCCGAAACAAACATTTGTAGATCATAACAAACATTTGATCCGACCCTGGACTCGAACCCGAGACCTCAAGAACAGCAGTCGCATATGCTACAGCTGCGCCACCGAGGCAGGATATAGTCCTTAAAAGACATTAGTGATTGTCACAAAGTTACCTTATTCATAATTCTAGCCAGTTTAACTGGGTCATCCTTGTAGAAGGCCAGCAAGGTGAGCGAAAGCTCACCGCGTTGGCGCCTCGTCCCTTCACACAGCAGGGGATGCTCTGCCTCGGCCACGTTAGCTTTCAACCCTAAAGCCGCCACGGCCGCTTCGAAACCTAACGTTTCATCGTTCGGCGATCGTGCCTGTAAAAATTTAAATCGACTTTGATCCTACTTTTCAATGTAGATTTTCTCCAATCTAGTTACATTAAAAACGAGAATCTACCTCTAATGTCAAATAAGAATTTCACCTAATATTTTTTTTTATGACGAAATAGGTAAAAATTATTTATATTAATTTACTCTCGATTTTCGACACTTTCTGGAACTTGTTAAAATGCATTCTAGAAGTTAAACTCAGTTGTTACTTTATTTAATTAACTTATGTAATTATAACCTGGTTTTTGTTTAAGTAGGCTAAAGAAACAGATATATACGTAGTAAGTATTTATAGAGTGTATATTCTTTTTTATAAATTTAAAATAAATCTCGAATCGAACCTATCTTATACATCTTTTATGATTTATTTAGGATCATTTATCAAAAATAAAGTAATAAACATACTTACCGGGTGCTTATTTTCTTTATCCGTCGCCGACAAAACGAGAACATCGAATAGAAAGCTCGCTAGAGCTATTGGCAGAAGAGCGGGTCCACGGGTCCTACAAAATATCCTTTTGGTTAAAAAAGGAAGAGTTCTAAAGATGAGTATATTCAAATTAATTTACACAGTATGGTGAAAATTCAGTATAACATTTTAGTATAAGATGAAAATAGGAAGGAAAATATTTTAAATGTTAGTCAAACATAAATTCAGTTCACATTGTGAACAGTCCAATCCACAGCTGTATAAAAGCTTCTCTACCATAAAGAGGTTTAGACCTATTATACCACACTGGCCTACGTACATAGGGATAGTCATTGTTTCAGGGCCCTAATAAGTATCTGGTAATGAAACTGTTTTATATTAATGCTATTGTTCTTGTTTTACACACCTTAATGTTCCATCCCTCAACTGCTCAGCCTTTTCCCTTGCCAAAGCCAACTGATCGGGGCCAGTGGGCAGCTTCTTCAGTAGCGCCACTAGTTCAGTTTCTTGGTTGTTCAATTTCACTTCTAATGCCTTGGTACTGGCCGGGGGACGCGCCATTTCTAACGCAAACAAGCCTACGCGGAAAGCTAGTTCATGGTGCTCGCTGAACTCCCCCAAAACCTATAGAAAGATCGAGTCAATCAGTTACAAGCGGTAAGAGTAAATATATAAATATTACGTGCAACTGACATACAGAGCCATCTAGTTTCAAACTAAGCAGAACTTGCATTATGAAAACTAGATTGACTGATAGAATACTTAAATACTTCTTTGGAACGGTCCGACCTAAGTCAGTCAGAACGCAGTCACGAGAGTCGAGCGATACTCACGGTGGCGAGGAAGGCGCACTTGGCGAGCGTGGCGGAGGCGAGGCACGATAAGCGATGGCTGGCTGCACACAGCCGAGGGCTGGGTGCGTGACGTCGCCTCGGCTTGCGTGGGTCTGGTGGAGGAGGCGGTGCCGATGCAGACAGGACGGGCGGCCTCGCCAACAGCTCGCGAGCTAACAGCGCGCCCAACGCGCACGCCTCTCGTGCGTGCCCGTGCGCGTGCAGGCCCTCCGCGCGCGCGAACGAACCCTCCCAGCCGCACGCCCAGCCGCTGCTGCTGCAGCTGCTCGACGATACCACCTGTACACGCAAATTACAATATTAAATACCATCTATATCTATATATAAAGCTGAAGAGTCTGTCTGGTTGAAAGTCCTAAACTTAGGAAAAAGAAAAGAAAAACAATAGACATGATGACAGTAACCGAGAACCACAAAAATTATATATTTATCTGATGAAATGGAATTCATAGAGTATAAAAAACGTATATATTTTCATATTTAGAGCGAGATTAATAGTTAATTAACCGAAATAAAACTACAAAATACAGCGATCCGCCATGTTAAGTTGTACACCAATCAGAGCGAGTTACGTCACTTATGTATAAAGGTCACTATGTTAGGATATAACCGACAATCACGGAGGTTGACAAATGGTGACGTCGCATCTGTCACAAACAGACGCCATGATACCAACGTGCGTTTTGGCGCAATTTTAAACTTAAAATTTAAATCGAAATTTTTCCCTACTTAAACTTATTTTTTGTAGAAATATAACTGTGTTTGACAATTGAAGATAATTCCGAACATTACAAAACAGTTTTTCAAAATTAGTCATCATGCCCATGAGAAAAGCCGGCCAAGTGCGAGTCAGACTCGCGCATCGAGATTTTCGTATTTATATGATGTAACTTAAAAATTTAAGTTCTCGCAATTTTTCCTTTATATGTGTTACAAGAAGTTGCTTCGTACCAAATTTCAAGATTCTGAATTCCCGGAAAGTACCCTGTAGGTTTTGATTCCCTTGCCATTGTCGAAATAATTCTAAAAAAAGTTCCGAACAGACTGTCTCTCTATTACGGTTAGCTCACTATAGACTTTTTTATGGTAAACAAATTTGTTCACACTAGATCAACACGAAAGAGACGAAGCTGTGCTGGTGTCCATCAGGATCTTTACCCACAAAAACGTATATTGTTTAACATTTCAATAATTGCGACGTTCAAGTGAAACATTAATATGGATGAATACTCACAGCAGTCGTGCTGGATCCGGACGCTTCGTCTGCTACACGTCTAGCGGCGGCTGCATCATAAAAGTACAGGTTGCACTCGTCATCAGACACCGACTCGTCGTTAGAGACGCGACGTTGAGCGTCATCCGACGACACAGGAGCAGAACTTGATTCCTGAGAATCAGTTTCCCCACCACTTTGTTGGAGAATCTCTTCTTCGTTCTCACAGAATCCTTCACAAAAATAAAATAATATTGATTTACAAGTGTTCTTTACTTTCACTGTTGAGTATACCACTACTGAGTATATCACTAACTTTAAGCCTAAAAAACTTCCACTGTAAACTCCTAAGTCTCCCTATACCTAAGAAAAGCTACCAATCAGCTATTACAATAGCTTAAAATAAGAGTTAATTTCAATTTATATTGTATCAGATTATAAAGTATCTATACAGAGGGATGGACCACAAAGTGACTGTACCAAGATTCACTCTTGTAATTTATGATACAGAACTCTAAAAAAGTTAATAAATCACACCTTCAGACGATACACTTGAGTGATTCCCATCGCTAGGGCCGGAATCACGCTGCGCTTCACTCGACACCACTTCAACTCCGCAAGGCTAAAAACGAAAAACATTATCAATCTGAAACTTATCTGGTGGACAATGACGGACAAAGACGAACATGAAACACACACATACATAAACACACACACATTAAAATCCTCAAATTTATACTCCACAAGCTTAGTTTTATTTAGAATTTGCTAAGGTTTTTAACTTTAATAAGGTACAGTAGAAACGGAACGTATGCACCACATCCAAAGGTGGGCGTTAGTGACTGCGCCACAGTGTTTCACTAATGCAGTCATTATCAAACACATTTATAATTTGTAATCTTGTTATCCATTCCATATTGTTCTTGTCATTCAAATAGACTTTTATTTTTTTTATTTAATTTTGTATAAGCGTCACTTACCATCAGATAAAACGCAAGACAATTACTTAATATATTTTTAACAATAAACAAAACGCATTGAGTGTATAAATTGTTGCACTTTTACCTGATTTGATGGCCCAGGAATAGCTAGATCAATAGTTATTTGATTCCTATGGACTGACGTGCGATGTATATTCGGTTCAGGGTTCGTTAGTCGATAGCTTAGTGACATCTCATTGTTAAGTACAGCTTTTGATGAATTTACCTAGAATAGAAACTTCATTTTAAAACTTATGATGATTATGATAGTATTAAAATGAATATGGTAATATACGGTATTCATTTAATATTTACTAGAAGCATGCTGATTCTTACGAAGAACAATAAAAGGTACGCTATATCAAACGATGTCGTGTAAAAATTATAACATCGAAATTTTAATAGTTAGATAAAATATTTCACACTTAATCAGAATTATCGTAATAACTCCAGCAATGAGAAATAAAATATAAATAGAATAAATGAATTAATAAATATTTCAGGCACTTAACACTCAACGCCATCTAGTCCCATACTAAGCAGAGCTTGTGTTATGGGTACTAGACAACTGATATAAATACATATATACTTTTTTTTGTAAATACATACATATTATACATAGAAAACACCTAAACTCCGATAGAAACATTGGGATCGAACCCGAGACCTCAAGCACCGCAGTATACACTACCACTACGCCATCGAGGCAGTTAAGAATAAAGGTGCATAGCAAATAAAAACAACTCAAAAAAATCATTTACAAACCTGATGTACACTATCATTTTGCTTGTCAGTATGCCTGAAGATGGTAAATGGGCTGTGGTATAGAGGGTTCAAGTCTTTTGTGTAAGTCACTCCAGGAATCTGGTAGTCATCCCATTCTAGGAAGCAAGCCTCCATCGCTGGATGAAACCCGGGAAATACTTCGTTCTCGCTTATCCCATTGATATACGGCGAGTGCGAGTGAGCACGAGATGAGTGACGAGTGTGTGATGAACTGGTCATGTGATTGTTTCGACTTTTGGCCACCTGTTAAAAATTAAAAGAATAAACATATTAACATGTTTAATATTTAAACTTTCGTTATCATTTTATCTGCAGAAGTTATCCGGCTAGTGTAATATACTGAGAATTAGAATATAAACGGCATATTTACTATGACGGCATATTAACCGTGGGAGAGCCACGCTTCGGCATGAATGGGCCGGCTCGACCGGAGTGATACCACGGCCTCACAGAAAACCGGTGTGAAACAGCGCTTACGCTGTGTTTCATCGAGTGAGTGAGGATACCGGAGGCCCATCCCAATCCAACGCCCCCTATCCCCCTCACCATCCCTCTTCCCCCCAGGCCGCCATAGTGTGGGTCACCATGCTGCATTGCTTTTTTTCGCATTGAGGATGTTGACCACCACTCTCGGATTCTGCTCATGCTTTCCATCAGGCAGGGCAGAGTCATATTGGCAGCTTAAATATAAAAAAAAAAAAAAAAAATATGATTTAATTTTGATTTTAATTTTAAGTTCTCCTTCTCTAGCAAGTATATGCTATCTAATACTACTATGGTAACTTAACTTTGAAATAAGTGGCGTGGGGACCTGGTTACCTGTAACACGAGTATCTTATACCTATCACAGGCACCAGTCTCTCACAAAACTTTATAGAAATTGAATGTATTAGACTCAAATCCCATTGTAAAAAACATTTTTTTGTGAAGAGAACTAATATTAATATACATTATATAAATTAATATAAATTAATAATTTAATTATTATTATTGTTTATTTCCGACAACTGGTTAACGATATTTCGGCTTTGTTACATTCTAGAATTAAACTCACTTGTACTTATTCCACTATTTTAATTCAATTCAATCCTGATCTGTTTCGCTCTGTGGCATTAACAAAGGTTACTGATTATATTATTAAACTTAAAACCAGTATATTTAAGAAGTGAGTTTAATTCTAGAGGGTATCTTACAAGTTCCATCAAGTGCCGAAAATCGAAAATATAAATTACATTCGGCATTAATAAAGAAACACAAACATTGTAAATAGGTATTTTTTTATGATTTTTTTAAATTTTATTTTAAAAGACAACTCCCGTATTAGGAATATACATTCCTATGTCACGGGGATCTTTACAAACATACAAGAAACGGACACAAAGTACACCCAGACTTAGAACAACAATTTATGGATCACACAAAGTGTTGTCCCATGTAGGATTTGAAACCCCAACACTTGGCGCAGTAGGAAGCGGTGTGGCGACTACTGAAACCACTAGGCCAACCGTGTAGTCAAATCAAGTCAAATGAATCCTACTAATATTACAAACACGAGAGTTTGTAAGGATGTTTGTTACTCTTTCACGTAAAAAGCTACTCAACGGATTTGGATGAAACTATAATATAGCTGATACATCAGAATAACACATAAGCTACTATTTGCCGCAATAACCGACGTATGCGGGGCGGAGCTGCGGGCATAAACTAGTATATAATAATAATTACTTAATATACACAAATATGCTGAATTTGTGTATAGAATTTTCAAGTATTGTAAATTATTGTGGTAGACGATAATAACTAACCAAAATTTATAAATAAATTATTTTGTAAAATAATAATTTCTTCAAAACATAATTCATGGTTGAGATATGTTTAAAATATATTACTGATTTGTATGTATGTAAAACAGTACACAATACTTTTGTATAATTACTTACGACATGAACATGGTATAGGTCAAACATACTCCAAGACTAATGATTTAAATCTGTTAGTAATTATTACGTCTTAAATTTTTCATTCTAAAAATTACAAAAAGCAACATTAATTTGTGTCATAAACAGGGTGGATATGACGAAACGACTTTAAACGAAACCTCAGGCCATTCAATTGTAGCTGTTTACTTTGGGATTGTTTAATTTATATGAAAATTGAAATTGAAAAAATAAAATTTTCAAACAAACTACCTAAAAATTAAAACCAATAAGGACACCATTTGCAATTTAAGGTCACTAACCGGCGTGATATAGCGGAGCGGCTACATCACACGGCGCGTCACACAATCACAATATTTCGCAATAATATCACGAAACATTAATTTAATTTATTATTATTTAAATTTTTCAATTCTCCCACTAATCAAGTTAACTCAGTTACGTTTTAAATTAGAAAAAGATAGAAAAAATATCTTCGGCTATTCCTTTTACACTGCCACTTGATTCCTTTCAGCGATACCTATTGTTTTAACTATTATGTGATTACGTGTGTGCGGGTCTCGTTGCTCATACATAAGGTATATTTTAGAGTGGCTATAATTAGGGTGGATAGAGGTAAGGTCGTTAACCCGTTGATACAATACAATAAATGAATACATCGTGTTGTAAATTTCAACAACGAAAAATAGTGTCCTGTGGCTAAACTACTGAACCGATTTCAATGAAATTTTGTAGGTAGGCTTGTAACATGTGTTTAAAAAAACTCGTTTTGTCGTATCCACCTTGTACACACGTAACGGTTGAATTGTTTATTTCCACCAACTTTAACAAAGAAGAGGTTCTATGTCCCACTTTGTATTTTTTTATTTTTACGGAATACCTCATCAATAGTGACCCAATTTTGTTTTCTTTTTCTTATATTCTCCTCCAATACAATGAAACATTTAAGTTCTTTGTCAAATTGTTTTTGCTATCTAAATAGTAATAAATAAAAGTAATTATGTATTTGATAATGTAATTAATACAAAATTACTAAACGATAAGTAACAAGATTAGTAACAATGAAAACTAAAAATATATACTTGCCTTGTCAAGTACTTTCATGTGCCATTGTGCGAATTGTTCGTGTAGCGTATCTCGTTCATGCGGCGCTAACGCCGGGTTCAAGGCAGCTAGGCGCCACAACACAACAACCTAAAAGAACACTGTGTTTAGTACTTAACACCTATATAACATCTGAAAACTTAAGAATATCTATTAACCCTATTTTGAAAAAAAAAACAGGAATAATAGAATGCTTGCTTTTATACATGCATTAACAAGGGTACAGACGTAATTTCAATTTTATATTTAGTTGATAACTTTTAAATCAGTAGGTAGATTTGGCCAAATAAAATCTTGCTTCAATCCGTTTTTTTTTTAATGCAAATAAAATGTCAATGCATCTCTATGCATGAAAATGTGCGAATTACATGAATACACAAAAACGAAAACTGTCAAAGGTGGAACACAGATCAAGAGCATACAGGGACCGCCTAGGGGCTCATACTGACGCGGTTCCCGGACCCCTCCCGTCTTAGGCGCAGAGTGGCACACCGTGTGATTTTAGTCGGTTCGATTCCGACACACCGCCCCGCCGCAAACCCCGGTGGGGTGAAGGCCCGAGGGGGTTTCCATAGGTAAAAAAAAAGGGTTCATACTGACAACCTAGCAATGGTGTTATGGTGATGAATGACAGAAGGTTAAAAAGGGACTATATGGGACTTTATAAGTAAACTGTAATCAATAGGAGATAGTTTTCTCATTGGAGGAACAATCTCTCCCGCCATTGCATCTTCCATAAACAATCTGTTAAAGGCTTACGAAGCCGATAGCAAGATGACAAAAAAAATGCAAATAAAAAAAAATCCCTATACCATTTAAATATACGCATGTATGCATTCTCAGTTTTTAATTGGCTTAACAAATGCCGTGTCTTGCCTGTCACTAATAAACCTTAAATAGTTTCATGTGAGCTATTTTATGTGAGTGAGTGAGGTTAAAATGAACATGAATGAATGGAAAATTAATTAACTTCTAAGGAGACTTGTACACAGCTGTGGACATTTAAAGGTTGTAGGTGTAATGTGTTGTTCATTGATGAAAGAGTTCTTAAAACTTTCTGAAATATTATCAAAAAAAATGTAAGGAGTACCTCATCACAGAGCGATGAGCAAGCGTGTTGAGTGGCTGAGTTACCGCCGCTACCTCCGTGTTTCCCGCCGCCGCCTCCGCCCCAAGCAACTAACGCCGCTTTTGTAGTATACCACCAAACAATTATCTGTTATAATGACAAACGTAAGTCTAGATTACAACAAGTAATAAAGAAAGAAAACCTGAGAAAATTTAAATTATAGAATAATAAACAGCTTTTCGTGTTCGCTTTTGTAAGGCTGATTGCGCCCCGCGGTGTTACCCGCGGTTGTTGTGGTACCTTCACAACAGTAACCGCGGGTAACAACCAGGTGCAGTTGTTCTAAAATAAAGGTTGTCTAAGTTACTAGTTGTAACATCTGCTATCTGCAAGTGAAAGTCGTCATATAGTTCAGTCCAGCTGTTTCAGAGATCAGCCGGATCAAACATAGATAGATATACAGAAATGAAAAATATTTTATGATGTAATAATGGATCATATGCATATAGTGAAAAGCTGTAGATTTGGAATTATCAATTCACATAATACTTAAACTTTAATTTTTTTTCAGAGATGTATAGATGACGTTGTAATAGCCTTTGGAAAAAAACTAGCACTTTTTTCAAATTCAAGCTAATAAACCAGTTACTAGACTGACCTGTTCACATGCCATAACCTCTTCTGTGATGATCTCCAAAAGTGGTATAGCATTTCTGTCGTTACGTTTAAACATCTCTCTAACAATGGAGAGTAAGTTCCACATGCCTTCTGGCTCTCTGCCTCTTAGAGGACGAAGTAGTGATGACCATTCTGCAGCCGCGGGAGGCGCACTCGTACTCAAATAGTTCACATCGCTGTATAAAGTAAATTTATCATATTAGTATAGTAGTATATTATCAGTCCCCAACCCGCACTTGGCCAGCGTGGGGACGTATGGCCTTAACCCTCTCCTGAGAGGAGACCCGAGCCCAGCAGTGGGACATTATGGGTTGTAAATTATATTACATACATATATAATGCTACATGTTACAACTAACTATTATTAATAAACTGAAGGAAACAACACGCGATGTTACTTGCGGTTTTTGTTATACCTTCTCAGTCACAAAAAAGTAGCTTAAGTAACTCCTTATATCATCAGCTATCTGCCAGTGAAAGTCCAGTCAAAATCTGTTCTGCCTTTCCAAAGATTAGCCAAACAAACAAACAGGCAGACAGACATAAATTTAAAAAATTGATTGTATGTAATGTAAGTACCGAAAACACTTTCACGTGCATTTATTTGGTGAAAAACTTTTTTAAGAAAAACTTGATACAGTTTAAAATCAGTACGTTTTTGCCTAAGTATTCTAATTTAGTCATAAACTCCTGTAACTTGATAGATAACCTATAGTCTGAAGGAATTTTTAAAATCAAAATCAAATTATTACAAAAATAAAGGCTAAGTACCTTTTGTATAAATTTTTGTAGTAAATGAAAATAGTTATAACAATACATTACCTAAACACGATAGGTGTAGGTACACAAAACTTGACTAAGATTTTGTTAATGTTGTTGTGCAATGTCTTCTCATCGAGAAACCATGAAGTGTACTCATAGGCGGATGCCCCCGCAGTCGGATCTGGGGCTCCGCAAGTCGTATTTATAGGATTCGGCTGAGTTGATAGTAGCTCGTCCAGTATTCTTTGTGCTGTTGGTAACACTTGTCGAGGCAACTCTGATATAAGGTATTGTGCGAATTTTTGTAGCTGGTCTCTTCGAAGTCTTTGTAAGGACTCCGACACAGGTGCTCGAAGGCATACTTGTGTGGGCTAAAAGAAATCAAATGTTAATAAGTAATGTGAGTAGTCATAGTAGTTTTTAAATTCAAGATGAATTATAATTTAAATTTTATACTACTCCAGCATTAGGAACATTCATTGTGTTGCAATGGACTTTACAAACATACATGAAACAGACACAAAAAACACCCAAACCATTGACACACCTAAATTTATCTATTTAACACCGTTAAAGGAGTTCCAACGATTTTCATGAAAAATATGCAGGGGTTTCGGGGGCGGTAAGCAATCTAGTTAGGATTAATTTTTATTTTTACTCATACATGTTACCGTGAGATTGTCAAAACCGTCGAATGTAATCTATCTTGCGAGATTGTAATCTGTCTAAATATTGTGAAGTGTAACATACTGCTCACAATTTAACGTATTATTTTACTTATTAACTATAAGTATTATTACAATCTGTAACCCTTCCGGAATTCCGGAACCAAATTTCTCGTTTTGGTTTTCCTGGCGTGACTTAGATATGATAGTTAATGTCACGCTTAAATCAGTAAGAGTCGAGCGTGATTGAAATGAGATACAGACGAAGTTGTATGCGTCAGCGGGTAATATTTTAAATAGTTTATAACCAAAATACTTACAAGGTGTATTCTGTAGAGGCAAACAGCAACAATATGTGCGCACCAGTGTGCAGTTGATGAACATGTGCAGTTACATGATGATATCCTTTGTCTATCAAATGTCACTGCCACATTGTATTGCGCTCGAGGCATACCAAGTATAACCACTGTTGCTGATAAGTGGAATCCTAGAAGACATTGCAACCATAATTAACCAAAAATCCTATATCTATATATGGATATATATCTTATAAGCAATACATTAAATATTTTACTTTCAAACACATGGAATAAAAATTTTTGGTGAGCCAAAAATTTTTTTGAAACGCACACAGCAGAATACCATATGTTTTATATTAACCTGTGTTTTTGATGTAGAAACGTTAACTTATGCAGGCCACAACTTACTATAAAAGTTATAAAATGCAGAAACTGTAACTTACCAATTTGTAACACATCTTTAACTGCCCTGTCCCTGAACAGATGTTCTCCTTTTTGAAACTCATCAGGCGAGCCATTGGCAAGGCATGAGTACAACCTGATGTCATCTTCGCTGTCAGGAAAGCTCCAAAATGCAATTTGGAGCTGCAGCTGTTCAGGCACAGGGGGATAAACGTGTTCAACCAGTTCGAACGGTATATGGGACGCTACACACTTAGCAGCTAGCTCACTCAGTGTGCACACTGATTTATCTGAAAAGATAACTAAATGTACAAGGTGCATTATGGGAATTATATAGTCAGTTTCAGTGTCAGAAAATGGAATGACTGCCTTGGTGGTGCAGTGTTAGTATATGAATCTGTAGTAATGGTTCTGAATTGGACCATATGTTTGTATGATCTGCAAATACTTGTGAAAAAAAAGTATTTCTATCAGTCAATCTACCTTTCATAGTACAAGCTCTACTTAGGTTGAAGCTAGATGACATTCTCAGAGGTCCAAAACAATTTATTTGTACCAATGCGTAAGCAATGAGGAGGCCTATGTCCAGCAGTGAACTGCGGTAGGCTAATGATGATGAAAGAAAATAAACATACAATTCATTTCAAAGATCAGAGACCCAGCATGGCATTAAGCATGTCATTACAAGTCTATTTAATTACTTTTAAAGTCAATACTAATGTTAATGGTTCTTAATGTGCGTAACAGCAGTAATTTATTTATGAAATTATTAAATATATTATTATACTGCCAATGAATAGTTGTAGGTTTAACATAATGAAAATAGAAAATCTACATTTTTCTTAGCCAAACAGAAGTTTTGACAGTCCATATATGTATGTTTGTTCGCCGTAAAACTTCTGAAGTTCTTAATGAATAAGGTGTCAATAAATCTGATAGAATGGCCTGATTGAAATAGGCTATATAATTTTATAGATAGTATGTAACTAGTGCTACCCTGAAACACCTGAAAGATGAATTGCCAAGTAGTCTACCAGAATTTGATTTGGGCTCTGTCAGCCTGGGCTCTTTCTGTGTAAGGTAATGAAAGAATTGTCAACAATGGGCTCCCTGAGGACAGGCTGTGGTTTTTCTCTATCAGAACAATACTATATATGGCAAAGCATGGTTTGCTACTTGACATTTACTTTTAATTGCCCATAAACAGGATCATTTTATATATCATTACCTCAGCTTTGCACTGAAATATTTGAAAATCTTGCTTTTTAAAAAAATAAAATGCATGTATTAAACACATGATTATTCCTCTTCAATCACTCTTTTTATCCATTAAATGATATTAAGATCCATTAAATATTCTGGAAGATCTAAGTATACAAGAACAAAAAGCTACTTTATTCTATACATATAAAGAACATATACATGAAATTAAAGGTTATTTCAGAAGCATGATTATTAAATCATATTTTTGATTGGATATTTTGATGCACACATTGATATTTTAATTGTAAAAAGTAATCTGAGGAGTGAATGATTGCACTCAATCTGTCGCATTCACATATAGTTTTATTTATTCCTATTCTTTAAAATGAAATCTTTAACATTAAATTTAAGAAATAGGGTAATGACCTGCAATGTTTATGTGTTTATGTTTATGTACCTGCAAACCCAAGTTGAAAATCTTGTGAAAAATAATGATTCATGTGCAATTAACAGAGAAAAGTCATCAAATATTACATAATAGGGCATTATTTTCAATCTATGTTGCACACTGTATATTCAAAATATATAAGTGAAAGTAGTGAAAGTTGATAAGAATTGATAAACTTTCTATTCCTAAAAATTATATACAAATAAAAGTATATATAATAACAGTGGATGATCAGGAATCAGCACCTAGTGGTATTATTAACAATTTATACTTAGTTCACTCAAAGGTAAATGACTTCCAAGCACCTGTTCTTTGTATCACATATCACAATGTACTAAGTATCTATAGACTATGGACACGAAAACTTTCAATGAAAATATGAACTAAATATCATATTAACAACAAGTCATGACATAAAATCAACACAATTTCGATTGTAAATGTATGATTCGTCTAAAATATATCATCACTTTCATCATTTCGATAGTTCGAAACAAAGAATCAGCTGTACGTATAGTTACCTTGAATGGACTTTTTTGTAGAACGGCTACCGAATGAATTTTGGATATTGGGGCGCTTCCAGCCTCGCCAGTTATTACAGAGACTTTCGGGTTCCGAACTCCAACTACACAGGGAATCCTCTTCGAATCGTTCAGAGTCCTCAAAACTGAAATGATCAGCCTCCTCCCAGTCGAGTAATGGAGAGCCCACGTCGACAGGGGGAGCTTGTCGACCCCCTTTCCCATTATTGTTAGATGCCCCCGCCACTTTAGTAAGTTTAATTAAAATAATAGTCCAAAAATTTGCTTGGACACTTTAGAAAATTACCACAAGGGGGTACCCACGGTCACTAAATAAACATAACTCTTTTGTTAACTAATCCAAAGGATTTACGTCACTTGTAATAAGCTTTCATCAGATGGATATGTTAAAATAAAATACATTACAGATTGTTTCACTTTCTAGTTTAAAATCAAACGATCTAAATATCCCCATCAGCACAATAACAAATATGGCCGAGCAACGTCCCGTCTATATCTATGTAATATATCTATCTATCTATAGTCTATAGCTATCGTTAGTACACCTAACCTGCCACTCACCCACTGCCATTTGTACTATATAAAGCTTAGTTTATATCTATATGCATGGTATCGATTTTTTGAAATATAGTATTACTTTGACCAGATTCAAATGTCTTCTGGTTTTACACATAATAAAAATCTAATTATACTTTCATGAACAGGAAATGTTAATCACGTACTGTTGTCACAGTTTTAAGTTAAAATCAAAAGAATCTGGTAGCAGGCGGACATTCTAATCAATACGAAACTTTACTCACACCAGTAAACTGTGACAGTACGTGTAACAAACTGTAGATGGCGTGAATTACTGTAAACTGTAACGTAGAGATTATCTATCAATATTTTTTTTCTCATGCATCATAAAGCTGCAATAGATCAGTAAAAATTATTAAATAAAATCTTGAAAATTATTGGGAAGGTAAAGGCGCAACCAACAGGAACATCCATCTGAATTAGGAAGGCGAAATAGGGTTGATTTTAAGGGATGAAAATGGGTTTTCACAATTTCCTATAATACTAGGTCCCTTAAGGAAAAAAGACAAATATAAAAGTTGTGAATTATACCCTTCTTCTCCTGAGCCCATATCCCATGTCTCATAGGATCGGCACTCCAAATCCTTTTATGCCATTCTGTTCTGCACAAAGACTTAGTACATCTCTTAATAGACAAACAGTCTAGACTAGACGGCAGTCTCGTCAATGCCGTGAAACCGAAACTGAAATGTTTATTTGTGCGAGTTTAAAGACGTGTGTGAGTTTTAGTGTAGGGACATTAACATCGCTAGTAAAACGATATCAGAAAATCGGCAATATGAGTATTCATGATTGTTGCTCTAAGCAATTGCTTAGTTTATGTGCTTTGTTATTACGTTATATTTAATGTTTACCATTACAGAACTGCAAAGAATACAAAGGATTAACCAATTATTTTTACGTTAGTATTTATTTATTTAATCTCGGAAAACTTACAGCTACAAGAGCTCATCAGAGAGCCAATTACAAGTTTTCACTTCTAGTTTTAGCCTATTTCTACTTTTAGTACCTATTAGTATTTTATCTATTAACTCGTGTATTAGCAAAATTAGAAGTAGGCTATTTACATACTCCATATTTTTTCTACTATCATTTAATATTTACACGATATACGATATACGAGATACGCGAGTATCTAAATTGTTTTAGAGTAAATTGAATTGTAATGTGAAATCAGCAAATTTCTTAAATTAAACTAAGTATACAGTTTAAATTGCCAGGATTAGAAGTCAATTAGTAGGTGATTTATATTTATATCATATTATTATATCGATATATATAAAAATGAATGTTTGTCCGTATGTCCCTTATAGAATCGTAAACTATGCATTTTATAATGTTTAAATGCTAATGTTAATGATCTTCAGCTAAGTATTGAGCATGAGCCCATAAAAGTTTCTGAGTTGATACAACCTGCATTGCCCCGCGGCGTTGCTTGCCGTTGTTGTTGTACCGCGGGTAACACCGTGGAGTTCAGCTATTATAAATGCAAAAGCAACTCTGTCTGTCTGTCTGTCCTGCTTTCACGACCAAACCACTGCACCGATTTCAGTGAAATTTGGCATGAAGATACTTTGATTTTTGAGAAAGGATATAAGGTACTCTTTGCTGCGATAACCGACTATTACGCGGGCGGTGCCGCGCGCAAAAACTAGTTGACTGTAATTGAAAAAATAAAAACTAAACTAAGTCTTTACGTAACGAACAAACCATATTCGGAAAAAAATGGTAAATTTTTAGATTAGTTCTATTAATAATGCAATGTGGCAAAGAACAATATTTGTCGGCGTATTTTATGGCTGTTATGTCGTTCTTACATAATATACTAGTACCCGTCGTGTCTATTATAAAAGTGCTTTATCGACACCAGCGAACAACACAGTTCAATTTGAGCACATTGTGCGATAAACATCTGAGTTCAGCGATCATTATGGACAATTATTCTTTGATATTGATAGGTTTTTAGAGCGTTTAAACTAAAATATCTTTTAGTTGTTATAAGATTTACTATTCAAACTGTTCGAACCCTAACACATAACAGTATCCATGTCCAGCAGTGGACGTACTTCGGCTATTACGATGACAAAAGCTCGACTATTGTTTTTTATTTCGATATTATACACCATAGTCTAAAACATGACAAGACACAATTAACAATTTTTTGGAAAATATATCAATAAATGATTAAAGATTACGATAAGAATATGTATATAGATCGGGATGTTATATATATATATATACCTATAAATTGAATGATGTAGGTATAATTTACTTACGATACCTTTGCATTTCCTGACATTTCGAGCCGGTCGTAAGCGGCTGGCAGTGGTCATGTTAGGTCAAATCACGTTATGCGTATATAAATATTAGGAAATTTGATAATTTAATTGTTGGGATACCATCTTAACAAGAGACTATAGTATATTGAATTGTTTGAAAGTGGTTTTGTGGTCAGATTTATCTTTCCCCTTTCTTGAAGAAAAAAGTAGATGCAATTTTGTATTTCAGAAGGGTATTTTATTCGTAGTGATTGTTCATCTGTAACGCTAGTGTACTAAGTTATTTTTTATATTCCTTCTCATCTTAAGATATGGGTGAGAACAGTTCTGATGTTTGTGCTCAGTAATGTACATTTTACGCCAATTGTTCATTTATGCTGCTAGTGCACTAAGTTATTGTTTTTTTTATATTGCTTTTCACTTCAGGGTATGAATGATAGTAATTCTTATTTTATGTTTGTGCTCAGTAAAGTTCATTTTAGGCCTTATGAAATCATCAAACCATTCCATGCGATTTCATTTGAGTTGTCGATTACCGATTTTAGGCTTACTTATTCGACTTTAATAATTATACCTCCAGAAGTCCAGATCTTCTGAACATCTTCATTTTTAACCCGAGACGCAAAAAGTGGGGTGTTATAAGTTTGACATTGATGTCTGTCTGTGTGTGTGTGTGTGTGTGTGTGTGTGTGTCTGTCTGTGGCATCGTGATTCTTAAACTGTTGAACCAATTATAATGCGGTTTTTTCATTTGAAAGCCAGTATCTTAGTGTTTGTGTCTTAACTATGTTTGGTTAGTATCGGTCCAGCAATGTAAGAGTATTAGCTCTTTTCCAAAATGATGTAGGGAATTTTTGGCGTATGATTACTCGATTAAATGTTTGCGTAGGGAGTTTCTTAAATCTTAAATTTTAGTTTATAGAAGGAACTTTCAGAATCAACGACATTAGTATGTCCAGGTGTGAATTGTGATAGGCAGGAAGATTATATTATGTACTATTTTATGGTGTGTACAGTGAATTTTCTATAATCTGATGTTTGAATCTAATTTTTGGAATTATTAGTTAATGATTTTGATTAAGTTCAATAAATCGAAAACACATACATGCAATAGAACTGAACGTATCACAAGAACGGCCGTACCTCAGCCTTCACGTAAATTGACATAATTTGGCATATCTGACAAACTGACAAGTGACAACTCAAAGTTGAAAGATTGTTCTCGATTTTTTGAAAATGCCTTTTTATTATTTTTATTCATGATGTCGTTAAAAAAAATTATTGTGTAAAATTGCTGGCTTAGATTTATTGAATTCCTAGCTACCTCTTTATCAGACTGATCTGGATCGGCAGTAGAGGTTATAATAAATAAGTTGTGAAATTTAAAAGTCATTGTAAATTATAATAAAATGTTTTGTTGGGGTAATGCGACTTATCACGAACTATGTATAGAAGGACCAGATACCCTGGATTTGGTAAGAGTTTGTTTTGATACAGACTTATAGTACAACCAAATAATTAACTTGAAAGGTATTGAGTAACTTCCAAAATTGGTATATACTATTTTTACGCTGTCATTATTAAAATGTGTTAACGTATATATGTACATAAATATAAGTAGTAGGAGGGCTTGGTGTATGGGCCTCCTGCCGAAGACCATGAGGATACCTCCTCACTCACCTGGTGAAACAGCACCGTTTCCCACCAGTTTTTATGAGGCTGTGGTATCACTTCGGTCGTGCCGTCCCATTCATGCCGAAGAGTGGCTCTCCCGTGGTAGCTATAAATTGTATGAAGGAGATGAAGAAATAAGATTTATAATTGTCTTCTTTGGTCAAGTTAGCTAAGAGTAACTTCATAATGTACCTATCTAAACTTTATGACAATGTTTGTTTTGGAATGTAGTTCGTTGATATTTTTCTCTATGCACAGGTAATAAGACCTACACTGTCCAAATGGAAAGAAAGCAATCACATGAAAGCAATAGCTGCTGGAGAATTCCATACTATGTACCTAACAAGTAGTGGCACTCTATACTCATGTGGAAATAATGAAGTAGGTCAGCTAGGACGCCATACCGAAAAGACAGAAGGAAAATATCCAGGTATCATAATATTTTTTATTCAAACGAACCACTTTCCCTCTTTCTATTATTAACTTCACGATAATCCAATTTCAATCTATCGAAAACATGTAATCTGTTACTGCTATAGTTATTGTTTTTTGTAGTGAAAAGGAATTCTTTTTATTTTAGAAATCAATTCCTTACCATGGAAACAAGATGGCATAAGAACATATTACCTAAGCTATCTAGTTTTACTAGTCCCAAAATGAGTCTTAAGACTACACATATACTAGGTTAAATATCAGTTATTTCGAAATACTACTAATAATTCTGTCTCTACCACTCATGTGTGTCTTCTTTAAAACATTTTTTTAAATCAATTTTTACACAAGAGTATCTTACTTTTAAATGATGTCATCTCTAATAATATTGGGTTATAAAGAGTTGTCCCATGTATTTGTAATCTAAATTTTAAAATATTTTTATCTTAAATATCTGTTACTGTTATAAACAACACTTTAATTGAGTTTTATTTATTTATTTTATTTATTTATTTATTTATGTATTCAATGAAATTACACAGAATAATATAAGTAACAAAAAGTGGGCACTATTTAGAGCTACAATTTTTAAAAATGCAGCTGGCACCAAAAAAGGTAGAACCTGAGATGTAGGTACCAGATACCTCCCAGTGACACAGTATTGTTAATCATTCATAGGTACATTGATCATGATTTGCCCAATACAAGTAATACAAGTACACACAATTTACGTTGCCCCACTGATAACATACAAAAACATGTAAAACTAAATGTAAAATCAATAGATATATAATAGACATAATAATGTTATGTTTGTGAGTGTGTATATGTGTGTGTGTGTGTGTGTTAGTGTTNTCTGTCAGCACAGTAGTAGAAATTTAATAAAGCTGATACAGTAAAAAAATAAAATTTTAGTTTAAAGATCTTTTTTTCTTAATAAGATAAATGTCTGTATGGTGAATACAAATTTTCACCAGCCATATTCATTCTGTGGGTATGGTATAAGCCAATTATGGGAGCAAATCGTGCAAGTCAACAGCACCGCAAGAAGACCGAAATTCAACATCAACTCTAAAAATATCCGTCTGGCCCTTGTGGTATAGCAGTTCTCCTTCAAATGAGAACATCAAATATATCTTTAAAAACAATTAATCTAAATATGTGGGTAGTTAAAAATAATAGATAAATGATGCATCATATGATAATATGAGTTTGATGCATTCAAAATTAAAAAGACCAAATTAAGATATAAAATTGATGCATTCAAAATTAGAAAGACCAAATTAAGATATAAAATTGATGCATTCAAAATTAGAAATACCAAATTAAGATATCAAATTTTTAAATTATTGTGTTTGGGGAGGTCAGTTCTTTTACTTTTGTTCACTGTCTGCAAAACTAATGTCAGTTGCAATCATAGTTCTTTAGTTTTTATCTATACAAATAATAACTATTTAAATATTTAAATAACTGTTTTTTATTAAATACATTTGTATGTAAACAATGTATACACAGTATATGGACCAAAATGTCATTTTTTACAATCTATGGCTGTCTGTTTGTTCTGGCTTATTTCGGGAACAGCTGCACAGCTTCGCCGCGGCGTTGCCCGTGGTTACAACATCAAATGCGGGTAACACCACATTACTCTATCTTAGCCCCATGGTGTACTAAAATACCATTTTTTCCATTTTTGTCTGTTTGTTCTGGCTAATTTCTGGAATGGCTGGACCGATTTTGGGCAGGCTTTCACTGGCAGATGTTATACCGCTTGTAACACTTAAGAATTCACCTAATTTTTAACTAAACATAATAATAATGAATTCTATTTTTCTTAGAGTATAAATATTAAATATATTTTTCAGCCCCTGTTGAAACATTTAAAGATTGTACGATTGCAACAGTGGCATGTGGTATGCAGCATTCTGTAGCTCTGGATGAATGGGGCCAGCTCTTCAGTTGGGGATCCGACAGTTTGGGACAATTGGGCAGTAACCTAGGGATTCATGCTCAAGATAAACCAAAATTTGTGAAAGGCCTTGCAACGAAAAATGTTATACAAGTGGCATGTGGAGCGTATCACTCAATAGCTTTAACAAATAGTAAGTGTTGTTGAATTTTGCATGCATACATTATTCAAATGATTTTCAGAGATTACTATTGCTGCTGGTTCTTAGAATTTGAAAACATTGTAGTCATGGACACATTGTATGAGTTATTAATAGCATATTCCTATAAATGTAACCTTGTTATTGTAATGTCATATTGTAGCAATAGGTACTCTAAATATTTTTTGCTAAAACTGAACTGTTAACTTTGTTACTAATGCTAATAATAATACTTTATTCCAAATTTTATTTGTATATTCTTTAAAGATTTATGGTGTGGCAAACAAAATAAGTTATTTTTTTGATATATCTTAACTTTTATTAGATTATCCATATGACAAGTAAATTTTAATTCTAAATGTTTATGATACTGGTATGCTTTGGCAGTCACTGTCCCATTTGAGGTGGACATAACAGTAAATATTATTTACATATATATTTTTTATTCTAGTAAAACCATATTTTTTTTTATGTATGGCCCTGCCAAAATGATGCTCTGCCCGATGGAAAGCATAAGCAGAATCCAAGAGTGGTGGTCACTACTTGACTTATTGAGATTGGCGATAAAGCAACAATGCAGCAAGACGACCCACACCATGGCCGCCTAGTGATGTTTCTATATGAGTAGGCACCACCGAAACACGACAGCTCTCATTTTACGTTGTTTTCTGTGCGAGGATAGTACCGCCCCGGTCGAGCCGGCCCGTTCGTGCTGAAATCAGTGTGATTCTACAACCTTGAAAGTATTCACTTTTGGTCTAAATTAGATGTATACAATTTTTACCGCTTAACTAACTATTAACGAATTTGTACTTTAGTATATAGCACTTCTACCATTGGACTGAGGGTTTTATAATATAATAGTCCAGCCTACATCAAAAACACATGTATGGACCAATGTACCCAAGTATTACTTTTCTTATAAAGTATTACATTTTATTGTAGATGGAGACTTGTATTCATGGGGAGCCAATAGTTATGGCCAGTGTGGCTTGGGGACACTGTCGAGCAAAGAAATGGTACCACAAGCCATCACCTCGTTACCCGGAGTTCCTATTGCACTGATCGCATGCGGCAGTAACCACACCTTCGCCTTATCTAAGTAAGCTTGGTTTATCACTTTTTATTAATTTGAAGTTCATTTTTGGGTGCAACTATTATGTTGTGTGTAAAACCCAGCGTTGATATATACATAAGGTGGTGCGACGAACTATTGACGGTCGTGGGAAGCCGTTGTAAGCGGGCAGCACAGGCACGATTGTTGTGGAGAAGCTTGGAGAAGGCGTATGTCCAGCTATAGGGCGTTTTTCGGCTGAAATGATGATGATACTACCCTAGATAGAAAGGAAACACTAGCCTATAGCCCGTGGCAACACCATGATGTAGCATTCTGTAGACATACTAAATTTCGCGATATTTTATTTATTTCTTGAATATATTGCCACTTATTAGATGCTAGTATATTATAGAATGTGCCAGCATCTGAGCATCTGTGCAAGTGCAGTCTTAGTAGGTGTAGGTAGAAAGTTTCGCAACCTTCGCAAGGATCCTGCTGCAGCGAACACTTTGCGGCTGACCTCCTGAATCTGAGGTCCCCAAGATAAGGTGTTGTCAATTAGGATACCCAAATTTTTTACTTGACCGCTAATCGGAATAATTGCGTTATTAAATAGAACCGGAGGTAAGAGTGACCACTCAATTTTAGCACACATTATTGGACTTCCAATGACACATACCTGTGATTTTGCAGTGTTAATTTTGAGTCCGTAGTTGTTACTCCACGTACTTATAAGCTCTAGGTCAGAGTTGATAACAGTGCATTCGACAACATACTGACCGGTGCATGAGTGTATATCTGTAAATCATCAGCGTAACGGTGGTAGGATGACATTAAATTACTAGAAATGGAATTTATAAAAATTACGAAGAGTAATGGAGACAGAACACCACCCTGCGGTACACCGACATTGGCATTACACCATGAAGAAAGGGAATCTTCAAGATTAATGCGATTCTGACGTCCTATCAGGTAATTATGAAATCAATCAATTGCCTCCGGAGATATGTTAAGAGAGCGAAGAATACCAAGGAGTACATGGAAGTCAACAGTATTAATGCATCACTAAAGTCTAGTAACGATACTATGTATGTAGAATTATTTTAATATGTATACTTAGTCTTACCATGAATAATGTTACAATAAAAAATAAACAAAATATTACTTTTGAATTTAGAATTGTTGTCATTTTTGTACGATTGTTCATTGTGTTTTCTTATTTTCGCGCCAATTTAAATATAAAAGCAAATTTGTTTAAAACGACGAAGCCAAAAGGAAGCGTAATAGTTTTGGTAGTCTATATATGTCTGTATGTTCTTCTGTAGCACCTAAACTACTGAACCGATTTTAATAAATTAGGTGTAAACATACTCGGAATAATGGCCCGGTTTTTGTTGCTAGTAAAGTATTATTTATCGTTAGTAAAAATCACCAATACATTAGTTCTGTTATCATGAACTCTTTTATATAAAAATTGCTGGCTCCGTTTGCGGTTAGATAAACTTAATTTCCCATGTTTATTATCAAACGATAAAAATATATATGACTTTGATTATTTATTTTATTGTTTCTTTCAATTATGACATCTAAGTCGTGTTTAAATAAATAACATTACATTAGGAAGCGTTAAGAAACACAGTGCGACCTACTGACACCCCGACGATATAAGTAACCCGCCGATCGATCCTTTGCTTATAAATTAGCAAACTTTAACTACGAATATTAGAAGTAGGCACAAGATAATATTCATATAATATCTATATACTAATACGTAAAGAAAAAACCTTCAACCTTTATTACAAAGTAATGCAAACGGAGCACTATGAATTTGATACAATTTAAGTTTACGTCTATAGACAGGGTGTGGAGAACACAGAAAAGAAATGAATCTGGGTTGAATTTCGTGCTCTGGACGGCGACAACTAGGCTTTAGACGTGAAAATGTACCCCTTCTTACGAAAACAATGGGAATGGAAAGCATGAAATTTGGCGCAATTAAAGTTAACATGGAGCTGGAGTGTAGAAAGTTAAATATCAGTAAAAAACTATGGTTGAATTTCAACCAATAGTTTATAGGATTTGGATAAATAAAACGTCATTCAATGTGGCTTTATAATTTTTAATTTGCCATTTAATTTTTACACTATTTCGCATGACCACTCTTTTTTTATCGCTTCAATGTGATTCATTTTAATGTAATATAATGTTTAGGTAATCGAAAACATGTTATCTCTAGCTGCGTTACTAAAGAATTCGAGCAATATATAAAGACCACAGTAAACTATACTTATAATTTGTCCTTTGCCATTTAAAAAGGAAAAATAAGAACGAAGACTTCTTAAGTTCTTTGCACAAAGGTTTCTCTCAAACTTTAAAAGAGTTGTAAGTCTTATATGAAGGAGAGGCCGTCTGCTGTAAACATAGGAGTGAAGTTTAAGCGGTTATTTTTAACTTAATAAAAAAGTAATATTTTCCTATTGAAGTTATATAAAGTCAAAGCTGAAGTTCGACTGACTGACTTTGACTAGAGTGGTAGCAGTGGTAGCGTATGCGACTACTGTGCTGGAGGTCTCATGTTCAATTCCTGAGTTGGACCAAATGTATATTCTAACATATATTCTTCAAACATATATTTATATCAGCAGACCGTCTGTCTGTGGGGACTAGATGGCGCTGGGTGTCAGATTCTCGAAATGTCATTATTATAAGTAAAGTTGTTTTACCCATGCTTCAGCGCGAATGGGCTGGCTCGACCGGAGCGATACGGTCTCACATAAAACCGGCGTGAAATAGCGATTGCGCTGTGTTTCACTGAGTGAGTGAGGATAACGAAAGCCCATACCCCGACCCTCTCCCATCCCCCTTATCATTCCCCAAAGGCCGGGAACGAACTTTTGATGCCTCTGGTGTTGCAGGTGTCCATGCGCGGCGGTAATCGTATACCATCAGGCGATACGTATGCTCGTTTGCCCACTATTCCATAAAAAAAAGTAAAATGTTGGTCTGTTTTTAGATCTGGCGCTGTATTTGGATGGGGTAAAAACTCACACGGTCAACTTGGACTACCAGATAGAGAAAATAAGTGTTTTCCGTCTCATTTGAAAACATTAAGAAATGTTAAGGTACAGTCCACATGATCTGTAAGTTGATAACTTGTTAATAGGAATGCATCGCATATTTTGTGTATGTCGTATGAAGAAAATAACTCTTTATATTTTTATTACATTTTATATGTCTAGATGGCGCTGCATGCATTGTTTTCATTATTTTAGCACAACTGATGTTATATAGTATATATAGTACAATTCACATCACACATTAATAGCCTTTATTAATACACTACTGTCCATAGGTCTCTCCTTACAAAAGAAGTTTTGGGCTACCATATTACTTACTATATACGAAATCCATAGGATGAATAGGGTCACCACCCTTATTCTTAATCCGTCACCACATGGTTAGCAATAGTATAGATATGGTAGATAACGTGTTTTCTATATCTTTGATATCGACAAGGTGTTAAACTAAGATCGAGGGCAATAGACAAGCATACGAATATTTACCTCGAACGGGAATGGAATGTGCGCCCCGGTAATCTGCCAGCCTTTCGAAAAAGTCCGATTTGCGTAGTGGTTTAAACGGACACCTCGCCGCTACCTAATGTGCTGGGTGTTACAGGTTCGATCTGTACATTGGAGAAAACTGTGTTCCACCAGCTATTACTGTGAGTCTGGGTGTTCATTGTGTCCGTTTCATATACATATTGAAGGATTGACTCACATACATATGTGTGTCAATCCTTCAATACACAAGATATCCTAGTCTTTTTTAAAATTATAAACGTGGTGCTTGGTGTGCAAATGAGGTCGTATTTTTACCCGACTACGACATAGCCAAAGGAAGGTTATATATTTTGACAGGCTATGTATGTATGTATTTCAACTGTAATATAATTTTCAGGTATGCCATATATCGTGTGGTGAGGATTTCACCGTTTTTTTAACGTTAGACGGCGGCGTGTTTACTTGCGGGACTGGTGAATACGGACAAACTGGCCATGGCACCACAAAAGATGAATTGGTTCCTAGAAAGGTAGGCCCATGTAGAAAATATATGTATGTATTGAATGTACTGTGAATTTTTATTAACTGATGTTAGATTGTCTGTAGAACTTTTTTTTTGCATATTGAAAAATCAATCTCAATTCCAATTGAATGATTGCTTCGCTGTCGCAGTGGTAGTGTATGCGTCTGCTGTGTTTAAAGTCTCAGTTTCGATTCCCGGGTTGGACCAAATGATTCAATGATCTGTAAATATTTGTTTCGGGTGTTTTCTATCTATATTGTGTATGTAGTTACAAAAAATATATATGTATTTGCTCTGCTCTGCTTAGTTGGGATTAGATGAGGTTGTGTATAGGTATCCTATGCCTAGGGCTTAAGGCTAAGGGGGCGCTCATAGCTCAGTTGCACTCGATGATTAGAAACAATCACCGAGGGCAAGCAACGACGGCGCGGTCCGTACCTGGATGAGTGACCGCTGGTGGCATGTTACCATGAGCGTCTCCGTGATTCGGAGGTCGCGTTAAGCAGTTGGTCCCGGTTGTTGTCATACGATAACAGTCGTGAAGTTTAGTTGGAGGCCTTCGGGCGGCTTAAAAACATCCAACGGCAAGATTTACGTAGCCACAACGTTGTCTTGCCAGTCCCCAACCCACACTTGGCCAGCGTGGGGACGTATGGCCTTATCCCTCTCCTGAGAGCAGACCCGAGCCCAGCAGTGGGACATTATGGGTTGTTGATTGATCCTATGCCTAGGTATTCTCGATTATGATTGTGATGGAGTATGTAGGTAACTTATACCTATGACTTAGTATACATACACATATATTTCACCGTGGGAGAGCCACGCTTCGGCATGAATGGGCCGGCTCGGCCGGAGTGATACCATGGCCTCACAGAAAACCGGTGTGAAACAGCGCTTACGCTGTGTTTCATCGAGTGAGTGAGGATACCGGAGGCCCATACCCCAATCCAACGCCCCCTATCCCCCTCACCATCCCCCTTCTCCCCAGGCCGCCATAGTGTGGGTCACCATGCTGCATTGTTCTTTTTCGCATTGAGGATGGTGACCACCACTCTTGGATTCTGCTCATACTTTCCATCAGGCAGGGCAGAGTCATTTTGGCAGCATAAACATAAAAAAAAAAAAAAAATTTGACTGCCTCTGTGGCTCAGTGGTAGCGAATGCCACTGCTGTGCTAGAGGTCTCGGGTTCAATGCCTGAGTCGGACCAAATGTTTGTATGATCTGCAAATATTTGTTTCGGAGTTTGGCTGTTTTCTATGCATAATATGTATGTATGTCCAAAAAAAAAAGTATATAAGTATTAATATCAGTTATCTAGTACCCATAGTACAAGCTTTGCTTAGTTTGGGACTAGATGGCGTTGTGTGTATTTATTTATTTAGATACTAAAGTTATAGGCGTTAAAGGTTATAGACTGGACGACAACTACTTACTTAGTTAAATAGAATAGCATGGAAATAACTAATGTTTTATTACAATAGATAATGGAGTTAATGGGCAGTACTGTAACCCAAATCGCTTGTGGCCGTCGACATTTACTATGTCGTGTTGGGGAACGTATCTTGGCGTGCGGGTACGGCGCGCGCGGGCAACTCGGGTGCCCGCATATGGCGTTCTCACTTGTGCCCACGCCCGTACCGTTCACGCCCCACGATGACTCTCCGGTGAGTTACGCCTTTATACTTACTGATAGTGTACTAAATAAAGCACATCATAAATGTTAGTGATCAAATAAAATCGCAGTCAACAGTGGTTAATAATAGGATAGATGACACCTTAATCAAATTAGTTACTTTTTATCTAAACGATGACTTTGTATGAAAATGTACTAAATATGTACTTGTGACGTCACTTTTTAGACCACTCAATTAAGCAGTGTGTTTCAATATTTATTTCATTAAAATATATAATAGAAATGAAAAGCTGTAATAATTATACTTACTAAGATGTTTTGTAAAATTCGTTGACATTGGTATTTATTTACGATACAGTCAACTACCCTATTGGATTGTTTCGTTTGTAAGATAGTTAAGGCTGTTATTTACTCTAGCGTTGTAACCAATAACCTGTTTTAATATGACGCATAAAGACCCTATTTTGGCCCTTTTGACAGTAAATTATTTCTATTGTTACTATGCAGGTATGGTAGATATATACAATTGAAAAATTGCTTAAGTAAATATCAATTCTAAAAAAATATTAAACACTTAAGAAAGTTAGTGTTATTATATCACTACTATATGATAAATAAGTCTACTAAAAGCATATCCATGAAACTCATACTTAACCAAAAGCCGCATATAATTTGGCTTGTGTATTCTTTAGAAATCGTTTTCATGTCAAGTGACGTCAAGAAACAACCTTTATTTGAAAAATAATAATCAATCGCCTCAGTTCATTATATACATGTACGGTTCGCTACTTCGAATAGTAAACGAAACCTTCATGCATGAATAATTATTAAAACAAACCTAAAGTAACTAGTGAAGCTGTTTTAATGTTTACCGTAATTAGATAATAAGAAATAGTTCTGTAAAAAAACATATATCGAAATATGAATGAATGAGAAAAGTTAAATAAAATATTTCATCATCATCATCATCATCAGCCTATCGCAGTCCACTGCTGGACATAGGCCTCTCCAATTTCACGCCACTTAGTTCGATCTATGGCTAAAATAAAAAAAAAAAAATATTTATGCAATTCATTTTGTAGCGATCTCCCTGTAATATAAATGTATATATATCTACATATGTTATTACACAATAATTAATATTCCACTCATTATGGTCAATAACATACGATTTTCCTTTCGATTCAGACTGAGAAAGAAGGTCACAGTAAGGTAAATATGACAAGTATGTGGTTACGTCATACCTAGACAGTTGAATTTTAATTTTTATGGCACTATAATTTGTTTGTAGACGTTTGTAGTGTATTGTTTCTACATTATATCTATTTGCATTTCTCAATTACTGTCCCAAGTAAAAAGTGCTCTCAAAATACACAGTATTTTGTTATTATTTGTTTTATATAATATTAAAAAAAAGAGAAAAACAAAGATTGTTAAAGGAGAACAGAAAAGAAGAATATATTTCTTCTTAGTTATCTACAGCGTTATTTTAGTTCAAATGCTATTTAATAAAATCAAATACTGGTGTGTTTTGAGCCTTATTTATTTTGGCTCGAACATTTATATGATAAGTTTGTTTATTGTTGTAATTTTTTTAGCATCGTGCATAATTAATTCGAACAATTCTTCTTTAGCCAAAGAAGAAACCGAAGGTGGAGAGTTCAACGACGTTCGGTCGCTCTAGTGTCGGGGGCAGTTCCAAAATAAATGTTGAGTCATCAGTATTTTTGAAAATATATTAATATAACTTATATACATGTATAATAACAACAATTATGTATATAATATAAAAACAAAAATGATTTTGTCTTGTATATAATTTCATTCACTTGTAATTTAAAGTTAATATTGTAGTTTTTGTGGGTTTCATAGCTATTGTAGTTGTCTTTTTATCAGTCTGATTATAGCATTGTATTTTAAAAATATGAAATCGGTATGTCTTTTTTACACAATAGCATTATTAGATTATCTTCTATGCTACAGTTTAATCAGCGAGCGTTAATAAATAAATGTCAATAAGTAGTTTAGACGGTTTTACATATTACTTTGGTTGCCGCTTAAATGTTCATTTTGTCATTGATTTTTTGATTCTTTGATCTATTGTAAAAATCACTCTTTCAAATTATTAAAATCAATAGTTAATATATTACTTTATTTTAAAAAATTAGTTCGTTCAGCTTTTTGTTTGTTTGTTAACAATTATTCCAAAATAAAACGAAGAAGATATATTTCACGGTCATAAATTTTGCCTTTTATATAATTTATAATCATAAATTTATCTACTTTGATGCACCGTCATCTTGTATGCAATAGTTATTTCTAGAATACCACACAACGATGACTAATAAACAACGTTACTTGTTTCTAGATATGTTAGTACCAAAGACTTCTTGAAATTTAAAAAATGCTAATTGCATTTAAATTTAAAATAATAATTGATTAATTATGTATATGTTATGTCTAAATTTAGAAGCAACCACTTAACACTCGCTGTGCAAACTATTTATATTTAAGGCTAAATTGGTCCTCGAATTCTGTATAGTATGTTTTTTTTTACCTGCAGTTCTCAACCGACGTTTTCAAAGGCCCTATTAAGGTGTTTGCGGGTGGTGACCACAGTTTTTTAGTAACATCAGAAAAGTCCAGTCCGTCTGATTTCCGTCAGCCAGACAGTAGTAAACAGATTGTAACGTTATCCATACCGAAGTTGGGCACTTGTGAAGTGTTTAAGGACAACGATGTTGTAAACCAGGTCAGTATTTACTTCAGTTTTATAGTCTGGCGTTCGTGATTTAAATGACTTGCAGCACTTGGATTATACTAGCAGCTTTGTCAAATTTGCTTATCATAGATGATTGTATCAATAAGTCAATTATAGATCCTCACGCATAGTTTGGTACATAGTATTTAAATACTATGTACCAAACTAAGCGTGACGATCTAAGTTTATGATACAGTTTAGTCACTCTTTACAAAATGGTAGTCAATGATTATATGGGTACTTTGCTATGACTCTTAAAACATTATATCAAGTGTAGGTATTACATTAAATATAAATGAAAATAAAACAAAACAATAATAATAAAGACAAAAAAATCAAGGTATTAAAAAGTCTAAGAAAAGAGATAATTGCTTATTACGTGTCTCGCTGATTGGTAGATAAGTTCAGGTTTATACGGAGAAATAAAAATTGCTTTTAATCGTCTGTCGGGGAATAGATAAATTGAAAGCAGTGCATACGTTTGCATCGTACATACTTCAGATACACGCAACATAAAATCACCGAAAGTTTTGTCAACTATTCACCTGGTAGTCGCTTTAAATATTTTGGATAGTCAATTACTATACAACTTTATACTCATTTACATATCTGATTTATATATCACCATTGAACAGTGATTCTTCATGCTGACTTAAATCGGCGAATTTGACAGACTAAGAATGTTAAAATATTAAAAAATCTTATTTTACTCACTGAACTATTCTTTGCAGGATTTACTAGCCTATCTCGAGACCGCGTTCGGCTCTCTAGCGTGTGTGAACGGTTCATTCCTAACATCCGATAACGCGCATTATGGCTGCAGTGTAAAAGTGCCTGGTGTAGATCTAAAGAAAGCTGAGCAGGCTTTTACCATAATAAGCAGATTTGAAAACTCCACTATTAAAGAACTAGTAAGTTGTTTTTTACATTATCCATGCAAATGCACCCTTAATAGTGTTGAGAATTGGTTCATAACTATAATAAAAGTTAAAGGACAATGGCAGGCATGTATGAGACTTTTGTACCACTCATATCATATGGTAGTTATTTTTGTATTTATTTTCCTGGTAATATCACCGATAATAACATTTTAAAAGCCCAGATTTTTAGAACTTTGTCTGAAAAAGTATTATCAGTTAGTAGGTAACAATGAAATACATAGAAACATACATAGTTATTGCGGCGGTAACATCTTTTTGAGAAGATTTTTTAACAAAGTTCTAAAAACACGATAATGACATGACAATAGCTATGATTAACTTTATAAACGACACAAATCTCTTATTCATCTATTGCCTATTGCAAGCGGAACAGCCACTGTCCTTTATATTGCTTAGTGGTCATTTAGGTTTAAAAAAATCATAAGGTATCATATATACTGCCTCGGTGGCGCAGTGGTAGCGTACGCGACTGCTGTCCATGAGGTCTCGGGTTCGAATCCTGGGGTCGGACCAAATGTTTGCATGATCTGCAAATATTTGTTTCGGAGTTTGGGTGTTCTCTATGTATAATATGTATGTATTTACAAAAAAAAAATGTATTTATGTATTCATATCAGTTGTCTAGTACCCATAATACAAGCTCTGCTTAGTTTGGGACTAGATGGCGTTGTGTGTTAGATGTCCGAAATATTTATTATTATTATTATTATTATTTATTATATTAAGGTTGTATTACTTTGATTGAATTTAATTATACTAGGAACACATTTACAACAATCAACGCTTTAATAACACTAATAAACGTCTTACAGACATGATGCAACTGTCACACCAACGTAGGGTCTAACTCTGTGACATCAGACAAGTATGCTTTGTGTGGTGTATGTTTTTATATGTCAAAGCCGGTTCAAATCTAACAATTCAACAAAATACCACTACATCACTGCACCTCTATTACTAGTGTCGCGAATTTTCAGATTTTCACCAACCTAACAGAGAATATAATAAAGAAGATGAAAATCTCTCCCCCGGATGCTGAAGCACTGAGAATGTTCCTCGTCTTGCCGTTGTATCATGAAATGCGAAACCCGAGACGTCATGTTGAATTACAGGTACACTTTACTCTCTAAATGAAAGAAGAAGAAAGCTGTTTTTTATAATCTTAATTTTGGTTAGCCACAACTTATCAATGAGATGTAGTGAACGTCTATTTGATAAGTTGTGGCTAAAGTGTGTACGTACAGAATAACGTATCAGTTTTATTAGATCTCTCATATGCATACACATTCCTTAAACAAACCCGTAATCTTTGTGTTTTAAATACACGGGGGTAGATTGAATGTTTTCGAGACAAAAGATTTGAATTGTTTATGTTTGGACACTATTTTTATATGAGCCTATCAAAGTGACTACTCTGCCTGACAGAAAGCTTGAGCAGAAGCAGACCCCTCTGANTATCACATTGGAATACCAACTGTATTTTCGTCAGAAATTTTGTCATTTTGACTCCCTACAATGTAATGGGTTAAATTAGGATTAGGATCATGGTATTAGTCTGTCAAAGAATCGAATCGAAATCGAATTTTGCTTTTGATTAACTGCAATGATAATTATGAAAATATCGATCGATATATCAGTTCTATTGTATAATTTACATTATTCCTATTTAAAGTTTATATTATCTTTCTTTTAAATAATATATTTCTTTTCTCTCTCTCTCTCTCTCTCTCTCTCTCTCTTTCTTTTTTGCTCTCTCTCTCTCCCTCTCTCTTTCTCTCTTATCCCGCACAGACTAAATAATGTTTTGTTTGAAGGGGCCCTTCGCAGAAGCTTTCAATAATTTGACGTTGCAAGCGCAGCGATTGGTAAATCTATGGTATGAAGCGGAATCTGCAGAATACTTTGAAATGCTCGTTGATATTTTTAAGAGCGTTGTTGTATATGAACTAAGACAACCTGCGGTGGTCGCAAATAAGGTATGTTAAAACAATCACAGTAATTTTATACATACTTGGTTTCTCTGACCCTACTTTAGCTTCGCTTTAGCTGTAGTTTTTGTATGTTGACGTTGCATCTCGTACTTTTTTATTTTTGGTTTCCCTACAGCCTTTCTATCTCCACCGCAGTAATTTTTCAGTGTCTTTTGTTTCTTTTAGAGGATTAACTTCAGTCATAGTATAATACAAATTCTTAATGCGCTATCGACATTGAACAAAATTAATTTTACAAATCCAAAGAAACCGAAAATTCCAGCCGAATGTTTTTACATAGAAGATTTGTGTAATCTTGTTGACATCGCATCAGATTATATCAACTGGCTTTCAGATCACGCTGTGAGTATAAAAATTTTGATAAAAGTCATAATACAATGAGAATATTTTCGTGTATACGTGGTACGTCGTAGCTGAAGCGCGCTTTTTAAAACATATGCAGGTGTGTGGAGTACGCTTCATATAAAGAATTGGTATACACTGGGAACTGTGAGAATGTATGGGTAAATGGCATTTTTCAATGTTTTTTACTGTTTTGTTGTCTCTATAATCACATCATATAAAAAAATAAGTATTTCTGTGTTAAAATTTAATAATATATTCTATTTTTTCAGTCTAATCACCCACACATGTGCAATTACGCGTTCCTATTCGACGTACAATGCAAATCTTTATTGCTAAGGATAGATCAACAGTTGCAAATGCAGATTGCAATCAGTCGTGCTGCTACCCAAATGTTCACTAGACTATTCATGGACCCTAATTATGAATATCAGAGAGACCAATACCTGAACTTGACTGTGTCTAGAGAACATATCGTAAGAGATACAGTGACGCAAATCAGTAATCATGAGACTTCTCAACTCAAGAAGCCCCTGCGAGTAAGTCTAAGATATTATATTTATTTTCATCTGTTCGTTATTTTGTTTTGTTTATGCAAATTATCTCCTCTATAATACCGTGTTATCAATATTACGTTTATAACACACTAGCTGAGCCCCGCAATGTTACTCTCGTTTGTTGTCGTAGGCAACTCCGCGTGGTGAAGCTAGTATCGTTATAAATTGTAGCCTATGTATTATTATTATTATTTTATGGAATATGGGGCAAACGAGCAGACGTATCGCCTGTTGTTAAGCGATTACCGCCGACCATGGACACCCGCAACACCAGAGGTGTAACAAGTGCATTGCCGGCCTTTGGGGAATGAGAGTGGGGTATGGGCCTCTGGTATCCTTACTCATTCGGTGAAACACAGCGCAAGCGCTGTTTCACAATGGCAATTATGATTATGTGTAAAAAATGCTAAAAAACTTTAATGGATGGTAAATTTGGAGTTTTTTCTTTTTTGTGGTTAAGGAGGCAAACGTGCAGGTTTATCAGCTGATGATAAGATTGATAAGTGACTATAACTGCTTATTGACACCTGCAGTTCAAGAGACACAAGTGTTTCTAGGATTTAGGGACACAAAGTGCCATTACACTTTGAGTCAAACTATTGAGGTTTTACCTAATTTACTTGCTTAAAAGTAATGAAAGAATTGCTTACCCTCTTAGTTTTCTGATAGACTAGCATCATTTCTGTCATTGATGATGTCATGGCATAGTGGTTTAAGCGGTCGCACGCCGTTTTCTGTTACGTTGAATGTTGGGTTTAATACAAAACTTTGTATAATCCAAAAAAAAATATTATGTCTGAAAATTATTGAGTCTGATTATACTTGTATCTGTTTCTTGTATATTCGTAAAGACACTAGCAACACCGGTTTTATTCGTTATGTAAGAATTGGAAAAAAATACGTTTCATAAATGTTTGTTTTAGGTAGAATTTATTGGCGAAGAAGCCGAAGATGCAGGTGGTGTTAAAAAGGAATTCTTTATGTTGTTGTTGAAAGAAATATTCGATCCAGTGTATGGTATGTTCCAACAATCTGAAGATTCCAACATGATCTGGTTTTCTAATAACCCCTTTGAAGATGAAATCATGTATTATTTGATTGGTGAGTATAAAATATTAGCGACCCGGCCCGAGTTCGTCTTGAAAATGTGTAAAATTCTCGGATCCTTTACTATAATATACATGTATTACAAATATAAACCTCCCGCTTCATCAAGAACCCATAATGTTCCACTGCTGGGCTCTGGTCTCCCTCTTAAATCACTTTATCTATTGCTGAAAACAGCTTTAAAATCTATTCTCTCGATTGTCGGCTTGACTTGATGGAACTTGTTGCAATACATTCTAGAATCAAACTCATATTTACTTAGTAACTTTTAAACTTTCGCGTTTTTTGACATAATAATTATTTTCACGGGAATTAACGCGATCACTTATTTAAAGGTATTACATACCTCTGATTTGCTTGACGTTTCGACCAGGTTGCTCTGGCCGTGACACAGGCTGACGAATCCGCGAAGTAGAAGGAATAATTATTATGTCAATCAATCAATCAATCAACAACCCATAATGTCCCACTGCTGGGCTCGGGTCTCCTCTCAGGAGAGGGTTAAGGCCATACATCCCCACGCTGGCCAAGTGCGGGTTGGGACTGGCAAGAATACGTTGTGGCCACGTAAATCTTGTCGTTGGATGTTTTAAAGCCGCCCGAAGGCCTCCAACTAAGCTTCCCGACTGTTATCGTATGACAACAACCGGGACCGACTGCTTAACGTGACCTCCGAATCACGGAGACGCTCATGGTAACATGCCACTAGCGGTCACCCATCCAGGTACTGACCGCGCCATCGTTGCTTACCCTCGGTGATTGTTTCTAATCACCGAGTGCAACTGGGCTATGAGCGCCTTTTTTTATGTCACTTATACTTTTTCCCCTATTTCAATTTAGTTTACTATACTAACTAATATTATAAAGAGGTTAACTTCTATAATATTAGTTACTATAGATAACAAGTTAACTTTAATGCTTCTTGCAGGAGCTATTTACGGCTTAGCGATATACAATTCGATCATCATATACGTTCCTTTTCCATTGGTGCTGTATAAGAAACTACTAGAAGAGGCTGTTATGTTAGACGATCTGTCTGACATCTATCCAACGCTTGCAAATAGCTTAAAAAGTTTACTTGACTACCCGGACGAAGATGTTGAAGAGGTAAGTGATCTTCTATATAATTGCTTCAAACATACCCAAAAGCAATCTCTTATAATATGTCCTATTGAAAGTCTCAATAAAAGTTGACAATATTTGTTCCTGACTTACATGGTATTTATACTTGAGACAGATAAAAAGTAAATTCAGGTTTAAGAGATTACAAATCAGCTTCTATTTATAGACACCCGTTATTCGAATTAATAAGACACCACAGAACAATAATCATTTTTTTTAACTACGCGTGCGTGTATATCTCACATCACGGTAATCATTTTTTGTGTTACTATATGCCAGGTAACACTCACAAATAATAATGTTTTCTATTGGTATAATAATTTTCGAAATCGGTTCCTTAAATCCAGACAATCTCACAAAGTCACAAACTTTACCTCTTTATAATATAGTATAGAATACTTGCTATATTAGACATTAGATCAACGGTATCAAAACAAAAATGGGTTTGAAGGTTGGATGTGTGGATGGGTTTCTAGTATTAAATGGATCCAGATGCTGTCCTTAGATGCCGAATATTTGTATTTTCGTATTACATATGTGTTCAGTACAGTGTTCGAGATTTGTTAAAATTCTAGAAGCTGTATTATTTTTCGGACATCTAACTCACAACGCCATCTAGTCCCTAGTAGTGAGCAGAGCTTGTATTATAGGTACTAGACAACTGATATATGTAATTTTATTATTTTACATGCTTTCTGAAAAACTTCGACTCCTTTCCTTGTTCTTAAAATTACTATAACCTGTCTCATTATGCGACCGCAAACTATCTTCCTCAGGTATTCAGTTTATGTTTTGCGGTAAACACAGAAGTCTTCGGCGAAATCCAAGTGCATCCCTTAAAGGAAAACGGCGAGAACATTTCCGTAACTCATGAAAATAAACAGGAATATGTTGAGTTATACGTTGATTTCCTGATTAATAAATCCGTTGAGAACCAGTTTAAAGCTTTCAATCAAGGGTTTCAGAAGGTAAGAATTTTTTAATTTGTATCTGTATTTACAAATTAAGAACACTGCTGGTCTACTATCCGTAGTAGCTTGACATCAGTGAGTGTGTGTTTATATTTTTAATATGCTTTTATAAGCTACAAAGTATGTATGTAACGGAAACTTAGTACATGATTTTGACTCCCTTTAAAACGTCGAATTACCTCCAAATTTGGCATACTTATTCGCTACCTATTTGCTAAAGAGAGGTCTACATCCAGTAACGGACCATTAAGGGCTGTTGATGAATTAGAAATATGCCCAAATTGCACTGTTTTTGGATGAAAAAATGAATGTTATCTATCATGCTGCAGAAAAGTTATACACAAAATATTGTTTCTCTGGTAGGGTCCTCAAATTTCTGCCATGTACGATTATTTATATTCGTTACTAGGATAGTCGGGATTAGCAATTTTTTGTTTTTTCTTAAACTGGTAGTGTCTTTGCGACAAGAAAGCGTGTTTTTTAGTTTTTTTAAAACTACTATTTTACCCTATTTGTAAATTACTGTCTAACTTTGGAAATTTCAGAATTCATGTCATGGATTTATTATATTTCCAACTCCTCCAGTTTTCTTCTGAGTGAGAAAGTGTTTTTATATTTTTGTCAATACACAACATTTTGTATATAAATACAAAATGTTGTTTACAACTATATATGTTTATGTTTTTACAGGTTTGTGGCGGCAGAATTATTAAATTGTTCAGATCACATGAACTAATGTCAGTTGTAATGGGCAATGAGGATTATGATTGGGAGGTGCTGGAAAGCAGTTGTGAATATAAAAATGGTTACACTGCTACCGATCCACAGATCAGGTAAATGATATTTTAATAAAAATGCATTTCACTTATAAAGTGAATTTTCGTAAAGTAAAATTTATTTCTTTTGCTTAAGAATGTTATTATCCACCGATGTTCTGAGTTCACAATATATATAAATATAATACTATATATATATATATGTGTGTGTGTGTAATGTAATAAATTAAGTAACGATAAACTTAATCTATAAATAGGTACATATAAATTTGAATTATAGTATTAGAAATAAATAGCCTGTTTGTAATTTCAATTTCAAATTAACATCTTTTCATATGAAAGTATATACGATACTTACATTACAAGTAATGAATAATTAAAAAAACCCGACTTCGACAAGCCGTACGCACTACACTTGAAAAACATAACGCTCCTTCTTTAGCAGACCGAATTTTTTTTTCAATATATTGTCTGTCTGTTTGTTATGACTAATCTCCGGTATGGCTAGACCGGTTTTGACGGGTTACTTTTCTTTAGACTAGATCGCCTGCGGGATTACCACGTGGCTCAGCTAATATTTTGCTTATTACTTATTATTATTCATTATTTGCAGATGGTTTTGGGAGACGTTTCATGAGCTGTCGTTGGAAGATAAGAAAAAATTCCTGCTGTTTTTGACTGGCACAGATCGAGTACCCATACGAGGAATGAGAGACATCAAAGTAAGTACACCACGTATTTATATACGATATAAGGATATTGATTAGACAAATTTATAAGGGGTAAAACATTTGCCGTCCTTGGTAATGCTCGGGGTATATCCAGGGCATTAATCGGGTACCTCAAGTCCTCTATCCCGTACTGCTAACGAATGTTTATAAGCAATGCAGGACTAGTTTTCGCCCAAAGCTTTGCTCGCGTTAACACTTATTTTATCGATTGATTTTTCAAAATTTAATATATGATTTCACATTTATAGGAGTAGTAAGAATGTAATAAATAGCCTTACGTATTGAAGTTTTTACCGTCGTGGCTTTCGTGGCTAAGTGGTTATCGAGTATCTAAACACATTGCAAAGCTAAGGAATCGGAAAGGATAAGGAAGAAAGGAAGTATTGAGACCCCTCCATGCTTCGGAAACTGTGTATTGGAACGACGAAATACAAACTTTTTTGGCAATACACAGTTAAAGCCATAAAAATTCCTACACCGGTCTTCCTATAGTACTATGTCATCGCCTAGTTCTTGAGTTTCGGAGTTTGATCACGCAATAAATCGAATTTCAAACGTATTTAAGCAGACTTTAAGCCGCAATCTAGCTGGATAAAAAGGGTTGTAAAAAAAAGAAAATGAAAGAAATATGGAGTTATAAAATAATATTTAAATCGTGTGTTTTGTTACAGATCAGAATTCAAGCGGTCGCCGATGACAGGTACTTCCCGGTGGCACACACGTGCTTCAATCTCTTAGATCTTCCACGGTACAAAACCAAGGAGCGTCTCAAGTATCACCTTATGCAAGCAATCCAACAAACACAGGGTTTCTCTCTTGTCTGACATTTGATTTTAAGCTTATTGAAAATTCACCAAAAGTTGAAACGATGGCCACTTACTAAAATTAAACGGGTGGGTGTTCCGTGTGCCTAGGGAACTGCACTACGAGAATATAGCTTCAAAAACTAGAATTAAAGCAATAACTTAATGGAAAGAAATCGTCCAGTATGTAAGCATTTATTTATTAAGAAGCTAGTTAGAGTTTTGAATTTTAACTGTTATCATGAAAACTTATTGTGTGATTTTTTTTTTAATAATTTTGACTAATTTGATTTTTATTAATGAGTCTGTTCGCTAATGATTATTAGTGAGGTGAAATATAATAAGCAATTAATTAATTGGAGTCACATGTGAATAGCGAACTTTTCTTAGCAAGAAAATTAGCATAATGACTAGAATAATATTGAAATAATATTTTTTCAGTGAATATTTAAAGCGCAATTATACGAAGATAGTCTTGTGCGAACTAAATTTACCTTTAAAGAAAACGTACTTCATAACTAAGGTCACGTAAACATCATATTTATATTGTTCCATCTTCGTGTGATTCCGTTTTGTATGAGCAATATATGTGTAATGAACTTCTAATAACCAGATACTGAAGGATATTGTGAACACTTTTGGTGCCTTTCCATACATGTGGATATTCTTATATATTCTTTAGAAATACATTATTATAATTTAATGCAGAATAAATATTTACAGTGCGTTTACACATTTGATAGTTCAACTTGTTTATCCGTGTCGATAGGAATTCCCAGACCGAAAACAATATTAATTGGAAATAACGAAAGCATACCATAGCATAACCTAAACTTGGAGGTGGTGTGCAACCAATACAGTATACATAAAACCTACATAAACAGTCATAATCTGTTACAAGTTCTCATCGAATGTGCCGTAAAGCCTCATACTGTCTAAATCTATTTGAAATTAATTTTTGAACGCAAAAGAAATGTTTTCTCACAGTGATGTTCATTTGGAGGAATATAATTTGAGGATTTCCTAGCATTGTTGGTTATTCGAGAAAATATACTTGTGTAAACGTCATGTTGAAAAAGGTATTGTGTAATAGCCTTTTAAAAGCCTAATTCTATTTTCAAAATATATTGTAAGCAAAATATATTCTCTGTTAGTGCCTTTTCGTAGACGTTGATAGCGTTAAACGTCATCTAAGATCATTAGCATTTTGAATACAACACACACACAACACAGAACAAATATTTAGAATTATAGTTTATACAGCGAAATAATGATGTAGTGTTTATGAGTGTTATTGCATGCCATAGAGTAACACAGGCCGGCAGAATAGAGGGGAGTAGCCATGTCGTCTCTTACCGATACAAAATGTCTGGAATTTTTTGCGTGGAGAAATCTTCACACACACATTTTAGACTCACCTACAAAAACAATCGCCTGTCACTACGAACACACACACATAACAACTAAAACAATGACATACACAATTTCACACACACATGAAAACATTCTATGTCGTAACAGTTTAATGCCTCAAACAGTGTAGGCCCATTTGAGCTTATTGTGTATGGCTACTCCTACCATGTTGTTTTATATCGCATGCAATTTAATAGTCACCACGAATCTTGCCAGTTCGTATTTTAAATTTCATAAAAATAAGTGGTTTCCATAATTATTTATACATATTAGTGAGATATAAATATACTATATTCTATATTAATTGATATTTTACGATTGTACGTTTGAAATTTTATTTCAATTTTGTTTTTTTATAGTTAAATGAATCTTAAGAGCATTACCACTTCCCTATATTCCTCTAAATGTGTAGTCGTATTGACTGAATATAATTATTATATACAAGCATATAGAAATATATAACAAGATATTGAAAACATGTCACTCACACCGAAAAAATGCCACACTTTGCAGACGTGAAGTATAAAAGTCGTTGATAGTTTTAAAAAGCTAATTTTTAATCTAATTCACTAAATATTAACTAATTAGAAAAAATTACTCATCTAAAAATACGATGGTAAATGATGTAACATAATATAATTGTAAAATTGCACCTAAAATATAAATATTTTATAATAATTTAGAATTTTAACGTTTAACCTTTTAATCCTTTTACTTAAACTTATACTTTTACATATACTTTAACATAAATTGAACAAAAATCACCTTGTTTCATCTAAGTACCACGAGTTGCTTTTCTGAAATTACGACTATATATGGTTTTAGTATTTTCTTATTATCTTGGCTCTAAAGGCTTAGAGTAGTCAGTGTGGAAAAAGATTTAAAGTATTCTTAAAGTTTTTGGCTATTTTAATATAAGTAAGTACTTTGTTAGAACATGTTTCGATCATAACGTTGGCCGCAGACGGCATTGGGATTACCCCGCATTTCAAATGTTTAGCAAACAAAATAGGGAACGCGGTCCCAGTTGTGATCGAGTTGATGTTAAGTAGTCAGATTGACTTTATTTCACATTTACTGCTTTCATTGTCTTTAAAGTTTATGTGATTTTCAGTATAACCCATTATTGTTTATACTCTTACAGTTTATTCGCAGAGACTGACAACGGGTATATAACTATTTTACACAACACTTTTTTAAAGGTTTTATTGTTTTTTAATCACGTTTTGATTTGGAGCACTATAATATTGGCAATACCTGTTTATTATTTTTGTATAAATTCCATTCATATTTTAGAGTTAAATTTTGACAATCTACATGCTTATGTGACCTAATTTTGCATTTTATATTTATAAGTAAGGATTCTAACCTATGAGAGAATCTAGTAAATGGAGCACCTGATAAATTGTTTATACACATTGCCGAAATAAATAAACAATCTAGGTTCTTTAGAATTTAAATACCTCAAACTTTACAGTCATCAGAAAGATTTTGTATATAGAACTATCTTTAGCTGTCGAGTTCGATTGGTTAATAATTTTCGCATGTCTAAGCTCAGTAGATGTAGCCAGAAACATGTATATAAAATGGCTACTTCTGTGATATTAAGTGATCGTATTACTGTATTCGACGAAAATACAAGGGCTTGTTATAAATTGTTACTGTTTTGTCATAATATTGTACATGTTGTACATAATGTTGTACTGTATGTATGTAGCTTGGCTAGATCGCTGTTATGGTTTTGAAGCCTTTATGAAAGTGCACTTTAGCCTAGGCACTCGGCGCGGTTTGTACACGATGTATGTAATGTATGATAATATAATATTTTCATACATTTTTGATTTTTTATTTTTATATGCAACCCGTATGACTGTGATCTTAAATGATTTTTGAAAAATTAAAACAAATTGTGCTTCAAGGATCTATGTCTGGATATATACTTGCACTGTGACGTAAGTGTGCTCTAATGGTACGCTATTATTTGTTATTAAATAAAGGAAATTGAAATAAGTTGTTTCTTCCCATGTTGTGGGTACCAAACCGGTAGCCACGGTGATGGCAAGATCGTAGCCGTATAACGGCTACGATCTTGCCATCACCTCACTGCGCCGTAGGTGCTAATGTGTACGGCACGATAAGCTCCCAGTAGCCGGGCAGCAAGTCTGCTTAATTCTCTGATAGCTCAGTACCCAGATATCGACTTCTTCCATACCAATTGGAGTACATTTTTAAAATTTTGTACACTTTTCCTTAGTGGTAGGTTCTAATGTTAGCATGTAATAAACATCAATTATCCTATTTTTAACATTATTTATTATTGTACTGGCTCGCTGTCGGTGTGGGCAAACTGTAAGTGCAGTGAGCAGCTGATTAAATAAATGTTCAGCAAAAACCTGTCAAAGGCTATTGATATGCACCTTTAGGATCGAAGTTTTCACATAGAATAACGGAATACATGAATCATATATTTCATTTCTTTATAATTCATCTTAACAAATAAGAATACATAAAATTATGAGGTTTTATGCATTTGCGATAAGGCGCAGTGTTGTTTTAAATCTGGGCTATTGAATTAGCTAAATGACAAAACTACTTAGCCTGATGAAGAGCATGAATAGAATTCAGGAGTGGTGGATAAGAAATTATGAATAGCCTGCTGCTGCTGTTCTTATTTTTACTATTTTGATTTTTAGCTACCCGGTATGTCTTTCTTACAAAAACTGAGCTACTTTATGCCCGAGACGATGATTAATTTTGTAAGATAATAACGTTGTGTAAGTGCACAACCAGCATAAGTGTGAATGAGTAAGACATAAACAAGACCTTCAGCATCAGCCTATAGCAGTCCACTACTGGAGATAGCTTACAGCTTCTCGCATCCATCTCCTGCCAATCGTCTTGCGCAGATCATCACTCCACCTGGCCTGTGGACGTCCTACACTACGTTTGCCAAGACGCGGTCTCCACTCAAGAACTCGTTTACAGTAACTAATAGACGCACAGCGGAGACTGAATATGCTGAATATTGACACGTCTCTTATATAGCGTAGACCGCTGCCAAAATGCAGTGCTGCCCACTCAGGTACGAAATGCAGGCGAGCGGTCCCCGTAATATTAAAATATGTTAAGTTTGGGGTAATACTATGAATGTGTGTTTAATTGTTGTCCTTTGTGTAAGTAATTATTGTTTCTTGTTATTGTATATATCATGGCACGGAAATGTTAAATGCACAGCGTCACCTTTTTTTTTTTTTTTTTTNGCCACAGGTCGAGCACTGGTCGAATGGCCTCGACAGTGACTAGGCCGGCGGAAGGGCTTGAAAGCCATGCACAGCGTCACCTGGGCCAAATTGAAAACCAGCGTCGGACGCTTTGTCTGACAATGCTGAATTGGGTCCATTTTTGGCATTTTGCAAAACTGTTAAGTTACTTTTTGTATTACTTTTTGTTGCCAAAATAAATATTTTTCTTTCTTTCTTTCTTTCTTCTTACCCCAACGGATATTAGTTCTACGGCAAATGATTATCGGTGTTATTACGAGTCGGCGTGTATTGCGTGATCTTTACTTTCTCTAATATATAAAATGGAAACAAAACCAAGCTCAGCGTATATTGTTTCCTTCTTAGATTATTCTGTTGAGTACAGATTACATTATACCATTGCGTTTTTATTACCAAGATAAGTAGAGAAAAAAAGGTAAGTCATCACTTTATCAAACAATAAAGAACCATTACCAAGGAACAGTAAAACCTATGAACGGGCCTTCAATTTTTCATACAAATATAGTCTGTTGAGACACAACAACACCTTGTGAATAGGCCGGCTCGACCGGAGTGATACCACAGCCTCACAAAAAACTGGTGTTTAACAGCGCTTGCGCTGTGTTTCACCGAGTGAGTGATCCAATCCCTCCCCCAATGGCCGGTAACGCACTTGTGACGCTTCTGTTGTTGCAGATGTCCATGGGCGGCGGTAATCGCTTACCATCAGGTGATATGTCTGCCCGTTTGCCCACGATTCCATAAAAAACCTTTATTGGTTTTTAGTTACATCTTGCAAAATACATTAATCATTATCATCAGACCATCCGTCCTCTGAAAGTCCACTACAGGATATAGGCCTCCCCTTAGCAACGAAGTTTTGGCCTTCTGTCCCATGGGTACACTGTAGACGGATTGATATGGGGTTTTTTATATTTTAGTTCTTATTGCAGTGCTGTTGTCCTGTATGGTTTTGCTTCCTTAGTCATCTCTTAGTACACCCATAAAATCCATGGTCTGGTTTAATATAAATACATATGCTAAGTACTAACCAGAAGCAGAATTTAAAGTTTAGATATATTTATTGCCACTTAGCACTTGAAACAGAAGTGGATCCCTCCCTTCACCCTCTCCCAAATCATAAAAAGAACAGATCAAAAAATATAAGTACCCTTTATATTTTTCGATAAAAGTACAAAGTATAGGTTTGTATTTTTACCCGACTGCAAAAGGTGGGTTATGTTTTTCGAGTGTATTTAAGTATGTATATTTCTTTGGCCTAAACGGATTGTCGTATTTTTATTTGATGTTAATAGATTCGTCTTAGTCGTGAGAGTGACACTGGGTACATCAAAATAAAAAAAATATATATATACGCAGTCAGTTTTCTTTTTTTTTAAATAATTTGTTACTTGTTTAGAAATCGACTGAAGAGACAAGGCATTCCCAGTCCCACCCAAAGATTTCTAGACTGAGTCAAGATGAGGGTTTGCCGGAAAGTTCAGTAATTGATTGGCTCTCGATGATAGTAATAAAATATCAGGACATATAGTTCCAGCCAAAAAAGTGGCTTACTGTTTTTCGAACAGATTGCCATAGTGCAGAAAATACACAAAAAAAACTTGTTTAGGCAACATGAATATTTTCATTTCATGTTCAACTTTCTCATTTACCAGCAAAAACAGTACTGTAAATCCTTTAGTGACAAATAATACTCTTTTTTCAAATGAAAGTACTTTTTTATATGAAGGTTAGCGCTAATTACGACATCAGGCTTTTATTATTATTTTAAGTAAAATAGTTTCCCTCAACTTTTTTCAGTAACGTGACTTCAGACAATAGATACTAATGTATGTAAATAAAAGTCTTAAAAGTAAATTTTATAATTTATTTAATTTTAAAATATAATTAAGTAATGAAATACCAAATAGATAGCACCATTTAACATTTTATATACAAAATATTCGTATAATCTCTGCATGACTAGGTACGATAAGCATAGCCAATAATTGTTAATGTCACATTTTGATGGAAGCATTCAATTCATTAAATATCCAATTTCATAAACAATTTGTAATTTTTTTATCATTTAAATAGCAATAAAATTGTAAACAGCTCTTTTAAGATAGTATTTTTTGTTAAAGGATCAATGTTTATGACTTTGGCATTTGAGCATTATTTACACTTTTATATAAAAGCAATATCGATTAAATTTCGCAATGTATAAAGCCGCACATTACATCGAAAACAATGAGTATCATAGTGAATTATTTTTTATATAAATGAATTTGAACATGACTGTGTTATTTTTATAAATTTACTTAAATTCTAATTAATGGTTAAAAATAAATTATATTTATAATTACTGATTCCAATCCGATCCGTACATGCCTCAAGACTTTAATACCTAAAGTCTATACAAGTACCCGCTTCGAAGTTTTTCAAACTTCACTTCCTAATAGTTGACTGATGTTTTTTTTTTGTGATGACATGATGTTTTTGTTGACGTTCCAAATGTTTTGCCCCCAATTAATGACGGTACAGACAGCGACACTCTGACATTAGTAGCGTCAACAAAAATAAAATCGAATGATTTAGATTCATGATTGAAAATTTTAAGAGATGACGTCACGAATCGTAAACTCTTTTCAGTGATGGGCTATTAGTAACACTATGATGAAATTTAGTATGAAGATCGGCCCGAGTTATCGTCGTAGTGTTGTGTGCCGGGGGGCGCGCGGTATCCTCGGTTGTTGTGGTTCAAAGCGTTTTGCGCGAAGAAGGAAGTGTAGTCCTTGGCTACCTGTAATTAGAGTGCAAAGTCGCATGTATAATGTCCTTGTATACATTTGGTACGACTAGAAGGTGACCTATTTCCAGATAGATCTTAATGAAAAGAATAGAGATGAGTTTTTACAGATGAGTCAAGAAAAGATCTACGTGCAAATGGTTTGATGACATCATTTTTATAGTAGCAAGTATAGTTAACCAACCTCCATAGCTTTCATCTTCTTATAGTGACTCCTAAATAAAAACCTGTATATTTTCAACACCAATCTACAAAAACTATACGGTTCAACAAACATAAATCAAGTTAAGGGCCGCAATTCCTTCTATAATCATTTCTCACTCTTCAAAAGTTACATACAATCTTTCAAATCGAAGGGAGTTTTGTAGGTAGAAATATAGGTGACTTCTTAAACTAAAAACACCTACTGTAAGTCATGCAACGTGAACTCTATTAAAATCAGTTGACAGTTTGCTAAATCGTGTAGGTATAGGTACAATACAACGCTAAGCTAGATGAGATAGAAGTGAGAATATATGACATCGTGTACTTATTTATTTAGATTGGTTATGAAAATATGAAATTATGATCGTGAAGGTATACAACTCTGATTCTACAAGATAAAACAATGAAAATGACATCATTTCTTTACTAAATGTTACAGGATTGTGGCACGGACAACTGTTCTACGCAGTTACTACTTTAGATATCAGAAGTAGATTTCTTCCCTATTAGAGCTTTCAAAATTCACAACAAATGTTTCAATGTAATAATAGAACCTTTCTATTATTATAGTAGTAAAACTATATTCATATAATTTCGCGTCACCAGACGCAGATATTAACGAATTACATAAATTCACTCTGCCAAAGGCCAAATGACTCAGTGTAATGAATAATTAAAATACATACAGAATTAATTAGAAGTAAATAAAAATAGCAATTGATCTTGGCAAACAGAAGATTTCGTCAAAACAAAGACTACTCAAATGTTGTTCTGTTCAAAATTACAAATCCTCAAATACAAAAGAAATACCAAGAAGTACGTATAGAGTTATGATGCTCTCTTACTGTTGCAGCATTATAATGTACTGCAGCTTACATAAATGAATTTTTTTTTATGGAATATGGGGTAAACGATTAGATATATCGCCTGATGGTAAGCGATTACCGCCGCCAATAGACACCCACAACACCAGAGGCGTAACACGTGCATTTGTTCATGACACTTCTTTGTATTTCTTTTATACTTATATGTGTACACTAAAGAATAAATACAAAATACAAATACACTCGGTGAAATAGAGCGCAAACGCTGTTTTACACCGGTTTTCTGTGAGCCCGTGGTATCATTCCGGTCGAGCCGGCCCATTCGTGCCGAAGTGTGGCTCTACCACGGTAAAGATCAATAAAACGCGTTCAGCTGGTCAAGTCCATTCATTTTTGATTAATCAACATTTTAAAGCAACAAATGACATTGAACAACTCGATGATTTCGTTTAACGAACTATTGTGTAGGGAAGTATCTAATAAACCGCAATGAAATCTTATTTTTGGGTGAATAAGAGTCAGTTTTACCAGTTCCTGATAAACTGTCAGATAATTATTTGCCATGTACCACTATTAACAGCTAAAAGTTGCTGAGATTTATGTGGTTGTCAAACATATTCGTCTCTACCCAAGACGTGTGGCATTCGGATATGGCAGTTAAGCTCAAAATAGTCTAGCAAAAACTTTATCAGCAAGTAGTAAAACTGGCCCTTAGAGTTGTATACCAACATTACAGTAAATGTTGCAAAGCCTACTACGCAAGCTAGATCTCGCTCGCGACTAAATTTAGGTTCCCAAGTCAACCATGTTCCGAGATCTGTTAATAGAAAGTTTATCCAAACATATAGTGAGACTATGACCCAAACTGCCACTTACAAGTGCGGAATAAAGTCCGGCTACGTACGGACTGAGGAGAACGATGCTTACGCCTCACGAATGCCAATTAATTCGGCAAGCGTATATTGGCGCAGCTAAAACAGACAATGTTTTGTTCAAAATTTCATTTCAGTATCTCAGTTTTTTGAATCACTTTATTAAAGACTTTCAATTTAATTTTATAATTAATTATCATTCATCTTTTAAGTCATAATTATTTATTTTATCAATTACTTTTAATATTTGCATTTGATATTTGTCCATGTCTTTTTAGTAATTGATCATTTATTTTGTTTGAACATTGATTTGTTTATAATAATATAAATAAACTAAAATAAATGTTCAATACCCGAACACATTTTTTCAAAATAAGGAACAGATTTATTTTGTTTGTACTTCAGAATTATTTTTTTTACCAAAAGTAGGAAACACTAATTAGGTTATAATAATGTGCGACAACAGAATGGAACATGTTTATAAATATTTTTTACATTTTCGATTGTGAATTCTTATAACTTTCTATTAATATATACAATGGACAATAAAAACCTTTTACAGTACAGATACATTTTAAATAAAGATAGTGTCTAACAAATGACCCGACAAATATTTTCAGAAAGAAATTCAGTACTTTCAAAATATGAACCAAATGGTCAGCAAAACGAAAAAAAATGTGTGTTTATGTACAACATGCTCAGTATTATTTTTAGCTTTATTATATGCATTTAGAGATTGGCCACACTATTATTTACCTGTTCTTTAATCTCTTATAGTTGGGTTTCTAAATTAAAGGAAGAATTATTAATTGGTGCAAATGTATAAGTTACCTTCCGTGGCCTACAAGCCGGGCCCCTTGCTAGCTGCCTTCTGGCTTCATTTTCAGCAGCAACAGCTTCTTTAACCGACTGCGGTGGCCACTTCTGGTCTCCACGCATGTTGATGCCTCCTTCGGATTCACACAATTCTGGATTTTAATGTTATAAAAACTGCGTTTTTTTAATCAACAATTCCTTTGTTTATAATTTCAATCACATCTTACATTCGATGGTTTTCTACAGATTAAGAATTTTGCTCGAAAGTGCGTAGATACTACGGTATGTTTAGAACTAAATCTGTACAAAAGCATTCTTGGCTTGTATTGGGTCTCGTGTCCTCCCCATAAAAGTGTCGTAACAAATATTTTTATGGATCGTAAAAGCAACAGTAACATTTTGTAACGGCTAAAAAATAGTAGCATGAAATAGTTTTTGGCATTGTCATTCTTTTCTATGTAATATGTTAATATTCAACAGTTTTCAATCACATTCGTAAAAAGTTATTTGGGAATGAGACTTTAAATTGGTTAACATATCTAATAATCTAATTTGTTGGGTTTGTCATAGTTATTGCCATATTGTGTTTTGTTTAATTAGTAGCTTAACTTTTACAAGATAAGTGCAATGTAAGAAAAGACGTAATTGTTATAACGCAAGATCTTATATCTATAAAGAATATGAACCATATGGGAGTTATAAAGTATTTAAGTGTTGCAGTTAAGTCTCTAAAGCGACAACGAGGTATAAAAAAGCAATTTTGTACACAATATACGTTGAACTCAAGATATTATGTTTGCGAAGGAGCCTTCAAAGTGTTGCTTTATGCTCTTTGATATTGCCAAGACTCATATAAAATATTGACTGTGTCTCACTCTAAAATGTAATTTTTATTTCTACTGTTTCCACCGTTATACTGCCACACATTATTACTTCGTGTGTGCATTAATGACAATCAGGGAAATAAACTACCATATTTATATGTCTGCAAATTCTGAACGAAGTTGGCTAAAATTTGTGTACGTATAATACGTGAAAGCACCTCTTCGTGGTCTTTTTTGATCATAGACACTTAGGAATGTAAATTTTCAAAATTTATGTTCGCAAAATGTTAAGCAATAATTTGACATTGTAGGAAAAGCTTATAAAATCAACGTAAATATAGTAAGTGGTGAATTAGCAAATATGGAGTCGAACTAAAAGTTATCATTTAGATGGGTATTGTTATTTAGTACTTTTGAATTATTTTTGTAAGAGTAGATATGTTCCTAAACATTTTTGAGTTTTTAATATTAATACTGAAAATTGCAGAAGTTACGAGACTGGGTAAGAAAAATAATCGTCATCTTATTAACATGCAAAACAGTACTTAGGACCTATTTTAATTTAGAGTAGGTACGTCTCTCAATCGTTGACAGAAAAAAAATAACGATACACACCTTTGTAAGAAGCTGTGGCGGGTTGACTAGCAAAAATCGGGGGCGGTTTCTGGTGGACAGGCTGCTGCTGACGAAGAGTGATAGTTGTTGGTGGTGGTTCGTATTTCTGTGGGGGGACCTGGTACGCCGGCTCAGAGAAAGATGGCGAGTACTGCGGCTGGGGCGAGTACGGCTGGGGCGACAATTGCGACGGATACTTGGGCTGCGATCCTTGTGTCTGTATACCATAGTTTTATTAATATCTTCAAAACTAAGATGATGGTAGTGTTGTTTAGATACATTTGATATATCACGTGTTCTAGTCGTGTATATACAAGTGCGTTATAGAAAGACAAAGTGACGTTGCCGCTTTACAATTCTGTCAAATGTTTTCTCGCTGCCAAAGATCGTCTCTGAATATTTTCTATGATCTGTAAATATTTATTGTTTTACATACTAGTATTGGTTTTAATTGGAGTACGTTCAAATATATTAGGAATATATATTTTAATAATTTGGAAATAATTTGCAAAGCTTTTAAAGCAATAAAAATACAAAAATTATCCTTGCGAAATGCTGCTTTTAGAAAATAAGAAATCGGAAATAATTTTAGCGATTCTTAATCATATTTCAGTGTCGAGCTGTACATATTATTTTTAGATAATACAAACGTGGGTATGTTTATATCACCTAATAACAGGTAGGTGCTAAAAAGTAGGTATTTATTCTTATAATGTACAGTTATGGACGTGTTAGGCTGATAGGCCTTTTTTAAAATTTAGGTCTATTTAATAATACTGGTGCTTAAAATTATTTTGTGTAAAGTGGCAACGTACGAAGTAAGTTTACTGTGTATAAATTTAGGTTCCATACCAAACAATACACAAAGGCATAGCGTTCGTTACACATCAGCTATTTGCGTACATTCATTCATAATCAGCTCAGATTATTGTTAGTTATTTGAAAACATTTCGTGCAACCAGTTATAGTACTATGGATAGAACTACTCGGATATTTTGATGTTCCTTCTGTGATGATACCTGAGGGGAAAGAGGGGCTGGTACAGGGGCCCAGCGACTTTGATGCGGGCGGTAAGGCTGCGCGATTCCTGGCGACGGCGGGCCTTGGCGGTAGGGGGAAGTATGTGCGGAAATACCAGGACCAACAGGAATTAGCTTACTCAGACCAGTGGCTTCTTGCCTTCTGCCCTCACAGTACGAAGGTTCCGACTGAGGGGCTTGATACTGTTGTTGTGGGGAAAGAGGAGTTTGGTATTGCTGTTGTTGGTACTGAGGCTCCTGTTGGTATTGAGGTTGGTTATGGTAGTGAGGTTTGGGAGGAGCTTGGTGCTGTTGTTGGGGGGGAGACTGGTATTGTTGCTGCGGTGCAGGGGATTGCGCCGCGTTGTTGTAGAACGCAGGACTCTGTTGCTGTTGGGATTTATAACGGCATATAATACATATAATAATAGTAATAGCTTCGTACAGCATGCAATTATTGGTCCGTCACTACCCAAAGCTTTGCTATGTGCAGCTGTAATCTCATTTGCATCTAAATTAACCCCTTATATTTACATAAGTCTCAGTTTTATTTCAATTGAGAAGAAGTTGTATCAATTACCTGTGGAGTTTGATGATATCCGTTCGTTTCTGGCACCGGTGGCCAAACTACTTTTTTCTGACCTGCAACAATGCAATCCACCCGTGAAATATTGTTGTATAAATATAGAATTGGCATCATACAGTGTACGCTATTCTCATTCTTATGTTGTTTTTTTCAAAGACAAGTTTAATTGGTCGTTCGGTCGAAGTATTCGAAAAATGCCATACTGCCTGTTTGGCACTTTTCGAATACTGTGAATCATGAAATTCTGTGATATCATAGCGAGATTTTAAAACAAACCATTATACATATGAATATAATGAAGGAATGATGAGCTTCATTGTTTACGATTTATAAGATCGTGTCAGTCAGTGCCGTATTGTCTTGATTAAAACATTCTTCATTCTCTTCTTTTCATTAATGCTTTACTTTAAGAAAAAAAACGTGTGTTAAGTACATCATATGATATACCTACAAATTTGTATGGAACTCTCGGTGGGCGAGACCTACTCGCACTTGGCCGGTTGTTTTCATTATTATTTCGACAGAATTAGATTTTCCTTGACACACCTACTAAAGAATTTCGTTTTATATTCGACTAAAAATGTAGGTGCAATCAGGGCATACGATCTCCATTATCACATGCTGTGGATCTTAAAACTACGAATATTCGCTGTTCATCACTTCACGGTAATTATTATGAACGACAGATCTCCATTCAAATTACCACGGTCCACCAAGCTGGATGAACTCCAGACTTTAGAAAAGAAGGGTTTTCAAGACTTCGTAATATACAAATTCATAGCTATTATTCAATAAGGATGTTGCAAAAATTGTTATAGATTTTATGACGCTTCTTTATGTGTATGATAACCTTGAAATTCGTGCATGACACATTTATTGACTTGATATGTTTCAGGTGACATAATATTTAATAAATATTATCCAATTTATTTCTAACTTGTAATATTTACGTCATTTGCGTGATATTCATACACGAAAGCTGCTTGAACTAAATTATACTAATTGTAAAAGATGAATAAAACTGATCTATAATTTAAGGATTATTTGAGGGGAAAAGCGAACAAGAATATTAGTTTTAAACTATTTGCATTAGGTTTTCTAAAATGAGTTAGTCACACAAATAAAATCCGTTTTCATAATTTTTAATGTTGCGTTGTAATAGAGAATATAATATAATAGAATAGAATAGAATAGAATAGAATAGAATAGAATAGAATAGAATATACTTTATTGTACACCAGTCAAAACAGTTTACATTCAGGAGCATAACAAATTAACAACCATGTACAAATGGCGACCTTATCGCTAGAAAGCAATTTCTTCCAGGCAACCTTTGGATGGACAAATTGATTGTAGAAACTCGAAGTCATGGGTAATAAGGTAAAGAATAATAATAAAAGATTTAGGATTAAACATTAATACAATCAAATACATAAATATATACAATATCTACACTTTCGATATAAATGAATGAAAAAAAAACCTTTTAGGCAAATCAGAACTTATGAAAATAGGTAAAGTTCTTTGCGTATTTTTTTTGAAAGAGACTGCTTGATGAAAACAAGATACCCATATTTGAGGTGACTACGAAAACGTCCTAAAATTGTATATTTTGTACTCCTTTAAGTTTTTTTTTTAAATTGAAAGTCTGACAAGCATAGTATCGTTTTTTAGGTAATAGGTAGTTTTCCTATGTAGTTATTTGACAAGTTTAGAATCACATTAAAGTATTGGGTTTCTGTTAACAATAGCTATTGTTCTGGTGTCTACATTGTGTGAAAGTTAGTACTGCAACATATTGTTCGTGATTAAGTTTAAATTTACTTTGCATTAGGAAAGCCTTCTCAGCAGGAACTAGACTCAGCTAAGTTAAAGTTTGCGCCAAAATAAAAATAACCTCGTAAATAATAAATTATGCTGTAATACCGAGTTCTTAAAACATTATTTTTTAGCATGGTGAATATTGGATAAAATAATCGTATTACTAATTTAGGCATATTAAAATAAAATGTTTACCTAATTTTATAAGACATTAGCTGCTAAAGTATCCAAACTTTAATTTGAAATAAATGCGACATAATTATTAATAAGCATAGGAGCTTATATTTTATAAGCTGTATTTACAAACTACCTCACGTTACACACAGACCTTCTTACGATTTAAGAGACCATAGAGTCCACAAGGGCAAACTATTAGAATAAAAAACAATCAAGCAACTTGTGGACAACGCTCAGGTACTCAGGTGTCGTTATTATGTTGTGGCTTTAAATATATTTATTAAACACATAATTAATTATAAAATGCAACCTAATTTTTTTTTCAAATCAAATCACTTCATGAAAGTTAAACTACCACACACAGATAATTGAGAATTAACACATTACACTCACGATTAAAGTGATTTACCAGATTGAACGTGAGATGCGGCTACCGGCGGCCCGACTTTGAGAACTGTGTTTGACTTCTTGGCTCGAAAGCAGGTGTAGAGTACCACAAATATCTACGGTATATTATATTTTGAGACTAAACATTTTTAGGACGCTCATTCGCTACCTCATTCCCTCTTGCTGATACCGAAAGATGAACACATCGGACACACCTACTTACGACCTAGACTTCAAACATTGAACACCTCTATTCGCCTAATAATAATTTATGACCAGTGGAATAGATGCATGAAACGAATTTCTATTGGTATATTCCATCTACAATGAGCTCGTGAATTGCAAAGAAATTCCAAGCCGGGAAATTTACTTTATCTGCATCATAACTTACAAAAAGGAGCGCATGATCGAAGGGTTACATATTTGAATACTATAAATTATTCGCCTGAAATATGCATATCTCATCGGTCTATCTAATAAAAGTTATTTATGATGTGTAAAATAGAGTAATGTTTAATTTATATTAAAATAATTTTGATAATATTTAATTTATTAACAGTAGGTATTTCTTATAAACCATTTTGTGAATCAAATCACAGTAAGGTAAGGAAGATCCACTTGTGTTGTGATGGATATATCCGGATCCATCTTTTTAACGTTAGGGAAAAGTTAGAAAAAGATAAATTAGGTAATCATGGTTGTAATTTGATACATCTGGAATTCCATAATTCCCCATGCCCCATGGCATGATTACAATTATCTTATCAATTGGGTCATGAGACGAATTAGAAACGGCCCACATCACAGATAGTTCCCTGTGGCCACAGACAAGTTATTGATTAGTCCGAGTAACATAGGGTTGAAGATAATTTACCAGTTTTGTTGACAGTATGATGATTTATAAACATTGTCTGTAGCGGAGATAATAACATTTTCATAATCTTTCATGGATTCACTATGACAGTTTTAGTCAAGGTTTATTTTTTTAAATTCCAACATATATCTTAGATATTTCCTTACCTATTATGAGCCAAGAGTCTTTGAACCTCTGTATTATTATTTCGATGTCAAATGCAACTGTCGCAAGCATTTTGCTCATGAATCAGCGGATCACATTTAAAAATATTCTTAGCATAATGCACACCTGGAGAAAACGTATGAACTAAACATATTTATGTCGTTTGCTACTTTTCAGGACCAGTGGTAATAATAGAGTCTGATTCATGAGTCCACAGAGCTCTCACGGTGGAAATAGTTTCAAGTGACGTCAAACAAAACCATCTATCTAAAATCAAGGCCAGGATTTTCTAAATAAACATGAAAAAACAACCGCATTCTCCATAGATTTTATGTTCTGGAGCTGCCAGATCTTAAAGTATCCGAGGTACAATTAAATTAACTACTGTTTTAATCTTACTATTCCCAGAAAACTAAAGATATTATTTTGCATTTTAGTTTCATCGTAACTGCATAGATGATGTAGTGGTTTGTATGATCACTTCACCGCTTTCCATTGCGTTCTGTTGTGGGTTCGATCCCCGATTATCCCCGATCTATATTATTGTATATGATTTAAAAACAGCTATTCTAAGTCTTTGTGTTGTTTTTGTCCATCCCGTAAACACGAAAGTCCTCTGCGATACAGGATATATACCTAAAGTTGTTAAAAATATTTCAAAGACAACAGCTAGCATACATACGTAAGTAACATCAAAATTTAATTTAAAACATTTTGATCTCAAAAACTGATTGTGTATATCTCGAATAATCACTGTTCGTTTGTCCAAAATTTTGTTTAGAACAATTCACTTTAGTCATTAAACCTATATTTATAAAATTAATATCAACAAGTGTTACTTATTACAAGCTATATTTATAGGGATCCGAAAACATTTCCACGTATATCTTTTTGAGTACATTTTATAAACAATTTAAAGTAATTTTACATAAATAATTAAAAGGCACCTTACCCACAAACTTTGTTTGAACCATCTTGTGCGTTCTTCCTTCGACGAGGACTGTATAGTACTAAGAATTACGACGTATAAAAAGTAAAGGCACATTTCAAATACTTTCCGATTCTTGCCAAATACCTTCCACTAATGAATGTAACCGTCATCAGACAGTGTTTTTTGTCAATAAAATGACAAAGCAAAACGACAAACGAAAACAGATGATAGGACATTCCACCCTCAGTACATAAATATAGCTCATTCATCATAAGATTTGTGACTCATTTTGTTTGTCAAGTTTCATTTAACGTCTAGTTACTGATAGGGCTTTCCTGTAAAATTCGGAAGACTGTGAGATTAGTATATGCTTGAAGCTACTAGTGGTTTATTTGTTGTTATTGGCAATTTGTTTCCAACAGTTTTTAGGCCTACGCAGATGACAGTAGCGTTCAAATTGATTGATAAATATACATTGACGGCTGCGTGCAGCTGTAATTACTATAAAATGTAGTATATACGACGATACAACATGCCACGAGCGCAGTGAATTGGAGCACTTTGAACTTGTCGAAAATTGGGGAACACGTGTTTATAATAATAAATTAAGGTTATATGATAGAGATGTTTGTGTACGGTGGAATTGATTTTAAATGGTCAATTTACTGTGTGTTTTATATGTAAATGATAAAAAGTTATCAAAACTTAGTTGATACCACCAATGGTTAATGACAAGTGATGTTTCAACCGAATGGGAGCTTTAGGTTCACCTGGTAATAAGATTACGATAAAGGTTGCATATAACACGTGCGTTAGTTAACAGATTTTTTTGTTCTAACATTTATTTGGCACTTAGCAGGCAGATTATGGATCTTTTAAACATTTTTGTTATAGTCTGGTTCCGATAAGTTCCTGGAAACATAACTTTCTAAAAACTGTGTAAATGCTTAAAAGTATGGCATATATACATGACGTGGCACAGTTAAAGCTTCTACTCTACCAGGCTGAGCTGGTACCTTTGGTAGCCTTCATAAACTCTGAATATATATTTCCTGTGTTGTTCAGCTGGCCATCCCAGCTTCTTGCCGAACGCATTCTCGACATCTGAGGTGGCCAGCAGCGGTCAAACCGGTGGTCCATGTAAACCATGTTGTCCAATATCGCCTTCACTTGTGTTTCATCTAACTCTGATAAAGCAGGGTTAAAGTATTAGTAAGCGGAAAACAGTCACTGTTCGTGGAACCGTGTGGGAATTACATCGGTAATTTATAGTGGAACAGCATCAGATGTTGTACAGAAGATAATAAATCCAATGAAGTTATATGCAAGGAAGTTTTAAACAAATTGAACCGGTTATTTAGTACATACAATTATTTTTATCTTGTATCCATTTTATCGTAAAAGTATTTGACAGAGCTTGAACCGGATTGATAGAGATTTGTGAAGAAATAAGTTCTTCAAAAAGTTATTATAAAGTAATATGTTTCGAAACTAACGTGGTTATGTAATATGCGTTAAATACCATTATTTGTTTAATATTTCGAGCAGGTTGCATTAACTTTGGTCTCGTTAATTTTAAAGTAATTAATTATATATATTATGGAATCTAATAGCTTGGAAATTACTTATAATATAACCTACAATGTTTGGAATGTTTAACAGTTAAAAGGGTAATGTTTAAAATCTTAAAATTAATCTACATAAACATAAAACTATACATTCAAATGAAGCGATAGCATTTATGTTCTTTAATGTCGCAGATGTTTAGTTGTAAACCCTTGTATATTTACATTTAAAATATATAACTAGATTATACTGTACACTGATTGTTAACCTGCTAAACTGTATATCCTTAAGGTTAGGTTATTTACTTAGTAAGAATTTAACATCATTGAATGAATGCATTGACTTTGTACACAAAATACATAATATTTATAATTTTATTACATATTTGGACATACTTATAATATACGTTGGAAGGAAAAGGGTTAGTTTGGCAAAATTTACTCTTAATGCCTATTTATAATAAACTATTTTTAAATGCATCTAGTTATTATGACGTTATTCGTTTGTATTGCGCACATACATATAACGATTGTCGAATCAAGATACATATAAAGTTCTGATGCCGAATGAAAGAGTTTTATTTATTTAATTGTAACTTCATAATAGACTATTTTTTTTTTATAATTAGAAAATCAAAGATGATTTTTTAAGATTTATGAATTTATATGATTTACTTACTGGGGTATCCCCTGCGGTTGCGTTCTTCTTCCTCAAGCATGCGCAGGACGGCTGAGTTGGCGAGATTGGCTGGTTTGTCCGTGCTAGGATTGCTGAAGTCGATTCTGAAACAAACAAACAATCATTTATACATTACGATTATTTACAACGTAAATTTGAATACTTTAATTTAAATATTGCTTTATAATACTTTATTTAATGTAATATCTTTATTATATTAACAATCTTTGATATTCCACTGCTGCACGTAGGTCTCTCCTTAGAAAAGAGGTTTTAATCTAATGTACTCCGCTGCCCCGAGGACTTAGTATATGGCAAACCATATATTAACTCGTTGGGGCTTAATTTAACACAAATGTTAAGTTTTTCTTCTCATTACAGTGTTGTTGTATTGCCTGATTTGCTTCCTTAGAGGACTCTTACGATACGAGATAAATGACAGTAAAAGTGTGAAAGAGGTGGTTTTTACCTTGGGAGAGCCACGCTTCGGCATGAATGGGCCGGCTCGACCGGAGTGATACCACGGCCTCACAGAAAACCGGTGTGAAACAGCGCTTACGCTGTGTTTCATCGAGTGAATGAGGATACTGGAGGCCCATACCCCAATCCAACGCCCCCTATCCCCTCACTATCCCCTTTTCCCCCAGGCCGCCATAGTGTGGGTCACCATACTGCATTGTTCTTTTTCGTATTGAGGATGGTGACCATCACTCTTGGATTCTGCTCATGCTTTCCATCAGGCAGGGCAGAGTCATTTTGGCAGCTTAAATATAAAAAAAAAAAACACTCCGTATACTTATTCCATAACCACATTTACGTATACACATAACAAGTCTTCATACGTATATTTATATAGTATTTTTAAGTAGGTATATGCATACTGTATGGACATTTTTGACGGTGTCAGCTTGTGATTCCTTTATTTCCACTTGCAGCTATAAGTAGGTGACAATATTTTGGGTTCATTTCGAAACATAAGTAAACTGTAATGTGCGTTTATGCAAATTTTATTTTACAGTTATGTCATATATACATACATAAGTAACCGGGTAGGTGTTTTGTTTTATTGAATAATTTATGACGAAATACGTAAGAGGTTACCGAGTAAATTCTTACTTAACAAGTAACTTATTAATAATGTGATGATTTAAAATATAATAATGTGAAAGTAATGGTTACTGTTTACTATAATTTCTTTTTGTTTATTTGTAGGTATGCTAGCGACCCAGCCCTGCTTTGTACGGCAGTCTTTGAAATTCTCAGATTTCCTCTACTACAATATGCATTAATTCATACAAACACACCTTCCTCTTCAAATACTATATCAATTATTCTCTTATTCTTTATCGATTCAGATTTTCCTATGCTATCTCTTTAAACCCCCTAAATCCTTTTTAAAGACGCCACATAACTCAAAATGTAGAAACCTGAATTTAAGATGACTATTGGTTTAGATGATATCAACTGTCATTTCTCAACTGCGCCTCAAATGAGTCATCAAATCATGAATCAAACCTTGAGATACATAACTTGTTTAGATCATCCTAATATTGAATGTTTGACTTTTTTCAAGTGTCTTTTGAGGACACCAAAAGGGTTATCCTGTCCATTCGCTCCAATGCTGTGGGGTGTAACGAAATTAGCCGTCGCTTGATTATTACCATCCTGGGTCATATTCTTCCTGCAATATCATACATTGTTAACTTTTTACTCGATTCCGGAACCTTTTCTTTACTTTGGCACCAGGCCTTTATCATACCCTTACCCAAGAGACCTAATCCTTCTTTCCCTGAACACTTTCAACTAATTTCCTTACTTACCTCCCTTTCTAAAGTGCTTCAGGTCTGTGTACATAAGCAGCTCTCCCAGTTTATATATCAGCATAAGCTTCTTAGTACTTTACAATCTGGGTTCAGACCAGGTCATCACCGCCGCTCTCGTCAAAGTGACGGGCAATATTAGGGAGAGTATGGAGGACACCATAGTCACAGTGCTTGCTGGCTTTGATTGACTTTTCAAATGCCTTCAATACCGTCTATCATGACGTCCTACTGGCCATCTTTTCTTACCTTATGATCTCCTCAGAATCTTTAGAATGGATTTCAAAGTGTGCTCATATTTATGACATGTCATCGAGTTAGTGTGATCTTCTCATTGGCGTCCCTCAAGGCGGTATATTATCTCCCTTACTGTTCTTAATATTTGTTGATCTCGGAACTCACTACCTTTAGAGTACGTATCACCTGTACGCCGACGACTTACAAGTGTACAAACAGCTGAGGGAGGAGGACATATCACACGTCATCGACAAGGTAAACAAAGATTTGCAATTTCTATAGACCTAGTCGATGAGGTTCGGTCTGGCGGTAAATCCAACTAAATGCCAGGTAAAATCTTGGAAAGCAAACTAATGTTACTTACGACACCACCAGTTATTTACAACAATATGACTATGCCTCTGATTCGATACGTTTTTAATCTTCGCAAGTATGACCACGTGTTTGCTTTATGTTCCCATTGTTCCCATTTCGCCAGCATCGTAATTTGCGAGCACTGACTTCTCTTTTTTCTTCCCTCAACTCTCCATCGTTACCTGAATACCTTGTACCTCATCTTCATTTTTTATGCTCCAACCACAACCGAAATATTGGCTCCAGAAACAATATGCTTCTTCAATGCCCCTCTCACACCTCCAAATTTATTCATTCGTCCTTCTATGTGCAGTCTGTTCTTCAGTGAAACGCGCTCCCCGTCGAATTCAGTATATCTATAAACCGTCTTACGCCTAAGTCGAAAATATGTGAACTTCTTTTTAATTGATTGGCATCACAAACACAACCCTAACACCTGACTGTGGATCATATACCTATGTATAGTATTACATGTTATATTCATATGTATTTTTAAATATAATATATGCAGTAGTAAATTAATGTATATAATTTATATTCAATAATAGTAGTAGTTCTATCACTTATTTACAAAATTCAATCTCTTTGCACCTACCAGATCTTATTTCTACATAACTTGAATGTCGACTGGGAGAGAATGCTTCAAGGCATTAAGTCCGCCTGTACAACTTGTGCAATAAGTGTTAATAAATAAATAAATAATTTTTGAAAACTGCACCAAAATCCGTTTAGTGCCTAGTTTTAAAAATCTAAGCTAACAGACACCGGTGATTTAATAAGATACTGAAAACATCGACACAGAAATAAAATTTAACTCCAAATGTTTTTTATAATTCTCATGTTTCCACTATACTTTACCTTGCTTTCTTGCTTAGAATTTAAATCACATCGCCTTTATATTCTTGTAACTTCCAATGATGCTACATAGCAAAGGGTGAATATGAAATAGCATGACATGATTATGGTCTTTTTGTCTTGCACTGAACCAAAGGCAACATAGAATTGCCATTTTAAAGAAATTTGTGATTGTTATATTTATTTATACAGATTCGAAAGTAGATTTTAATGAAAAGAAAAATAAATTAGAATTAAAGCATTACAGTTAATAATAAGTACTGTTTATACAATAAACTTTTAATAACTTAAATATATAAATGTCAATTAGATAAGCGAAAGTAATTTACGTAATAGTTGTGCTTATATAACAACACATTTAACTTATTAAAAAATTGTAAACAAAAAGTCCGAATTGTGTTTTGTAAGAGGAAATACTCTCATGAATTCTTATTTCAGTTGAAATATTATTAAACTTTTTAATTATGTTCATACTTGCAGTTTGAACGTAATTTGTGGTAACGACTTCGCTGCAACACTGTCTTCCATTCTAAGATAAATAAATGAGAGACAGAACCTAAGAATTACATAATTAAAAGGTTAGATACTACATTGAAACGCTCCATATCACGTATAAAATAAACTCAATAAAATAGAGATCAAAATATAATGTTTTGGTTTTAAATATTTGTGCCCCTTCATAATACTTTTGAAGATCATTTCTTTTGCCAGAATTTAATTGAATGATACAATATTTTTCTTTTCTCTAGCAAATAATTCCTATTGAATGTTGAGACATTGATGTATAGAAAAAATATTAAGAATCGTTTACGAATAAGTAGGTAAGTTGGTATTTAAAGGCACAAAACATTGAAACTGTTAAAACTGAGAGACTTATTACAAAATACAGCAGAAATGTAGGTGAAAAGAAAAAGGTTTTCTTAGTGATTGGGTGAATAAATAAAAAAACCACGAACAAGACTCAATAAAAAAACATTACTAGAACTTTCACTAACTTAACGTTAAAAATTATTGGAATAAACCTGTTGAAATTACTTATCATTTATTAATATGTACTAGTGGCCGCAAAATGGTCGAAATGGAATACAATATTTTTTTATAATAGCTTTCTGCTCTCCTTCTCTATATAAACATTAACTGTGCCAAATTTCATACTACACCATTCGCTTAATTTTCGGTACAAAATGTTTGCTTCACATTTCAATATACATATAGTATCTATACCGTATATCTTCTCAGTGCTTTATATATTTATATATGAGAGTTCGGTTTCAATGTAAGTGTAAGTCAAGTAAGGTAAGCTTTTGACATTGGATTTATCATTTGAATTTCTAAGTGGTAAATAATGCTCAAGTTGCCTTCATATATTTTTTTTTAATGCTAGACTGTGTTTTGAATTTCTGACTGTTGTTTAAGGACCTCCTTTTGAACAAAACACTTATACAGCACACTGCACAAATAATCAAAATTTATTTATAGTTCAAAAACGAAAATCTATATCATTTTCTACTATCACACACTTTCAAACTAAATCAATTATCATTCGGAAAGTCATGCAAAAACATTAACTTTGTTCTATAAACATAGAAAACTATGTGGGAACCTCGCACAAGAACTCGTAACAAAGCGTTAACACAATTGTGTTAGTAAGTTTAGTCGAACAATCTGTTTAACTGTACGTAAACCGCTAAGTACGCGTTTGATAGAGCAAGGTGAGTAAAGAATTAGTTTGAAAATTATTAAACAATTTGAACTGTGAAACAATTCATAGCGTTAACTATTTAAGACAATGTCAATGAGACCCAGTGTCTTAAGTGAAAATATATTACACGTACGTGTTCTCACAATAAATTACATTAGGGATAATAGAACATTTTTTCAATTTCATATATCTGTAAAATTAATAGGATCCTATTAACATATTGTATAATATCTGCTAGGAGTCGTTGAGTCGTCTATTAATATTTTTTTTTTTTAAATAACTTTCATGAAACTATTATTCTGAACCTCCCATATCCAGATTTTAACAGTATGTGAATGTTATAATAACATAAAAACATTAAAATGCTAATCAAATATTATATAATGCAGGTTTGGAGTCACCATGTTGTACATAATTTTTAAATGAAAATAAAATTTAATGAAACTATCGTTCCGGACCTCCAAGATTGTCCAGATTTTAATAATTTGTGAATGTTATAATAACATGAAAAAAAAGATATTTCTTTGGCGCAATTTGTAATCTCACTAGAGGCATCCAATTTTTATCTCGCTATAAACTTTATTTGGAATATCGCAAATATTGCCAACAAAGTTAGACAAATCTATTCAGCTGTCTCGCGGGATACGGTTACCAACTAACAGATTTTATTTTTATATTTCTTTTTTTTATAAATATGAATAAAAAGATGCATGTAATTGCCACGGAATGTAAGCAGCACTCTAATTTAAATTGCATGCTAAATATTGCAATGCATATATAAACAAAAACCTGTTACTCGGGGTAAATAAACTAATTAAGTAACTAGTAGGTAACTTGTTATTACATAGGATCCACTCAAAACGACGCAACGTTAAAATTAAAAAGGAAAATGTCTGTTAAAGTAATAAACTTATAGATATGATCGTGTTGCTCTGTATACTCAAGATAAATGATGTTTACAAATTTTGATGAAAAGAGAATGTCTATTGAATTATCAGAAAGTAAAAGTCAAGTTTCTCATCTTAATCGCAATGGATTTTTGTGTTTTCACATATATATTATTATATATTTCATAGCATATGACTATAAATATAGCCTTATATTTCAGCTAATAAAATGTTTAACGTACATAGAATATTTATATTTAATAGCAACAAATTATTTACAGATTTGTATGAAATACTCTGATAGGAATATCTCGGTTGTATCTCATTTGCTGGCTGGAAAGAAATGCATGCATTCAATAATGTATGGACGTATTTTTACATTTGAAAACACTAGTATGGACACCTTTATGTTTAACATGTTTTCTTTGTCTGATACTTTTTTGTCTAGTCAACTGTTAAGAGATTAATAAAATAATAGCTTGTTACTAGCACTGGAAAGTTTAATGTACACTTTCACTGATCTTTGTTACCGCTGTACAAAGTTCGAATTCGTGACTGAAATTAACATTAGCAAGATATGCGATTTCTCCTTATTTCTAAGAAAATCATACGCCATATATTTTAATTTTGGTACAGGAACTCTGGGCTTTAACTTAGGGATTATTCTACGTTTTAACTAACTGATTTGAGTAGCTATGGCTTTGAATAGAAAATTTTGAATACCTACGAGAAGAGAATGTATAATTTTAAACTTTTTTTGCTCTCAAGGTGATATGTTAAGCTGTTTTTTTTTTTTAAATTTGATGGGCAAGTTACCGGTCTTAATTTATTTATTAAAAAATAATTTACAATAGTTCAAGTCAATTAGTTTTTCATCATAAAAATAGCAATCTTTTTCATTTTAATCTTTCATTATTTTGAGCGCGTTCAAAATAAATTAAATGGTAGCGTAAAATATTACTGAAATAATCTAAACTTCTATTATAGTAAAGAGTATTTTGTTTAACGGTTGAGACAAAGAAATGCCAACTAAAAATGTATTAAACATGATTTTAATATCTATCTCTCAGTCACGAATGACAGCTGTCCAAAAAAATAATAAGATACTAGTTGTTTCACCTGCTTTAGTAAAGGAATAGTAAAAAAATCGCTAAATAGTGCTAAAATAATATCTATGATGATCATAAAAGTATACAAATATATATTAATTCAGCAATAAACAGTAAATTTCAAAAAAACAGTTAGTTTCATACGGAAACCTCTGTGCACCACCTACCTTACAAGATTTCTACACCACCCTAAGGTTGACTGGAAGAGAATGCCTTGGGCATTAAGTCCGCCATTGTACAAAAGTGCATAAAGTTTTAAATAAATAAATTGATGATAACAGTTGAAATATCATTTAAACAGTTTTTAGAAATTAGTCATTATGCCTATCTATTGAAAAACTATTTTATGATGTTCGGAAGTATCTCCAATTCTCAAACACAGTAATAATTTTACAAAAAAATGTAGGAAAAAGTTGCAATTTAAATTTTAAGTTTAAAAAGCACGGCAGAACGCTCGGAGGTGTCATATCGTCTATTTGTGACGTCACGTCGCAGACGCTAAATTACTACAGCTACTACTAACTAAATTGTTAGCATATAACATATGAAATTAAAAATAAATAAAACAACAACAAAAAACATGGTTACATTAAAACTTATCTGTGATTATAACATTTATACATCCAAGGGCTCTGTCAACAGTAGACTGGTCAGCCTCACTGGTAAGTGGCTCAATTCTATTTTGAACAGCTTCTATCCATCAGTAAGGCGCTCATAGCCCAGTTGCACTCGGTGATTAGAAACAATCATCGAGGGTAAGCAACGATGGCGCGGTCAGTACCTGGATGGGTGACCGCTGGTGGCATGTTACCATGAGCGTCTCCGTGATTCGGAGGTCACGTTAAGCAGTCGGTCCCGGTTGTTATCATACGATAACAGTCGTGAAGCTTAGTTGGAGGCCTTCGGGCGGCTTAAAAACATCCAACGGCAAGATTTACGTAGCCACAACGTATTCTTGCCAGTCCCCAACCCGCACTTGGCCAGCGTGGGGACGTATGGCCTTAACCCTCTTCTGAGAGGAGACCCGAGCCCAGCAGTGGGACATTATGGGTTGTTGTTCTATCCATCCAAAGCACTTTTGAATAGCTCATTTATCGAGGAAGGATATGGTCTATAGACTATATAACACTATGTAATAGGAGACAAGTGGAGCCAAGCATCAATATTTAACATTTGGAATAACGGAGACGCAGTCGAAATTGCGCGTGTCAGCTAGTATAAAATATTACGAAATGACTGTACATAAAACACACGTTATATAAGTGTCTATTGTATAATATTTAATAATGATATATTATTGTAATGTTTTAAATTTTTCAGAATACATTTTTAAAAGTGTGTTTCGTCCATTGTTCTTAAGGTTTTGACGACATCATGTTCATTTTTTTTATTGTTTGTCAAATTTCTAAGAACAAAACAACACATTCTTTGTTACTTTGTAAGACGAGTTTTTCAGTATTATATAAACACTTTAGTATTTTACAAATGGTTTTTTTATATTATTCTCCGTTAACATCTCAAGAGATTTTACGTTTTTTTTCTAGTTCGAATACCCACAATGTGGCTGGTGACTAAAGGTTCAATTCGGACACTTTTTTCTAAGATACAGACAGGTTCCCGCCGGACTATGTATGTGATGGGGTGTCCAATCGCCTCATTATCAAAATGTCTGTTAAGTCCTCCATATGTGCCCTTATACCTTATATTATAAGATATTATGATAGTCAACATCATTGAGGTATATTTTACTGGTAGAGTTGGTAATAAACGCATTAAATAGATCACCATTAACCAGTTCAAGAACCACTTTCACTGTAGCAAAAGTTACTCGTAAAAGCTCTCTTTTGCTGTGCCTCGTAATTCAACTTGATCCGGAGTTGATGTATAGTTGGATGCATAGTAATAAAACAACAAACAGGTCCTAGTAATGCGATGTAAATGTATACATAGCTTAGCTTTAATCTTTACGTAAAATTGTCGATTCGTATTTTAATATTCATTGATTCTTTTTTGAAGGTAAGAAAGTCCGAGAATTTTTGTTTGTTAATACGCATTTATCACTGGAGCGTCCAGTCGGACTTGTAATCTTTTATCATTGTATAGGGTATACAGAGCTTGGAAAAGGATGCTTCGGAGATCACCTATGTCTGATCCGCAAGGTCCGCCTGAGTGCCACCACTGCGATGACCAGATCGTGAACACGGCGCTCCATATTCTGGCGAGAGAGAGAGCGCGTGGAACTCCGTCGTATCTTTCTGCGAGCAAGTTATGCTTGCCACGGAGACGGCGGAGCGAGGCCGGGAGAGGTTTTGAACTCTTCCGGTCCGCCATGCCCGGGAACGGGCTAGGTACCACAGACGACTCGGGCACCGGAGATCGCGAAATGATCTCTGTCCTCCATAAGCGCAAGCCTGGGGGTGACAGATGTGACCATTTGTCGCCCTAACAGAAGCAGGCTCGGGTGGAGGGTGCGCGCATTTCGCAGCGCTCGCGCCCCCACCTATTGGGGCATTAACGGAAACATCGGGGTTTCCACACTGGAGGGGGCCATCTAGAAACCGTAGGTGGCCCGAGGTACGTCGGGGTTCCAGGGTTTTCCTTTCTAGGGTGTACTTGGTTCCCCGGCTCCTAGTACCAGAGATGGCGTGCGGTTTTAGTCGGTTCGTGTCCGACATGCCACCAGGAGGGATCCGAGGGGATTTCAGCACGGGAAAAAAAATACTAGTATTATAAATGTGAAAGTTTGTAAGGATGCTTGTTACTCTTTCACGCAAAAACTACTGAACGGATTTGGATGAAACTTTACAGTAATATAGCTGATACATCAGAATAACACATAGGCTACTATTTGCTGCGATAACGGACATATACGCGAACGGAGCCGCGGGCATAAACTAGTGCGTAATAAAAATTAATTAATACAAATCAATTTATTGAGATCGTAAAGAATTTGAAATATCTTATCTTTTAAGTAAAGGAATACAAACATCTTACAAAGCAATTACCTGCTCTATTTTTTAATGCAGATCATCAACTTCAACTTGGGTTTGGAATTATCTATAATGCTAAGTTTCTAAGTATCAAAAATTGTTATTATCATCTACTAATTTAAGAAAAGTTATTTTGTTATTTAGTATGAAACGATGCAACATGTAATAAAAAGTTGTTAAAAAAGTATCGTGTGATCGAACTTGATTGCCTCTTTTTTATAATAGTTTTCTGTTTTCAATTTAAAACTAAGTTTACGTTCAATTACTTAAATATCAGTAATAATTAATACAAACTAATTTAGTAAATGTACAAATTATTTCTGTATTTGCCTAAGGTTATGAAGACAAACAAATAGAATTATCGATATAAATAACAACACAATCTGTCAAACTTATAAGGAGTATTTATATATCAATTTAAAAATAAATTGCCAATTTTATAGCATTTAATATTTAAGATACATTGACCATGCTTACAATACAGAACTGCCATATAAAGAAATCAAGTTTACATTCACCTCACTGCGCCATTATTGGTAATGTGATCAGATGTCAATGTCAGGTGTACGTATATCTCTCAGGCCGGTGGACAAATATACACAACCTGAAGATGGAATGTTTCTTCAATTTAAATTAATGGTAAGTTATGATTTCTTGTCTACCAATTTAATATCAAGCACACAACATAAATAATAATAGTGAGATTGCTTTTCGGTGAGGTCGCTTCAATATTAATAGGACGTGACGTAGGCCTAACGAGAAGGTAAAAGGTCTGGTTATTTCATTGTGGTCAGCTTGACACTTTGGAAGATTTTTTTATTATCTTTGGGGTAAACGACTTAGTCAAACCAAAAGGAAGGGTAATATTTTGGTTAGTTTGTATGATCTACCGTAGTGTCTTAATTATTGAAACGATTGTAGTCAATGGGTGATATTGGCTATTTAAATTTTATCAAAAGATTTTACGTAATCTGGCTATAGTTTTTTTAATTTTTTGTGGTTAAAATAGGTATAAATAATAAAGCTTACATAAAAAGTGATAGGCACGTGAAATGTGAGTATAAAAAACGCCTATTTTATCATAGATCATAATAGCGGTATCCTGTTGGGGAATGTTTATCTAGATGGAAAATATAGATTAAAAGTTACGTAGCCCAAAATAGGTATCCAAAATTAAGTAAGGAAAATCCTTATTAGAAAAAAAATGAATTTCAATTTTCGTTCTAAAGATTAAATTTGATGGGCGATTTTATTTTAGATAATTTAGACTTTTAGGTTCTTAAGCTTTCTTAAACCAAATTTTTAAGCTAAATAAGTTTTAAAATACGTTAGCTTTTATAAATATCGGTATACAGTGTTCTTCATTCACAAATTCGAGTAACATACATACTCTATAATATTTTCAATCAATTAACAACCCATAACGTGCCATTGCTGGGCTCGGGTCTCCTCTCATCAGAGGCTTAAGGCCATACGTCCCCACGATGGTTAAGTGCCGGTTGGGGACTGGCAAGAATACGTTGTGGCTACGTATCTTGCCGTTGGATGTTTTTAAGCCGCCCGAAAGCCTCCAACTAAGCTTCACGACTGTTATCCTACGATAACAGTGTGCCGAGTGCAGCTGGGCCGTGAGTCCCACTTAATAGTTATTTAATCAATTCTTATTAAAAGTTGCAACATAAAATTATTAACACTAACAGCAAACTGTTGCATAGTCTGCGCGCTATATTTTAGTAACCAAATAACAAGGAGAGTTTGTAATAACATCTATAAATATATTGTTTGTAGTGCAGCTGTAGCATTCAATTTTTCATACCAGATCAGTCCTTTACATAGGGTAAATGATACCGTAAATCGCTCGATCACTGCATAAAATAATAAAAACACACACCTCAAACACGCCAGCCTGATCCACGGGCGTAGCCAGGTTTAATTTCGGGAGGTTTCATGGTGATAAAATTACTATATCCCTAAAAATTAGAGGTGTAAAAAATATCAGTTGCGTAGAAACATTTCTGGGGATTGTGTTCTAACCCATCCCCATAGTTTCGCCCATGGCCTGATCTCAAACTAGATACGGTTCGTGCTATAATAACTCTGGCCGTGCTCGTTATATGATTATGTGTCCTGGCTAGAAACTGGCTGGCTTGACTGACTTCTGCCTTTGCAGTCACGATATTGAAATAAGAATTAAAGTGAATAGATTATTTCTTACCCATTTGTTTCGACAATAGACGTCATCATTACGCACACAAAATACACTATGACTATGAAATGATATCTTCTCGGGGAATTAATACACCTGCGTATTTATGTCACTAATGAGTCAGTTCACAATTATATGCCAAATCCTGAGTCGTCGGTGAGTCCTCAGAGCTATTTTTATATTTATTTCACGATGACGATTGTGCATTTAAATACAATTACAAGTTAAATGCGTAAATGTATATTTCAATTAAAAAAGTAAAGTATTAATTATACAAGCATTGTTAAATTCAAAATACGTAAAATGTCAACAAATATTTTATAAACAAGTTGACATTTAAAAAGAAATATGAAATGCGCGCCAATTTAATATAAATTATGAAATAAGAATTCGCGAATAGCGCATGCGCGGTTACGGCCGCGTAGCTACTGCCGCGGCGCGTGTGCCTCCTTCCTCATTTGCTTGTTTCTCATCATTTTTTGTTGATTTTCACAAGTGCAAGTTGAAATTGAAGATGAATTAACTGTCATTAATTTAGTAATTACACGCACGAATTGCTTTATTGATTAATTAATGTTTGATTCTGGTTGGAATGTGATTTTTTTCTTTAAATTATGCATGAAAAGTATGTTGGTGTGTAATAGTAAAAAAATCAATCAGAGTGAAGAAAACCTATACCTACTTACAAATTAATATCCGAGTTATGACATATTTTATATCTAGTTTGAGTTTGTTTATTTCAATAAGTATTAAATTATGTCTTTGACGCGCCTAATTTTTTTATATCTTTAAGAATGTCTAAGACTTAGATTAATTGACACTTTTAATTATATGTCTTATTTTAAAAAGTTTAATAAACGGGTTCTGTCACATTTCAGTTTAAAATTTTGAGTAGAAAATAATCCAACTTTCCAATATTTCTCTGTATATAAATATATTTGAAATTTAATTATAATATTTCTCGTCATTCAAGAACCTAATGCTGTTATGCGAGATAAACATTTCAGCCATCTTTGCTTCCAACTGTAAAACAGATGCATGGATACTTACCAAACGCTCTTATCTACAGTTCGAAATTTCACGAATTGGAAATGCATAAGCAACTTAAGGCTATATATATATATATGAATAGAAATAGAAAAGACACTAGTTTTGTTGTAATTATTTTTAAACATACGAACATTGCATATTATAATTATGTAGTAGACAAAACAGCTTAGAAATTACAACATAAAATGTCCAAAAACACCTAGACTTAGAACAACAACTTGTGGATAATGCAAAGTGTTGCCCCATGTGGGATTTAAACACAATACTTGGCGTACTATAAACGACGAGGCTACCATTGAACTACTTTCTTTTTTTTTACGTGTGGAAACCCCCTCGGGCCTTCACCCCACCCGGGTATGCGGCGGGACGGTGTGTTGGAATCGAACCGACTAAAACCACACAGTGTGCCACTCTGCGCCTGGGACGGGAGAGATCCGGGAAGCGCTTTCTTACGCCATCCGGACCGCACCCAGTCCGGACCCCTCCCAGATTCGGACCCCTCCCAGATCCGGACCCCTCCCAGTACCATTGAACTACTAGCCCAACCGAAAATTTGGGTCAACATCCCCTGGCGACAAAGTGCCTATAAATGTTAATCGTAATTACACTCGTTACCTTATTACACTAATTGACTACAGACAGTCGAACTATTTGTCGTTTTTCATACACTTGGCAGGTGTGACCGTGCACTTTATCGGACACAAAGACTGCCAATAGTGTATTGCGGATGTGTTTTAGCAATACTTTGATGATCCACATGCAGGATGTGGAATGCGTACAATGTTGGCGCGGTGCTAAATTTCAGCTGCGTAAATGTCAGTGCCCCTTCTGCAGGAGCGCGCTCCATAATTGATCGGTCAACGGCATTCAAGCCGGTGCAATATTTGTGTTTGAACGCATTCTTTACCGATAAAGAATTATAGAAAGATATAGAAGATGTTATTGTTAACCCACCTGTACTCTTAATACTACCGATAGTATTAAGAGTACAGGTGGGTTAACAATAACATCTTATGATTATTCATGTCGCCAATTTATTTTTATCTAAATGTAGTAATGATGGACAACCAGCGTTTTTCCGTAAGAGGAGAGAGCGAGAGGTATTAATAGACTGGCTCGACCGGAGTGATACCACGGACTCACAAAAAAAAACGGTGTAAAATAACGCTTGCGCTGTGTTTCACCGAGTGAGTGAGGCCCGTGAGATACCGGAGGTCGATACCCCAAAATACACATATATATGTGTGTGGAATGTTATTTTTATTGATTTAATGTATTTTATGCATAATTTTAAAATAATATTCATTAATTCACTTCATTCAGAATTCATTAATATAACCTATACTAGTTTATGCCCGCGGCTCCACCCGCGTATATGTCGGTTATTGCGGCAAATAGTGGCTTATGTGTTATTCTAATGTATTAGCTATATTACTGTAAAGTTTCTTCCAAATCCGTTAAGTAGTTTTAACTTGAAAGAATAACAAACATCCATCCATACAAACTTTCACGTTTATAATACCAGTATAGAAGATTACGAAATTTCCGTGCAATTTTCGTAAAAATAGGTACAAAGTTTTTGCTTCCCATTAATATATAGATACCCGAAGTATATTCATAGTGGTAGATATCACCGGGTTATATTTACCGTTGTACAACTATCTCTTGGCCTATGATCGTTTATATATAAATCAGACATAAAACTGATATGAAGACGTGTACTAAACGTTTAAGTCGTAAAGGTAGCACGCGAGTATCTATGTAATTTAATTTACGGATTGGAAAACGAACATAGTTAAGGTGATATTCCTGTCTATTCTTCTGCAAATCATGCATTTTATTATTCATGGTTTTATACCAATGAAATTATTGTAGTAATATTACAATTAATGTTAGTTTAATTACTAAGTAATACTGGTGCAATGGGGCATTTTCGCGAAATTTTGCAGGTGGGACAAGTCAGTGTCCATTACTTTTAGCAAAGTAATGCCAATATTTTTGAAGCATTTAACGCAAATGTTACTTATTTGCAATAGGCAAAACAGTTTTTTAATGACAACTAAGAAAAATATATTTTGTCTTCCGTTTTTTGAGCGAAACATTCATTTTTTAATCTCAAACTACCCAAATTTAATATGTCCAACGTTTTCCTAATCAACTTTGAATGCTTCAAACTTAGTTTTTTATAATAATATACATTAAGTATTAATGCTTATTCCATTATATGTTATTGGCATAACTATAAAATGTCATTGGCAATTAAATTTCAATTTTCAACGACTCAAATGTTAAATTTTTACGTAATTCCACCTTCGTCACGTCTGCAACTTCTCGCGCAAATACCCTAGTTGCTAACACGTTGTAGGTAAAAAGTCGAACTTTGTTTTAAGAAAAATAAAAGTTTTAAGAAATGATAAAAGTAAATGTTTATTAAAGACATGCAAGAATTTAAGACTACAATTTCAAAAAACATTTTAAAAGCCTACTTGTCATTCTAAACTGCCTTGTGTGGTTTACGGTAACAACCATATTTGCTTCAGTATTTTTGATTTAGATGAGCCCCTATAACTGTATTTGTCCCTTCTATTTTTCCACAATTGAAAGTACAAAAGAGTAATTTATTGGAAACAAAAGCCAATCTCTTTCTGATTATAAAGCCTCTTACGGAAACCATCAACGTAATTGTAACTTCGTTGAAGTGGAATAAGAGTGTCTATAAAATATCAGGAACGTCACGCTATACATACTTGCATTACAATGTAACAGCATATTTAAGTTCACTTGCGTAAAAAACGGTCGCTTTGAAACAGGAGGAAATGTGGCATGAAACGCTGTGAGAGTCTGTGCAATGTCAAAGTGTTTGGCCGACAATGTAACATTCAGTACAAGGTGTCGTGTTACAAGTGTCATTTATTAAGTATTATATTCCTTTTAGATTAATTTATTTATGCTACTACAAATTAAATGATATTTCTTAAAAATCGAAAGGAGTTGAGATATTTATAATGTACTCGTAATGTGCCAACATTGATTTCAGTTATTTCAAAGGAAAGAGAGACTGTAGTATTAAAAAAAATGATTTTACTTTTAAAAGTATATTCAACCGTAACCGTGTAATATTAATACAACAACATTGTTATTTTGAACTAAATTCTGTAGAACGGATTGAACTCGTCAGTCAACGGCTGTATTGTTTACTTATATTATGGATTGTTTAAGTACAAACCGCACATACATATGTAGATCGTAGGTACTCCTATGTACGATACGGGAGAGTGAAATAAAGTGATGATGCAATTAAATTCATGGAATCATTTGAAATACCTACCTGGATAAGTCGGTGGATACCTTTCTTGGTAGAAGAATCGTTTACAAATGTGTACAAATTTTTTTTATCTTAAATATTTCTGAGTCGATAGAGAAAAGGTTTGTTACTGTGTAAAAGCTGTTTATAGCTATTACTTATTAGATATAACATTTTTCCTTAGATTTAAGAGATTACTAATAAAATGAATAATATTTTAATACTTTAATGAATTTGATTTCTATGTTGAATTTGAACAAAAGGTTTAAGTCATCAATTATTTTAATTAGATCTTTGAAAAACTTGTGTGGTGGTGATTTATGATGTAAAATCAATCAACCCATTACGTTTTATATCTGTAGTTTTTGAATTGAAGCTTATTTTTATTTGTTGATAGATTTCGTCTAGTGTGCACTGCATTTTATGTCACTTTTACTATTCTTAAGAGCTACTTCGAGAGCTTGTGAGCTTGCAGTTCTGAGACAGATAGATAGCAATTGAGCAGTAACAGCTATCTGCGGTTTCAATCACAAACAATCGTCTATGTGGAAATCTCATGTACACATTTTCTTAGCGCTAACAATGGAATAATCCGGTTGTTAAAGTTTCTTTTGTACTGAAAATGAATACGGTCCGTAATTCCGCAAACTGATCTAGCTTTAATACAATTCTTTCTTTATAATACAAAACAACTTTATAGTATAGAATATATTACAAGTACTTGTATGATTCAGAATTTAATTTTGAATTGGTTCTGGCAGTTATTGCCTAGAAAAAAACTACTTTTTATATAGAAATGATCGAAGGGCTATATAACTAACCATACTGGAAGTAAAGAGTGGCAAGAATATTCAGTAATATAATCAGCAACATGTATATGTAAGTTTTTGTTTGGCCAAAAGCGGGACAAATATTTCGTTATAAATTATTGCATTGTATAAGTTTTTAATGCAGCGCATCGTAGACAGATTACATATTTACCCAAAGTTTTGCCAAAGTATTCATTAGCATAGGGGATTAATTGTATGAATATTGTAAGCACGTCTCAGATATTATGCATTATTCGTGTCCGTAGTCTTCGAAGGAGAATTAAATGTGAATTAAGCTAAGTTTTCCTCCGAAAACTTTCTTACGCTATGAATTATGTACCATTTATTAATTTTCAGTTTCATTCATAGCATAATATTAAAATAAATTAGTGTTAATTCATTAAGGTGTTTTTAGTATTCTTTTAAATTTCTACGCTTTTTGGTTCGCCACATATACAACCAGAGATATTGAATATTCAGCTCAGTAAATTTTGATGATTGACTTGTGCAATAGTTGCTATATATTCCTAACTAAAATATGAAGATATTTTAAGTCTTTAAACGTCTCTACTAAGTTCAGTATTTCTTTAAGTAGTAATTTATTCTAACTTGTATTTATTTTTTGTTTTAAATTGTACAGGTAGTTTTATGTTCCACTTTTTTTCTCCGGCGAAAATTTTTGTCATATTTCTCAAAAAAAATTCATTGAATTTAAGGATACTTTGATTATATAGCCTTTTTAAGTAATTGATTGTTTACTTTAACAGAAAGAACAAATAATTCGGAGGAAGGTCGGGTTAAGCTAAGAATCTAGAAATTTATTGTATTTTAGTGTCGAACCAAATAGTTTTGTGAATCAATCACACTCTATTACACTTATAGATAAAAATAGGTCAGACCCTGATTCAAAGATTGTCCTGAATTAGCACATAAAGTACAACTTATCGCGGAAAATAGACACTCTGTCACGAGAAAGGGTCAAACTAACGGTTTCTGAAATGTGTAAGAAACATTTTTTGGTTTTTTCGTAAAAAACTTCACAGTTAACTCAATCACACTATTACAAATCTATAATTTTTAGCGATATTATTATCATTATTTTGTCTTCCCATGAATTACAATCAAATATTATATCGTATTCATTTGAAATGATTAATGATTACATTACCTGTAAATGATACGGTATAAATAAATAAATATATTTATAAGCGCTACATTTAATATACAACTACACGTGTCGTATGTGGTTGACCTAAAGCTCCAAGATAGCCATGACTGATTCTGAAGTTGATTATTTGGTGAAGTGGTCAGAAAGCCATATAGCTACAGCGAATATACTTTCTCATTTATTTATTATGACTGATTTTTAAATACATGCTACACTTAGAATGCTCATATTGTACTATCCGATGGTTGATATGTTGTTTTGAATGGGGTCAATGCACACGAAATCACGAATCTCCGAATAGAATTTTCACGACACACAATAATATGTATTAGCTATAGACGATATTGACTTGTGTGTGATTCACTGTCTGTTTATTGGCACGTCTATTATTTTATCCTCTTTGCTATACTAAAGAGTACAGTGTCGATTTATTTATAGTTGAATGCGGTTATTTTTAACTGAGTGCAGCCAATCCGCATTCCGATTGAACCAGCTATTCTAGTGATTGATGATGTGATGGTATCTAGAATATACTTACACTCTACCATTCCTAAGAGACTTATAATCTGTAATAGGTAGCAATGTTACTTTTTAATATGATAAGCTATTGAAAAGTTTAACCGATCAAGGAAAATTCAATAAAATATTTTATAGCTGTACATCCATCTATTCTTAGTCTAGCCGTAAATACTGTTACAATTAAAAATAAACGAAATTTTGAATCTGACAGTTTTATACGACAGTATATTGTAAAATATTTATGATATTATAATGGAGTCGGGTGATAAAAAGAACCTAATCGCTGTTTTTTAAATTGTCCGTACGCTTGGTATTAGTCAAATGTTTGTGTACCGGGATATTGATAGGTATAATGAAACCTCCTCTGTTTGTGACAGAAAAAGATCTGGCCGTAAAAAGCAGTAAGGGCAAGTGTTCGAAGAAGTCCTATCCGAAAGCAATGGACTATCTAGGGAGATGACCATGTCAACAATGACACGTATTTGTAAAGATGACTCAGAACTTGCAGTCCATAAGTGACCCGAGTGGTCCAATTTTTAACTGATAATTTAAGAAAGAATGGAGTGGCAAAATCAAAACAACTAGTGAAAACTAATAATACTAATCTTGGTTATAAACAAACGTTCATGGCTTCATCAGAGCTGAAGATTGGCTTTCATCTAGTCCTGATCTTAATCTACTGGATTATAATTTATAGTCAATTTTAGAGAGTACAATTCTAAACGCTATGATAATTGTTTGATATTGATACTTTGAAGTCCCTAAAACAATCCATACGATCGGCAGTAAAGAATTTTCCCATACAAAGAGTGCATGCTGCTGGTATTAACTGTCTTCTAAGTTTAAAGGACTGTATTGCAACCAATATAGACCACGTCGGATAAGCTTTATATATTTGTAATGCCTTTATATTAATATATTAAACTAACACACTATAAAAATAAAAATTATAATGTACAATAAAAAATTTTGTTTTTCTTTGTAACAATACTTATGGCAAAACTAAGTATGTATATAATAAAAAGGTAACATTATTGAATGAACACAACTCAAAATAACACTTTTTGATTTGTTACTGCTTTTCAAGTGGCTTTACCGATTTGACTGCGGTTTTAACTTGTGTATTGTAGTAAAATTCACTTAACACTTAGCGTTTGTTTTATTTCATTCGGTTGGCAAAAAAAAAAGTTCTATCAGTTTAAAGACTTACTTTTACTCTTGTTTTATATTAAACGCAAAACTCAGTCGATCACTGCAACCACTACTTGCATTTCCATTACAAGCAAAATGATTAATAGAATCAAACTCAGCAATGAAAACATTTCAAGTAGGCAAACAATAGGAGGTATTTGTATCTATTCTTACTATTAATTGAGTAATTAATAGACGATTATATAAATAATACGCCATCTCACTGGCACAAGTTCAACGGAACACCGGTATAGAAGTAATAATTACGTGTTTGTATTGGCTTTGTAACATTTTCGAGTGTAACATCAACAGCTCTAATTGGAGTACAGTGTGAGATCATTATTTAAATATAATTATGTTCATGTTCGTTAACAGCTGCACATAATTGCAATGCGATGCATTATTATAGTATTGGCTATGTACATCATATTTATGGGTAAACCTTGCAATAATTAATAAAGAGGCTCTGTTGCACTACTGGTTTTTGTCAGAACTATTGAGAGCTTTGCAATAAAGGTTTTATTTAAATAACTGGTTTATGCCCGCGGCTCCGCCCGCGTTTATGTCGGTTATCGCGGCAAATAGAAGCCTATGTGTTATTCTGATGTATCAGCTATATTACTGTAAAGTTTCATCCAAATCCGTTGAGTAGTTTTTACGTGAGAGAGTAACAAACATCCTTCCATACAAAATATCGAGTTTATAATATTAACTAGATTATGCCCGTGGCTACGCCCGCGTATATGTCGGTTATCGCGGCAAACAGTAGCCTATGTGTTATTCTGATGTATCAGCTATATTACTGTAAATTTTTATCCAAATCTGTTTAGTAGTTTTTGCGTGAAAGAGTCACAAAATTCCTCACAAACTTTCACATTTATAATATTAGTATAGATAGGATAATGTAAAGAACAAAACAGCGAAAGGGTCACTTGTAGATTTTTATATATATATATACTTTTGTTCTCAGTACATATACATAAATTTTATACTTAGGAAACAACCAAACTCCAAAAAAATATTTGCAGGTCATACAAATATTTGTTTCGATCCGGGAATCGAAACCGAGACCTCAAGCACAGCAGTCGTATACCACTGCGCCAACGAGGCATTATTAAAGGTGTGTGTAAGATACCACAGGAGCTAGTCCTTAACCTACGATTTAGAATAGCAGAGTACATACTGAGATCTAACAAGTAATAAAGCTTCAATCAACGATTTCGATAAAACAATAAAATCTGCTAAAAATTTTACTAAACCGTGTTCTAGAATATTGACCTTAAAAGAAAACCAAGAATCATAACTCCATAGGACGTCCAGGTGGAGTGATGATTTAGGCATGATCGCTGGGCAGGAGCTGAATGCAAGAAGCCGAGGATCGAACCAAGTGGCGTGCAATTGGCGAGTCCTATCACCCGCGGTATATATAGCACGAAGATGGTAAAGGAAAACAATGAAAATTGTAGAAAAGTAAAAAATATTTTTAAATTTCTTGTATCCATATTTAAATTTTCAGACAATATTTTAGAAAATTTATGGAAAAAGAACTATAAACACTTGGCAAAATGCGACCGAGTTCGAATAATGATATTGTCTCGTTGCTGTAGACGAAACTAATAAAAAGTATTAAACTCACTGAGGATAATGTAGTCGGTATGCTATTTTAAGAATACATTTACAAAAACTTCAACATTATTTAGTTATGTGACTTCGAAATATATGTTGGAGCTTTAAATTGCTTTGAATCAGAATATCTTCAGTGAACTTAAAAAAAATTACGTCGCCATCAGTTTGTCTTTAATTTATTTTAAGTTTGTATTCAAACAAAAATACCAAACATATTTTAGCCATATAAATAAAAAGCAAACGAAAATACATTATATCTTACTAATGCCTATGAAATAAAAAAAGTACTTGAAAGAAGAAGATATTTTTTCTTTTTTGAGCAAAAATGAGGTAGCTTCCCTTTTTACAGTTATTTCACTCAACTCAGCTTGAAATGTTACCTATTTATTTGATCGATACCGTTATTTCTAAGAAAAACATGTAGTCATATTTTCCCGGGTCATTAACACCGACTTATTTCCCACTGGAATCTGTAAAAAATATGTTTTGGGCAACCTCAATTACTTATAAAGCTTTTATTTTGTATATGTTAATATAACCTTGCCCACAAAATTTCAAGAATCAGCCATTAACTTAGATGAAGGGATGGCGAGCGACGATCATTTTCTTGTTAGCATTTTTGGCGGAATTATCTTTAACAGCCTTTTTGCTTAGATTAGAGGATAATTATTGTGCAAATTGCTTAATGTAATTATGCAGTTTAATTAATTAGTAAAGTCAGCGTTTATTTTCTAAATGCGGAATTTTACGGTTATTTTAAAGTGTTTTGTTTTGCTGTGCTCTAAAAAATATTGATACGCGCAAAATAGACTTGATCATATTTATGTTTGTATATGTAATAATAATTCTTAGAATAAAACGATCAATTAATTATATTCGTGGTTATGTGTAACGGTTGCCGGATTAGGTAAACATACGCTTCAACTGTCTAAATTAAGTTAACAAACAACCAAGGTTTAGTTGTTTAGTATCGGAATTTTATTGTTTTAAGCTGTATTTGGTACTACTGATGGTGTCAATGGCATAGAGTGTGATCAGTGACCATATACTATATCTTTAATATTTATTACTTTGAAAAATGTAGTGTACTATATAATTCTTGAGTTTTAAAATATAATGTCTTAAGGTCTTATCTAATTGAACACATTGACATTTGCAATATCAATCGTCATTTGTATAGTATTACTCTGTAGTCACAAAATATAATATTCCTTTGCGTAACGTTTAAAAATAAATCCTTTCTAATCCCCTACTCTTAAAGCGAAGGTAGGTAGCTAATAACATCGAATTTTAATGCACTTCGTACACTAAACGGCTTATCTTCTATTGAAAGAAATGTGGCAGAGAGCTGTCACAAATTATTATATTTAGAACTAATTATATTGGTGTAATAAGTGAGATCATGTTACTACGTATCAGTTTTCTTAAAGAATCATACGCCATAATCCTAATTAGATAGCTTATTGGCAAAATAACTAACTATTCATTCGATATGCGGGGTTCTTTTTAAATTGACGCCTATGTTTTCCCAAAGGTTTGGTAGACGTGTTAAAATATCCACAACTCGTCTACTACAAATTTTTATTTTCAAGTTCAAAGTTTTTTTCAATGTGTAATAATTATGGCTGTGGTGGCTGATTGTGTTAGTTTGTGGCCACGGCCAGTGCAAGCTGGTCGAAACGGTCAGTCGGTCGAAAATCAGAGGTATGTAATACCTTTAAAACCTCATCATCATCATCATCAGCCTATAGCAGTCCACTGCTGCACATAGGCCTCTCCAATTTCACGCCACTTAGTTCGATATATGGCTTCTCGCATCCTACCTTTAAATAGTGATCGCATTAATTCCCGTGAAAATAATTATTATACGAAACGCGAAAGTATAAAAGTTTATTTTATATGTCATTGAGAAAGCAAAAAATAATTTTTTATTGAATAGAGCAATTACGTATGTTCGTATATTTGATTTAGATTTATTCTTGAATTGGTTAAAGCATTCACAGCTGTAGATCAGATGGTGGTTGAATTTCAACTATTTTGACTTAATATCAATACAGAAAGTGTCAAAGGCTGAAAAATCAAACTGTTAAAACAAATGTGAAACAATCAGAAATAAACCAGAAGTTACTTAAGTACTATACCATTGCGGTCAGTAGTTCTATGGTAAAAATTTAATGAAATTACACAAGCAGGACAAGTTGTTCTTGTTAATTTTAGTACCCATGTATGTTATCTTTAAAGGTCGTATACATCACATGATTACATAACCTCCTCAAAGATTTTTTCACATAAAGACGAATAAATTTGCACTAAGGACAGAGGTCAAAAGTAGTAATACCTCTTATTAATTTTTGTTATAAATGCTTTCCAGCGAAACCGTGTTTCATGAAACGTAATATCATTTTCCCCGGATTCTTTTACTTATTATCGGCACCCTTGTATTATTTTCAATGAATATTCCCTCCTACATAAAACCCCAGTCTGATATTTCGTGTGGCAGTTTTTCCCACAATTTATTGATAGAACTTGTAGAGCTGCGATGTAGGTTTACAAAAATCGAGGTAAACATTATATCATGATTCATTTCTACGAATATTTTTGTACAAAAAGGCAATCATAAAAAACATAAAATATTTTAAACGCGACTTGGTGTAGAAAAAATTATGACCCTTTTTAGCCAATTTAGATAACTATATTTATATAGTAATTATGACCGTGCAGTACTATAGTAAATATTAAGTATCTTAAAATAATGCTAAGGGCGAGAAATTTTCCACAAAGTTTAAGACTAGTATTTTATTTTCTTTACATAAGAATTTCATTTATTTGAGTCGATTACCATGATTTGAAGAATGGACCTCAAAAATCCCGTGGCGTTTCGGAATTGAGACACTTAAGTGTGTAAATGGAATAAATAAAGGTTTGTGGGTAATTACCCGACAGTGCCATTGCCGAGGTTCTGCATGTGCTTGCCGAGCGTCTCCTTGATGTTCTGTTGGGAGTACAGCCCGATGGGCGAGTTGAACTGCTTGTGTACTATCTTAGGACCGGTGGCCATTTTTCTATCGTTCGTTCAGCGCTGGAATAGAGAAAAAGATATTTCTATTAATACTCATGACTCTTTATTAGCTGCAGGGTTATCTATTTGTATTAGTACCGAGTATTGTACTTATGGTAAATAAAATTTACAAAAACAATTTTATTTGATGTAAATGAATAAATACGGTGAATACATCCAATGGCAAGAATACGTAGCCATAACGTAGTCCCCAACACTGGCACCCGGCCAGTGTGGAGACGTATGGCCTTAATCCTCTCCTGACTGGTCACTGTTCCACTGACTGGACACTGCTGCCATTGCTGGGCTTGGGTAGCAGACACGAGTCCAGTAATGGGACGTTATGGGCTGTTGATGAATGCGGTGCCCTTCGTTGGAGTAGGATTTTATTATTTCAAGAGATACTCATATAATTGGATAAATACACAAAAATATTTCAGTTTTGAAAAACATCTGTCTAAGCTATTGGAAAGGATTAATAAGTGAAAATGCATATTGAAGTTAAAACGTTATTTACATAAGTAAACAAAAAAGCAATGTGTATATTTTTACAGCAAAGTATATCAGAAATTAGAATGACAAATTTTATCCACCTCATGAGGTAATTTTATTACACCCTCGGATTCGCGCCCGAGGGTGTCGGCGAGCACCTCGACTTATTGCGTTTTTATTAGCGCACCCACCGAAAACGACGGCCACCATATTTCTTTCTGAATAATGTATTTACTACAAGTTTCACAGAAATATTAGTTGCCAATGTGATTTCATTCGGATTCATTTGTTTTTAGACACATATTTTAATAATACTCTCAACAATCTCGATATTTACATAAATAACTTTTCAACCATATGCGCTTTAACTCTGTTTTATGCATAGGTTTGGATAATAGGCTAGGCTTCATAGCATGTTCTTTTAAACCTTAAAGTTAGGTTCGGTATAAGGGTCATTCTCTATACCAAGTAAACAATACATCTTACACGGTATTTTTCATGAAATAATAATTTGAGCTATTACATAACGTTAACTATGATATCGTCATGTTTAGTATTTTAAAATTGATGATTTCAAATGAAGTCAGATAGCAGGTTGTACGTAGTACTTTAAAAGAAGTTTTCATAATGAAAGATGATGCTGAGGACCACGTTGATTTCGGCACGAACGGGCCGACTCAACCTGGGCGGAACTTATTTTATTTTTTTACCGTGCCTAAATCCCCTCGGACACCACCTTCTGGTCCCATGTCGGACACGAACCGACTAAAGCCGCACGCCATCGCGGGTACTAGGGGCCGGGGAACCAGGTACACCCTAGGGCGAAAAACCCTGGAATCCCAAGGTACCTATGGCTACCTCCTGTGTAGAAACTCCGATGTTTCCGTTGCTGCCCCAAAAGGGGGGGCGCGAGAACTGCGAAGCGCGCGCACCCGTCGCAGTAAAGAACAGCGGAGTTCCACGCACTCTCGCTCCGCAACATGGCCGCAATCATGTTACCGAGTGAGAGAACCCCAACCCGATGGCCGCCACGAGATCACGCCTCGGCTCCTCCCACACCGGACATTCTGCCAACGTGTGGAGCGCCGTGTCTACGGTCTGGTCCTCGCATTGGTGGTACTCAGGCGTTGGCTTCTTGCGGATCAGACACAGGTGATCTCCAAAGCATCCTTTTCCAGTGATCACCTGCGTCAGCCGATATGAGAGGGTCCCGCGATGCCTCTCGAGCCAATCCTTCATAACGGGTCTTACTGCCGCAATAATGGCGTGAACAGGGGCGGTACTATCCTCTCACGGAAGATCGCCGTAAACGGTTAGTGCAGTCGTGTTTCCATGGCGAGTGCGAGACCGGAGGTTCAATGATGCTGAAGCATCACTAGGCGGCCATGGGTCATCATGTTGCATTGTAATGAGTATGGTGTCCATCACTCTTGGATTTCACTTATGCTTTCCATCACGCATAGTAGAGTAGTTAGCAGTAGTTTAGCAGGGCATACATAAGATAATACCGATAAGGTAAACCCTGACTCCTAAACTAGGTAATCCTGTGACTACAATGTCTGGATGAATTTTATTTTCTGTCAATTAATCATTTTCATCTATTTTTATTAATTTTCTAATCGTTATTTATCAGTTTCTTCATTTTTCTCAATAATTGAACAAAATAATTCTTTACGCACACTAAACACTTCTTATAATTATATAGGTGTTTGAAGTGTATACATTGCAGTGAAATGGCTGAAATAAACATATCATCGTAGAGTCGTATTTGTGTACGCGGTAATTGCGAAATGGACGCGGAAGACGTCTGTAGCACTCCGTTCTTGAAATAGCGTTCTGCTGTTACCACATCGTACATAATTGTTAGAATGTAAATAAGTATTCTTTGGAATGTTGTAAATATTTTGCCTATCTTTTTAGTGGGACAGTAACCGATACAGGAAGAAACAGGCTATGCAAGAGTTTGCTGTTAGTGTAAATAATTTTATGTTGCAACTTTTAATAAGAATTGATTAAATACCTATTAAGTGGGACTCACAGCCCAGCTGCACTCGGTGATTAGAAACAACCACCGAGGGTAAGCAACGACGGCGCAGTTAGTACCTGGATGGGTGACCGCCTCCGATGATCGTCTCCGTGATTCGGAGGTCATGTTAAACAGTCGGTCCCGGTTGTGTTCATACGTCAGTACAGTCTTGAAGCTTAGTTGGAGGCCTACGGGCGGCTTAAAAACATCCAACGGCAAGATACGTAGCTACAACCTATTCTTGCCAGTCCCCAACCAACACTTGGCCAACGTGGAGACGTATGGCCTTAACCCTGTCCTGAGAGGAGAACCGAGCCCAGCAGTCGTACATTATGGGTGATTGATGATGATGCAGTGGGACTAACTCTACGAACGCTGAACAAAGTTTCAAGGTAGTAGAGCCACACTGATTTCAGCACGAACGGACCGGCTCGACTAGGACGGTACTACCATCGCTCGTTGGTGTGTGCAAGACCGGAGGCCCAATGATGTAGAAGCATCACTAGGCCGCCATCGTGTAGGTCACCACGCTGCATTGTTGCATTGTCTGTATTCGCAATGAGTATGGTGATCGTCACTCTTGGATTCTGCTCATGCTTTCCATCAGGCAGAGTAGCCATTTTGGCAGGTCCATACATCCAAAAAAGATCCACCACGGCTCAGCAGTTGGTTGCTTTAAACGGTTTACTTATCTAAAATAGTAATTATTTACATTTAGCTTACTTATCTCTTCGGAACGAAATTTACATTAAAACGATTATACGTAAAATCTTCGTATTGTTTCGATTAAAACAATAATTATGATTATCCTTATTCTCATTTTTGTCTATTGTATTTTTGTTTTCTTGTCTCAGTATTGTAACATTGTCACCTAGTCGTATGACGATTTAAGCATTTAAACCACTGCGTCATTCATTCATTCGATATATTATTGTAAACATATTAATGTGGCAATATTTAAACAGTTGTCAGTTTTCCCCTATTTGTTAAAATACACATTTGTTTTGGCTAGCAAGGACATTTCACAAGATAACTGATATTATATGAGAGAACAATCTCTCTTAATCCTGACGATTAAAGACATCTTGACCTTAAAAAGTTTTGTAGTATGCTGAAGATCATATTATTATATCGTGGTCATTTAGTAACACTTTCTGCAAAAAATTTCTTGAAAGGTGAACTCAATGCCTAGTTCAATATTTACTAGTCAACCTTAAGGTGATGTATGTAAAAATGTTTTAAGATAAGGTACATAGATATAATAAAAATTCATACTCATAATTGTTATATCTACATTGATATTATTTGTTTGAGGGAAATGTTGAGGAAAGATGATCTAAAGAAAAACGGGTGAAAGGGTATTAAAACCTTTCACCCGTTCAGATTATCTTTTATTCATTAGTAGCTATTGATAACTTTTAAGTATTGTGTATTTTAAAAATTACAATAATGCAGGTTGAATTCAGAGGCGTTGACCTTCACTACTTTTCAACAACAACTCTTGATCGATCACTCGCATAAAGATTACTAGTTCAAGTAGAAATTGTAAATGAAGATCAAAGCACAAAGAATTACTAACATAAACTGAATATTTGATATGAATATGAGTGTTCAGAGTAAGCCCCTTAGAGATCATGTAAGTGTTTCGAGTTTTATCCATTTCAACGATCACTGACGCCTCTGTTCATCTGTATAACCAATAGGTTAATATTTTGTTTTTACCACGTGACTTGCCATTAAGATGACGTCATTTGCATAAATTTGTAAACTTTCTAATAACGTTTACGTTTGTAGAATGTAAACTTAGCTAGGGAGGCTGGAGTTCAGTAGTTCTGTGTGGTTCACACAGAACTACTGAACTGTTGCTGATAACAAAGGTCAATGACCGATGATATACTTAATTTCAGTAAACTATTAATACTTTGGTGTTCTTTCCTTGAAATGTATTTGACTGAATAGTTATTATTTCTATTCATGTCCATGAATAGTGACATTAGAAAAATTTAAGAATATATCCTATTGATACTGATAGGCTTCGGTTCAATGTGTAGTGAAATTTCACTCATAATTTTAAGGTGTCAAAGTTGTAATTAGAATGAATGATTTATTTATTTAGCTGAGAATTTAAAGAAGACTAGCCTAAAAATGATCGACAAAACTTATTGAATATTTTTGATATCTTTCTCTGATCATGTTGGGTAGTGGAATAGTTAATTGTCATAATTTGTATTATCTTTTTTAGTTGATGAAATATTTTTACTTAAACTATTCCTATGATAACAATAAAACTCGTCAATATCAGTAGTAGATTATAAAAGACAAAACGTAAGGAGTTTTTATGAACGTACGCTATGCAGCAAACGAAATATCTGGTAAGGTTCACATGTGTGTGTTATTCCGGCTAGTAATTAAAGTCTTGAAGTAAAGTATTTAGAAAAAAATCGATATAACACAAAATTAAGAATGACTATAGACCTCTGTTATTGTATTTATCGTAATTTTATGTTTGTTGAATTTCTGTTTCCCTATCTAGTATTGGAAAGATTTGATTGTCACCTGGCGGTCAACCTTTAACTTTAACAACCACTGCCATAAGATAACTTCGAAAGAAAATTTCATAAACACACAGTAAATGAAATATCTTTTCAGGTTTACATCTCTGTGTTATTCTGGTTGGTATATTATTATACTTTTCCACGTGTATGAACTATAAATAACTTGTTTCTTCACTCATACATCAGCGAATTGTTAGCAGCATGTATTTGCAGAATTATTTTTGCTCTGTGTACATAAGTTATCAACTTTGATTAAAGTACTATTTAGGAATATGCATACGAAGTAATATATCGATGATGATAAACATACTGTACATCATTTTATGTTTTAATAGCAATTTTCGGCTTCATAGCTTATAGCTTTCAACATAATTTGTATTGTTTAATTAATAAGGACTGTTATAAGCAAATTGCTAAAAAAAATCGTTATAGTATTGCAATTTGCACGTTTCGTATTTTAATTTTCTTTTACACACAAGCTATTGAGTTAAAAATCGATTGAGAAGTATTTTAGTGCAGGGCTTGGACGATTTTGGTATATTATATTATTTTTATTTCTTCAAAGTATCATTTTAGTACAATTAAGAAACAACTGTAGTTTTAAGAGACGCCAATAATGTTTAAAAATATATTATAATGAAAGCGACATGTACTTGTGCTATAGCCTCAAGACATTGTCGCTATATAACTGACGGTTCACATTTTTATAGACAGTTCTATGCACTGAGAGTAAAGTACAGAAACAATCTATGAAACCTTTATAGTGTATAAAGGTACAAGGCCGATATATGAACAATATGTACATAAAAAACACCATACAATAAACTAAGAACCATTTTCACTTGTGGAAACGCTCCGTTACTTTGATAAAATCTTGAATGCATTGCAAACAATGTATCCGCCATGTAAATTTATTTGAGAACTTGTGTAGGTGTAGGAAAAATAGCGTGTTATCTTTATGCTCCAAGATGCGATATTTAATGTAGACGGCGAGGTGTAGTCTATTTTCGTTCTGGACTCCTGCGCCACACACGTAATAAATATTTGCGCACTTATTTTAGGAATTATATCTAACAGAGATATTTAAACCGAAAATCTGTAACAATGTTTTAACTAAACCTTCGTTAAATTCAATTGATCTCAAATTAAAGAATCTATGGTGCAGAGGAAGCCCCGCCAGATGGCGCTACTATGATGACTTTCTTGCGTCGTTAGTAAAATTGAGAAAATAAATACAATAGTACGTAGTACTTCCAGATTCCCAGATTCTATGAACCTAAACTAAATATGTCGGGAAAACCATATCCTCTGTAAATTATTTTTTCTAAATTTACTGTCAGATAGTTACTAATTTATCTGAAACTACTGGAAGTATGAGTGAGTCTCTATAGCTTTGTCAATCAATATCAACAAGTTTTAATAGAAATATTTTTCTCGAAACGATTTATTAGTTAATGTCTAAACACATATACAACTGTCACTTGTTATTTACAGCACTTTTATTGACACAATTCTTATGTATATCACTAGACGCTTCAGTATATTTCAACATATCGTTGTTATTATATTATATTTAGGAGCACATAATTTTATTGCCCTTGACAAATGAGACAGTAAACATTGAATTTAAGATGCTGAGAGGTCACACAGATGTTTTTAGCTTCGACGAGGTTAACAATACCGTCATCAATGCTGAAAATAATCCAGTTGGTTGATGAAGATAAAATATATGTATGTACCTATTACATCGTAACGATATCAGAATGAGACGATCGATTTGAAATCGTGTAGTACGATTTCAAAACCGAACATATCACAAACGAAACAAAAGAAATATATAGATGAATGTATGTATATGAATGGAGTGTTGTGCAAATATTCCCGTTGCTGCCCGCTTTATTCAAAGCAGCCGCTTGAACGGAACGCGTTATTTCAGTCACATGAAGTCACGGCAAATTATTTTTGTAACTAAATACCTTGTTCATGAAGTTAGTCATGGATGTCGAGGTCGACAGGTGATTAGTCGACGAAAAAAAGTACACATACATTCTAATGCTTTTATTAGTGCTAATGTTATATGAAGCATGATAAGCGTTTCTTTTTAGTTTTTGTACCTTGTGCAGCGTTCAGATTCGTGCGAGCGGCGTCGATGCCTGTCTCTAACTGAGAGTGCGCGCCGCCCGCCCACAGTAGCGCACGAGTTGTTCCGATGGACGCCTTCACCTGTAATGTTTCAGTAATCACGTTTATGTTGCTTGATTATCATATCGAATTGTAACACATTGCCAATAGTTCAATGAATCACTACCTATCATTTCCTATGATTCAAGCTGCAGTGAAAACTACGTATAGATATGTAGAGGTACAAGTTAGTCACTGAACAAACTTTTGGCTACAGTTTCGGGAACGTCATTAAATATGGCACAAAATATTTATATCAGGATTAACATTATAAAGCTAATCGATTTGTTAGAGTTGATCTCTTCACATGCTGTCTCACCTGATATAAAAAGACCTTGAACTTTTTACACTTTTAAACGGTAAAATGTTAAACAAAAAGATCACTGATAGAGGCGGCTTCCAGCCTGCGAATGAACGGTTTTTCATCGTATAGTCGGGAATTTTATCTAGTTTACATCAACTATTTTTAGCCAACCTTATATTAAAGTTGACAAGTAAATTATAATCTTTCTCCTGTACTTCTCGATCTTTTCGAAGTGGTAATTTTATTTATAGGCTAATGAACTCATGTTTACAAAAATAGAGATTCCAATTCATTCTTTATGTTATCCATTTTTTTAACAGTTAATAAAGCGCTGTTGTATAGGTACATTACAATAGAATTCAGTTCGGCCAAAGAAATATATGATTGTAATTGTCATGTTAATTTGTACAAAGTTTTAAAAGTTGAAATAGTTTCTAAATCGAAAGTACAGTAAAAATATTTCGAATTTTTAACTACCTCGGTGGCTTAGTGTTAGTGTTATGCGACTGCTGTGCTTGAAGTCTCGAGTGCGATTCCCGGGTTGGACCGAATTTTGTATGATCTACAAATATTTGTTTCGGAGTTTGGGTGTTTTCTATGTATAATATTTATGTACAAAAGACGGTTGTCTAGAACCCATAACACGAGCTCTGATTAGTTTGTGACGTTGTGTGTTAGATGTGCGAAATATATATTTTTTTTTTTTAATGACAATCTGTATATATTTTTGATATAATTGCAATGTGATTTGCCTTTATTTCTTATAAGATATAAGAATAAGGAGAATTGCAATTTTATGAAAAAAACTTATGATAATGTGTATTTTATTTAATTAGAATTTTTGTAGAGCATATATTTTTCATATATATGTACTATTTATATATAGTGTACGCTCCTAAAAGTATAATGTTGTTGACATTTAAATTCATTGGGAAAGGAAAGTCCATTGGGCAAAACAAATGCTAATCACCTCGATTTCTATCCACTGAGACTAACCCACCTGTCATTACTGACTAGCTTCTTTAAATGTTTTGTTGAGAGTTCTGTATTTAGGCCACATTTTCTAGTCTATGTGTACCTAATTGATTGTTAAAACTTTCTTGCGTTTTGATTGTAAGTGTGAGTCTAGAAAATATCATTGAAGAGGAAACCCTGGCACTTATAAATAAAATAAATAAGAAGCGTTTATTGCTGATCTTAGTTTATATAACAAACGTTTTGTAATCCTGGTACTCATAACATAACATAAGATCTTAGCTTGATTGCCAGAAGTGACACAATAAGTGTAATTTACAATACTTTAACATAGGGTGCATATTGGATAATTGTAAGATAAATTGGAAATTGAAAATTCTGTTAATGTTAATAAATTATCATTATTAACAGCTACACAGTAACTGCTATTAAATAATGTCGTTATTTAATTTAATGTTTATTGGAAACTTATTGAATGAGATCCTCCAAAGCAATATATCAGAATGTCTGATTTAGATAACTATGTCGAGGGCTGAGTTATTAATTACTTCCCTACATACTGCGATATAATGCGATGTCGATTGCGGTTACCGAAGATGCCACTTTTATTTATGGAATTATTTGTTCTACAAACACTGACTGAGAAAGGTTTTGTTTCTATTTTCAGCAGATGTACCTCTTAATATTAATAGATAATAATGACATTCATAATAGATGTCGCGTCATCCATAGAAACAAAAATACAAAATTGATTATATAAGGAAAAATTGTTATGACACGACACTTGAGATCTAAGTTAATATACAAATGTCACTTTTAGAGCAATATTGTCAGCAATATTGTCAGCAATATTGCTTCATAAGCGTAATTATTTACAACCAACTTTAATAAAGTTAATGTTCTCGATTCAGTTGTATATTCTTTTTGGAGAAAAAAATACAATTTGTATGTAATAATAATGTCGGTAGGGACATTAAGGTCGTTGATACTTTGTTAAAAAATATTCATAAAAAAACATTTCAAAATGTAGTCTTAACTATCCAATACACCCTATATCATATAATACTGCACGGGTAGAGTTATGGTTTAAACGAGAGTCCGATGTCTACTGCGCTGAGTGTTGTGGATTCAAAACCCGGCACTACGCTTTGTGTGATTCACAAGTTGTTCTTGTGAGTCTGGGTATTCTTTATGTCCATTTTATCTATGATTGTGAAGTCCCCCATGACACAGGATTTTTTCCTCAAATATGAAAAGCCCGTTCTCCTCTGTTTTTTCCTTAAAAAAATGCGTATTAGCTGTTATCTTATTTCAAACCCAATGTAAGTCATTTTATTAATAGTATATAACAAATACTCGGGACAGGTGCACTGTCATTATAGCAGCGTGAGTTCGGCACAATCTGAACCAAGGTCGTAGGTATATGATGCACAGATCATTATGTCATTTAAGACATAAATCAGCGAAGATTATGAAGATATGTTGCAATCTATATATTTATAGTTATAAACCGACAGTTAAATTTTATTTATTTAAATAGGGGAGTGGAGTGTCTGTTGGTAATTTCAAAAAAAATTTTTTTTACTTAATACCTATGGAATATGGTACCTATATACGGAATGCATATGATATATGTTGCTCTTACATATAAAAAACATTTTCAAACTTTTTATCTGTTTGTCTGTTTGCTGGCTTGGGAACCGGAATATCTGGAACAGCTAAATGGATTTTGAAGAGACTTTCACTGGCAGATAGCTGTTGTTATAACGTCTAAAATAGACTAATAAAAGTAGTATTTTTAGTATTCCATTTAAAAAAATTAGGTTACGCGAAAACAGATTAGTTCAATGAAATAGAGAAATTTCGATTTAAATATAACAAAATCTGCGGGAATTACTACTTTACTTAGGATGCAACTAGTATATGACAAAATCATGATTATGCTTTTTCATTGAATTTTTTTATTACTCATTTTTGGTATTCTCTTTTAGATTTTAAGGACTTAAAAAGAAATATTGATGGTATCGTTGCGTGTTGATACCAGATAAAATAAAACTTGTATGTCGATAAAGAAGGGAATATATATTTTAGATCTTGCTATATTCTCATTTCGAACGCAACTAACCCCTTGGCTTACACGTGTCAAATGTCAGAACATCTTGGGTCACAAGGCATGACACGGGAAAAGCACTTTCTATGGAAAAAAATTACACAAAAAGCCATAGGTCAACCCGTTCATATGATGTATGATGACCGGAACTAATACTTTATGACCGATTAAGATTGCTACGAATAATCTCGTTATTCATACATTTTATACCAAATTTGACTTCGATTAATTAACATCCTAAGAACGAGAAACAAATATTTTAATAGAGACCTTAAGTTTTAAAATTATTTATGTACCTATATTAAATGAAAGTGGATGATAAAATTATATTAAATGGTAGACAGCAATGAAAAGGGTCAAATTTGTTGTGTTAAGTAAATGTAAGAAACGCAACAATTGTCTATGAAATCTCTAACAGACATCGTCTGGAGAGACAAATCGACGTAAATATACGAATTCATAGTTGTGGTATGAAAATGTGTAAAAACCAATATTATGTGCAATATTTTTTTGAGACATCTAACACACAATGACATCACTAGATGGCGTTGTGTGTTACTAGCTTGTATTAACCAAGCTAATAATGATATATATAAATAATATGATAATATATATACATTTGCAGACAATAAAATATTTGGTCCGACCTGGAAATCGAACCCGAGACTTCAAGCACAGTTTTTAATGACGATTTTAGTGTTTTGATTTAACAGAATAATGATTACTGGGTCAGGTAAATATATTATATCATAGTAACTGTACAAGATTTTCTACTGGTCTGCACTTGCACTAACATTTTAACTTGTAAGGTATAGTCTAGGTAGTCTGTATACATGTACAGCATACACCTTTGTTGTACCCGCAATGACACAGCATCTGTCATTGTTAGACGGTCCTTTTTCCTAGCATCCCGGTTGCCACTATGTGGATTGCAATCTCAAATAGTGAGTCAAGTATGTACGTTCACTTTAATTATATGAATGAAATGCGATGTCGCCAAATTAAATAAGAAGCATGTTGGATATTTAAACATAATTCATTTTAAATGCATCATTCCTATGATTCGCTAAAGTAATTGTAAAAACTAAAATGTTTCGAATGATTTATTTTCTTTTACAACCTGGTTCTCAATTCAATAATTTTAGCTGCTATATACTGCATGCATGCATACCCTTTATTCCGAAAAACAATATGTTGCTATTTAACGGCATAGATGTACACACGACATAGCTTCAGCAATAGTTCTATTTGAATAAACTATGTAATGTATGTAGTACTCACTAGTAAATATCCACTGGCCGAAAGCTTATACAAGAGTGATATTTTTACTTGTTTCATAAGATCTAAAACTTCTATAACATGGAACTTTACATTAGAATCAACATTCCATTCTCTCTGAATGCACAAAACTTTCTATAGTTATTTAGCGTTTCCTTTTCGATGTTTCTTCACTGAAAATAACACGTACAATTTACGGAACGCTCTTTAATTAAATGAGAGCGTTAATTAATATACAAAGATTCAAATTCCTACTTGACATTGGGAAGAATTGTAATTAGCAAATCAATACAAAACTGTACAGTCTAAGAAACTTAATCAAACGAATAACATAATTACTCCTTTCAAATACAAACCTCTCCCTCATTCGATTATAATGAAATCGAACCTTCGAGCGCGATGAAAGACAGTGTCTCTGACATATTGACAAGTGTACTTCGTTCAAGATATCTGCAGCGAGCCATCCAGCTGCGATTCGTTGCAAACTCACTCGAGACAAGCTAATACTTCTACTCGCAGACGTTCAAGGTATTGCGTAACGGAGCTTTTGTTGTCTACGTAAAGGATTTTGCATGTCTGGTGTTTTTGAAAATTAACAGTATATATTCTGCGTAAGAAATCAATTTCGCTATAAGAGTAATTTTAAGAGATTAGTCTTTGCTTATTTATATTTTATTGGGTTCTAGTTCTATTCTGCGACTCTTCGTTGTGGTATTTTGTGGGTGCTGCAAAAAATAGTTAAAAACCGTGTCAAAATTTTAGCTTTTTGACTATTTAAAGCTGTGTCTCCCATTCATTACGTTATGATTTTGCAACTTTGAGAGAATGAACCTGTACTCGAAATACTTTTAATAATAAGGTTATCAAGAGTTTCTTCTAATATTTCGACTATCCAATAACAATTTGACTTACATACGCCTACTACATCCCAGAAAGGGTAAACACAAACGTATTATTGCCACACTTATATATATATATATATACTTATATATTTTTCTTTTTTTGGTAACTTTTTAATTATACAACACTTAGCTACAAATTTTTATTATCAGCCATTTAATTTAGAAAAAGAAAACATAATCTTAATTAAACTTACAAGCATATGCTTGCAATCAAATACTAAATAAAATCTTCTGACATCTATTTAAAGGAGCATTTCCAATCAAATATAGATATCTATATTTAGTAGAAGTCAAGTTTTAAACAGTTTTTAGTTTCTATCATTGGTAATCGTATTTAACAACTGAGTACCAGCACATTAACCGATTGTGGGATGAGATAGTGGGAGTCGATAAATTAATGAAGGGTGTGGTATGCGCGGGGGACAAGCTTCGAGTCGATTCTGTTGTGATAAGCAGACTTGAAATTAACTAGAAATTTATTTACAGCCCCTGTTGGGAGGAATTATAATGTGGGTATTTGTTTATTACCGATACTCAAACAGTCTCTAATCACAGAATAGAGTGATGGAGAGTATGTCAATATTACATAACTATCAGTGATTATTTATCACAATTATTAAAAAGTAGACAAATTATTCATTAAAATATGCATAGTAATGTTTTATGTTTTTTTTTATTGGGATGGATAGAAGTGTTACAGAAACCAAAAGAAAAGAATGTACTCTCACCCATATTATCATCTCAAAGGTCGACATTTGAGATAGGATAGGTAACAGCACGCTTAGATCAATATGCATAAAGCATGACTGAAAAGAAACGCTGACGAAGTAACATGAGTTAGTTAGTAATATATCTGGAAGACACCGAAACTCTGAAAATAATATTCCCGGATGAGACCTCGGCACAGCAGTCGCATATACTGCGCCACTGAGGCTATTTCAAAGACAAAAATATTTCTCGCGTAAAACATTTTTAAACATATTAAAAAAAACACAATCGATATTATTAAACGTGTTGTGTAAAATAAGGAGCAAATTGCGTTGCGTTTATTTAAAGAAAGATGCTTGATGCTACCTAATAATATACTACTAGATATATCCCCCTTCCAGATATACCATTTAATCGATATGACAAATGTTATGGTTTACTCTTTATCAATAAGACTGCTAACACTACATAAGTAACTCGTAACATTAAATTCATGGACAAGGTTTTGTTACCAAAAGATAAGATCAGGCCCTTTCATTTCTTTTCCCCGTGCGGAACTCTCCTCGGATACCACTTCGTGGTGGCATATCGGACTCGAGCCGACTAAAACCGCACGCCATCTCTGGTACTAGGAGTCGGTGAACCAGGTACACCCTAGAAGGGAAAACCCTGGAACCATGGAAAGAGGCCATGAGCCCCTAAAATCATAATATATGACGAAGTGATGGGATTTTTATGGCAGAAATACTGTTATATATGCTTATGCGAGAGAGAGAGTGCAATATAGGAATATGTGTGGTTTTATTAATCCATGTTTTATTCAACATTAACATAAATCATCGATATTACAGTGACGTCACTGTCCCTACCCTTAAACTCACTAACACGTCCGTTCAACTCACACACGCAGTTTCCTTTTTGGTTTTAGTGTATAATGAGAAGACTGGTTGTCTTTCTTATTATGCTAGTATACAAAATTAATGTATATTCATTTTATAACAACGAAATAAAAGCTGGAATAATCACCAGTATCCATTGGATACTAACGTAGTCGATGTTAATAATAAAATCGTGGAGTTTAATGCACCCTTTTGTATGGGACTAATCACACGCCCACCACTTTTATTCCCCACCCATGAACACATCGTGCTATGACACTCGGGGAGTCCCATGAAAAATAAACAAAAAACTGTCTTAATATCCGCAACCAAATTAATCCGAATTTTAAGTTAAGAAGGCGTCTAATTCTGCACAGGCTTATCCCTTGATATTTTTTAAGACTACATAATAAATAGAACACAATGTGTTAAAATTGAGAGTTATTTTAGGGATGAGGAATCAGTGAGCTAGGGTAGGTAGCTGGGGTAGTGTCTCAGAGTCCATGGGCCCTACCATATTCCAGTTATGTGTTAACGATCTCTGCACAATTCAATTACCAAATACCAACATTTTTGCCTCCACAGATGATAACGCTGTCTTTGTCTGGAGTTCTAACTGGCAAACTGTATACAACTACAAACTACACTTATAACTAAACTACAAATTATAACCTGGCTAACAAAAAATCATACACCCCACACACACTTACATACAAACACACACGCATCACGCACGCAACAAGATAATAAGCAGACAGCACTCTCAACTTTTGTGCGACTGAACACTCTTTCCTAAATAAATAAATAATAAAACCGCAGCATCAAAACTAGTCAATCGATTTTAATGAATGAGATGTCAAAAGATACATAACAATGACCCGGGTAACATAGGCTATATAAATTAATCAAAAGCTTTTACACACGTACGTTTTTAAACTTTTATATACCACTTCATTCTAAGTTGCGTTGTATGTTAGTCGTAAGATCTAAAAAAAAGCATTATAATTGAATGAAGACATGTCGATAAAACAATGGTAATAAAACTTTACACAGGAACTGTTAGCGCTTGTTCTGTTAAATTTTGTTTTTTAATTCCTAACCTAATTTTGAAAAATTCAAACATGCGAAATTGCTTGTATAAACCATTAACTAGTAATCGTTTCGCGATCTAGTTTCCGTTCATCCACCCGTTTCATAAGAGAACGGAAAGAGATATAGACAGCTGTTGCTTTTTTATTTCTTACGTGTGTGCCTTTAAACTAGGATTTGTAAACACACACACACACACACACATATATGTATGTATGTTTGTGTTCACAATTCCTATAATATGTATTTATATATATATAGATAGATTACGTTAAATATTTTGTTATAGCGACGATCCCATGGCATTTGAACTTCGACCTTCCAAATGTTTTAATTCATTTCATTGACCTGTCATTACATAGAAAATTTCTATCATGTTTTCTTCGGTTATTAATGAGATATAAAAAGCAGAAATATTCTGAAAATAGAAGTTAATAGGTAATTGAATTCGAAGAAGTATATTAGTAAACAGATCAACAAACAGTAAACACATCGAACTGCTCTGTATGATGTTCTGAATAACAGTTCTAAATTAGAAACAAGTTAAAGAATTAGAAAACAAAATGATTCCGATAAACTGTTTGTTCATGATTTTCTATTTTTATTTTAGAGAAATATCTGTGTAATGCACTCTTATCTGTAGATTATTTAGGCGGGCGGTTGGTAGGTTTTAGATGAAGCACTTCTGATTCCTAAGTTGCAGATATTCAGGCATAGCTGTAGTCATTTTCCATCATTCCTCTAGCCATTTGAAATGTATGTAATGACGTCTATAGACGCTAAATCACGTGGTCAAAATAAAACACAACCCAACAATAAAAGAGAATAGAGGCGTTAGCGATTGTAGAAAGGGAATCAAGGTAAAACACTTGTATCTGGTCTAAGGGGGCAGGTTATCCGTTAGCTCTTTTGCTCTCTATATAATCATAGCATAAAGTCACACCTTTTTACAGAAGGTAGCTAGAGACGATTGGTCTGAATTTACTACGTTTCTGATACACCTCTTTATTCCATATTCTTCAATAGCTGCATGCATGCTCGTTGGTGTCTGATGCATTTCACACTGCCCTTCTTTAGAACATCACCAAGGTCGGTGAAAGTTACCTGTACGACCGACCTATCTCTATATTTTCACACACATTCGCTCTATAAATTCCTTTCGTGAGTCTTCGGTTATCCATCCTCTATCGTTTGCCCTCTATATTATTTAAAAAAAATATTCCTTTGAAATAACCTCAACTGTTAAATAAATCTGACTGTAACATACAGAACTCCAGATTGTGATACGTGACTCACACATACCAAGTTTTATATTGTATACGTATTTTATACTTATTAAGTATAAAATACGTATACTTATTAAGCATAAACGCAAAAATGATTCTCCCATTTTTTACACGTATCTCTCACATTCCTCGCTTAAACAAACCACAGCGTATTTTGGCATCACGTCTTTATATCAAAGAAATATGAACGCTCTTTATATCAAATGTTATTCAAAATCAGTTCTACTTATAATTCTTTGTATCGCAGCGCAAGTGAGCACCGGCTTCATGAGACTGAAAAGTAAATCAAAATGATAGAATATCTTGGAATAATTGGTTTGTATGTGATGGCTTAACAAACAAGTATTTCAAAAGACGCTCGTTTGATGTTTTATTTGTGAATTTAAAATGTTTTGTCTTTTATTTGATGTGGTAAAGTTTAACATGGAAGCAATAAATAAAAACGAATCTGTATTATCCATAAGTAACTTTTATGTTGAAATTATTATGTAATTGATTAACGTGACAAAAACGTAATATACAATAGTATATTACATTTATCAATCAATGTTTAAGTATTTGCTTACTTTTGAAATAATATGTATATATTTTATTTCTTTCTTACATTTTCTTCTTTTTTGATTAACTTTTATTGATCTTAAATACTTTTTATTGAAAAATACTGAAATGTTGGATTTCAATAGCCTGAAAGTATAACACTGAACGGATAATAAAAATATGACATTAATTATGTTTCTTTTTTTCATAAAATATTGTATACTAGTTTATGCCCACGGCTCCGCCCGCGTTGTTGTCGGTTATCGCGGCAAATAGTACCCTATGTGTTATTCTGATGTATCAGCTATATTACTGTAAAATTTTATCCCAATCCGTTGAGTAGTTTTTACGTGAAATATACATGCAAATTTTCGGGTTTATAATAATATTAGGACAGAGATTGTAATAAATTTTGGAAAGTTTCATTAAAATTCAAATGAATATGACTTTACCTTAACAACTTTCTACAAGGAAATATAAAAAATGAGACATGATGTGTGACACACCTATGGATCCTTCCTATCTGAATATACGGCGTTATATTAAATAGGTTATTGTATAAAATTGACAGTAAGTGCCTCTTTATCGTAACAACATTGGCGCGACGGCGCTTTCTTTATCCAGCGTTTTTATTTTTTGAATGGATTGATTGAGTACTAAAACATATTCGCACATATTTTTAGACAAGCATTTTAAACGCACTTTCTAAAAAATCTTTCCTTCAAATCTTATAAATACGTTTATAATATGTGTATTCTTGCACGCAATAACTACTGAACGCCTATGAAGAAACTTTACAGTAATAATAATTTATCAGAATAAAACATGGGACTCTGTGCACCTACCTTTTAAGATTTCTTCACCACTCCAATGTTGACTGGATCATAAGGCCCTGGACATGAAGTCCGTCGATGTACGAACTAGTGCATAATGTTTATAAATAAATATGAGGTGGAGCCGCTGGTAAGGGTTAGTTTTCTATATATTTTTATAACTTTTGAGTTTCGATAACCTGACGGCACGTGAAGTACAAATATTCCTATCGAGGGTAGACAAAGAAGTTAGAAGGTTATTTGACCAAAATCCTAAAATAAAATTGGCGTCTCTTACACCTGTCTGCCCATATGCTCTGTATGAGTCTTTCGGGAACTATCCGCACAGCCTTAATACCAGTCCTTTGTTAGTCTACATTCTTCTTTTTAAAACTATTTTACTAATTCTTATTAGTCAAATTTCATGAATATTATATTGTAAATTCCAAAGTATATTTTAAGAAATAATTACTTACATTATGTTATGCAGATAACTTTAAAAAGGCTGGAGGGATTTCCAAGTGATGGAAAATGTCTAAGTCTATTATTAATAATATACTACATAAATAGTTCCATACGTAGTTTCCTGCAAATTGTTTTATTTTTTCAATCTGTCAAATGTAACAAATAAATCATATTACGATTTAATACCAATAAGAGTATTGTACATTACACACGTGATTACCCCACAGTTAATTTACACAAACTCTGTGATTATTCATTCCATTTCATTGCTTCGACTGGTCAAAAAAGGCTTTTGGTCTATAATTAGCTTACAACAGTTATTTAACGTATATTTTACTAGCCGCTTCAAACGTATTAATATTCTATGGAATGTATTATCTACCTGTTTTTAAGTGAGTTTATTGTGATTAGATAGGAACTACTGTTTCTGCCTCGGTGGCGCAGTGGTAGTGTACGCAACTGCTATGCTTAAGAGCTCAGGTTTGAGTCTCAGACCAAACGTTTGTATGATCTACAAATATTAATTTCGGAGTTTGGATGTTTTCTATTTTTAATATGTATCTATTTACAAAAAAGTGTATATGTATTTACTTAGATCAGTTGTCTAGTACCTATAATACAAGCTCTGCTTAGCTTGGTAGATAGCGTTGTGTTAGATTTAAGTATATGCGTGTAAATATTTATTTATCATTATTTGTTTACTGTGACATGAGCTAAATTCTTTTATAAAGTGCTTACATCCTTACTTTGATATTATAAATTCGAATGTTACTACGCCTGTCTGTCTGTTACGCTTTCATGGCTAAGCCGCTACACTAATTTCAATAAAATTCGTCATGGAGTTTCTATGATTCTTGTAGAAGGACATAGGCTACTATTTTGTGCGATAACTGACAATTATTACTAGAATATTATTATTTTCATACAGTTTGAGACAATGTTCATAAGCTTCCCATTATGGTTACGAAACCAAACCAAATCTATTCTATGACCAGCACAACTAATTTTGTTATGCCTTTCCTGATATCTATACAACCTGTATTTCAAGGTAATAGAACGACACTCATTTCAGCAGGAATGGACCGGCTCAACTGTATCGTTCCGTTGGTGAGTGCGAGGCCCAATGATACAGAAGCATCACTAGGCCGCCCTAGAGTGGGTCACTATGCTGCATTGTTGCGTTGTTTGCATTCGCAATTTGTATTAATTAATAAACACACCTATGATGGCTTGCCTATCGAAAAACTGTCCTAACTATTTTCAAAATTAAATATATTTTTTAACCCTTTAACTCTATTGATAACCAACTGAATTTAGTTTCTATATAGAGAATATGTCTAAGTAGACTTACCTATTTCTATATAGCTTCCTGAACAGGAAATCAATATAGGTAAATACGCCGAGCTAATAACTAATCTAAATTAGTATCAAAATAAAAGTTATTTATTAATTAACTGAAAGGCTTTGCTTGATAGCGATTATTTAAAAAAATACAGGTATGACAGTTTTGCAATAGGCAAGTCATCATAGACGAGTTCAATAATTAATACAATTTAAAATATAAAAATTTTGATCTGGTTATCAGATGGGTGTAAATCGATCTTCGCCGGCTCCTCGACTATCGGGTTTACTTATATAGTGGAGTCAATGGATATCCGAATAATCCTAGCTTTCTGTAGCCCCGATATCCTGTTTCCATGTTTCTGCTTTTATATTTGGAATTTTATTATAGTAATTAAATATTCTACTACTAACTAAATATACTGTTGCTACATACAAATCTTTTTGAAGCAATAATGTATTGTAATGTACCATATTTCAAGCAATATAAAGAATCTATCTGTCTGTATAATACATGCCTCCGAAAGGTATACAAAGTTCCCTTTATCTATATATTTTGAGTTTAGAGATAGATATGTCATGGATAGTTTTTGTAACAGTACAGATGCAATCCAGAATCCAAATCCTTCCTTGGGTTGATTGGAAGAGATTGCTATTGGCAATACCCTTTTGTACACTACACATCGGACATTTTATCTATTCTTATAAAACTCTGTAGTATAGTATGCAAATCCAGTTTTCTATCGAATGATCGATAGAAAACTTGATACTTCAGGAGCCTAAAATTATGCTTCAAAAGAATATACGCTCACTACATTTAGTTTGCCGAAAGGTGAACCCAAAAAAAACTATCTCTCAGTAGTTCGTGTGTATTCTCTGTGTCAAAGTATATTGTAAAACATTTTAATAACGATAGTTTAAATAAAACAACATTATCCATCGTTGGCAATATTTTTATATTTCAACTCATCAATTGCACTATAATATCTATACAAAACTAAACATAGTTTTACTACACTTAGTATAAATAATGAACTTCATGCCGTTATTGAACTACGACCGTTTAAATACTGAGGATAAAGTCGAGATACATTCAAAAACTATTGAAAGTATAGCAAGCGGAGAAGTTTTACATTTGCCCAGCTCTAGAAATGTATAACTCTTCGCTGAAGTTGTGACGAAACTATCAGAAAAGATATTAACTAAAACAAGACAGTCTTACTTAGTATTGACTAGAATATCATGCATCTTTGACTCCACCAGATTTGACCTTTAGTACATCATCACAGAATGCTCAGCAACGGAAATTAAAGACAAGGAATACTTTAATAACAACATTCAATAGGTATACTATCTGATTATTATGTACACATAGCTTACAATTCATTCCAATAACATCTAAAAATTGATTGTATTTGAATATGACACTTATGAAGATGGGTTAAAGTTTTTAATAGAACTTTTTACGGAGCGGAGAGATTATGTGTAGGTATATAGTTGCAGGCAGAATTTTTGCTTATTCCTGTTGTCTGTCGTCTTCAACGGAGCCGTTGGCTTTTACTTCCTTGGGCAGGGTCGACTGTAAACAATGTCTCATGTTAATTTTCTAGCAGTAAAGTGAAGACGTAGATTAGGTTTACGTATGCATATTTATACAAATATCTTAATGCGTCTTATAAATATTTACATTTTAAAGTTGTAGTCTCGAGGTGACTAAAAAGAGAAACGACTTTTAATGTCCATTATTAGCTGTATCAAAGTCTGTTTCAAAAATGTTGTATATAGTAAAGTAGAAAGTACTTACTTCGTAGGGCAGTAAGAACATGTTGTTGTCTGACCGACGGCCAAACCGAAGGCGCATCGAGGGAACACGTACAGCACGGTCTTGTTCCTGTTGTACAAACAATTATAATCTTTAACCATATAGAAATAGGGTTTTAAACTTGATACGTTGCTGTATACTGTTTGTGTAGACAGTGTTGTGGAATAATTTACTATAGATTAACATACATGAAGTGAATATTTTCAGATCCTTTTATAAAATTCAGTGAATATAAAAAATATTGATAGATTTAGGTTTTGTAGACTCAGTATCTTAAATAAATGTGTAAAAAGAACGTATGAATGTTAAATTCCTTTACACCAAAAGTACTGAACGGATTTCTATAAACGTTTATAGCCATATATATAACAAATATACTACTTTTGGGCGGAGCCGGAACCGCTGGCATAAGCTAGTCTTTAATAAAAATTTTGATAATATTTTTATATTTTCTTGTGTTCCAATAATAAACACAAAGAAGTGACGTACAATATGGACAAAATTTCCATTTCCTGTAACCCAAAAGGTCAGGGAAAAGGAATTGATATACTTACATATATGTAGTAATGATAATGCTAGGTCATATGTAATAAAATTTACCTCTAAAGGGTACTGTATGACAAATTTATAAAAGAGATCTTATATAAAACAGGTCAATTGGCGTATAAGATCTCGTAGTGGTTTGTTAGAGGAAATAACTTCATTATATTGGTTTATTCGGCATCAAAGGTTTTACGATGTTCGAATCAATAGAATTTAACCCTAAAAAAGCCTCTTACCTTATCTCTGGGTTTTCATAAGTACGTATATTTTCAAGTTTTTTTCTAAATTTCAATACAAGTTTCTTAAAATTTATTGCAAATATTTATTCAATGAAAAAAGGAGAATTGTTTGGTTGCGATTGTATAAGGCTGTCAAAGAAAAATAAATATATGAATGTTCATTTTTATTTTATTTGGTATTTCTTTTATCTTGATTATTGCATAAAAATTGTTACAAAAACTTAGTAAAAATAATTCTTCCAGAAATGCTGTTTTTTTACTCTCAGCGGGTCTTCTTGGCACTCTGTTCTAATAAACTATCTAAATTGAATGACTTCCGTTTATGCAGAACATTAAAGGAATCAGGTAAGCTTAAAAAGGAGACGGTTCCATAACTTAAACTTAAACTTCTACAACTTAGAAAAAAGGGTTCTTTCGTTCTATACCAATACTATATCAAACTTAAATAATTTCCCAAGAAGTGAGTTAGCTAGCCTAACTCACTTCTTTTTGTATTTCATCACTAGAAAAACCTGTTTTGTGTTTTTCATTGCTTTTGTTTTACCATAAATGCATAAATGATATATCTACTTGTTTTGATAGTATAAAGATTTTAAGAAACAAGATTTTTTTTCGAAAAACATTTTATAATTAATCAAACTTAGTATGAATTCAGTGTTTCTATATTTTATTCTTATGGCAGTAAAAGGTGTTGTAACACTAAACGAATATATATGAATTTATCAACGAAATTTCATTTGTTAAATTTATGTATATTATATATTTGTTTTGAACTAAATATTTTTACAACATATAAATAACGAAATTGTATATCTTTTCAGAGTTTTATAAAATTTATGAAATTATTATCCGATCGCGTGACATGTAGTTACTTATTCTGAATAGTTCCGGAAATATTCTACAAATCACAAAAAATCGTATTTCATAATACAATAAATAACAGTATAACATATTTATTTTTAAACTTTAATACAACAAGTCAAAATGTTATACATTTTTATTACATGCCGTGTAATAAAATTCTAAACTATTTGTACTTTCATAGGTTTTTATTTTACTTTATCTATAAAGCAAGTTGGAAAATAAATTTTCTCATAAGCTCTTAAAATAGTGTAGTGTAGTAGTCTGTTGAAGTAGTTTAATTACTTTGCAGTAGTGTAGCCAGTTCAAGATTTAAAGATATGCAATTATAAAATAAAAATATTTATGTTCCAGTAAACCTAGTTTGGAGAGATTTACGGTTATCCTTTTGATCTTTACTATTGTGGCGACTTCCACATACAGCGGCAACATAAACATATGACAACGTCATCTACTGAAGATACACTGAACTACGGAGTAATGTAGTGTACGAAGAAGCTACCCATCCTATATCGCGCAATAGAAGTTCTCGCGCCGATTAACATATATACAACTTCCCAACATCAACCGTTGGGCAGTGGCCCGCCAGGTATGATCAACTCGCCTGGTCGGAGGATCCTCTCTTTGTGTTGGAGGGACATGACACCCGTTCCCCCACACTATTTACATAAAAAATGTTTGGAAGTTTCTGAACAAAATGTTTAAGGGACTTAAATTAATTCTGTCTTACTGTCTATAGTTTTAAAATAATTACTAAACAACTATTATTGATAGAATGAAAACAAAAACATCAAACGATCACAAGATGCTCATTTTTTTTCTGCTATGTATTAATATTTAACGAATCGCATTAATGTTGTATTGAACGAAAATATTCCATTAATATTGTATAATATGTATCTGTTTACCTCTTGGGGAAAGATGTGGGGTACCGCGCGTTCGTCGGAGCGGCGGCCGAAACGTAGGCGGACGGGGGTTCGAACGTCGCGCAGGGACAACAGCTCATCCATCTCGTCGAGCTGCAACAAGTCGGATACAATAATTCTTATACACAGGAAAGATGACTTTACAGAACACCTTCTAACGGATTGAACAATTAAAAATTAGTGCTGTTTTAATGAACCCTGTAAGAGAACTTTCTCTTTATAAGCAAACACGACTTATGAAAAATAAGTGTGTAAACTGAAAAAGGACTATGGATGGCAAAGCGGCACACGTATAATACTATGATATAGTATTATACGGGTGGCATACTATAATGTACTCCTAACCGATTTCGGTCACAGCGGACAGTCTTAACGGACACCAGCCAACTACACAGGAGTTATTATGGTTAACAAACGTGTGCGCAAATACAGGTGCACAGGTGTACTAGCGACAGTATAAAAAATCATTAAGAAATTGATCTTATTAGAAATGTTATTGAAATAAAGTAATAATTGCATTACACACAAACCTTCGCAATAATAAAAACCAAAACTATTATGGAGCATCGCAAATACGGAATGGATCTAATGGAGCAAGGGATAAGATAGGACTTAATGAAATTAGGGATGAAAGGGTGCTGAAAGATAATAAAATCGAGTTATATTCTATACATAAGTACATGTGTGTTGGTTGAATTGACTTGTACCAACTTCTAAGAGTATCCTCCGATGCTTTAAAACTCAAAATTAATTTCCAGGCACGTTTTGAAAGGCTTATGTTATTTATAAGGTTTCATAATAATTAGTTGTAGACGTTTCAAGAGTTTTAAGCGCCGTTATTACGTTTCTTTTTCAGGTTTTTTAGCCATGTTCGCGGTGCAGTTAGCAATTTGAAATGACCTGTATGAACTAAACACGAGATGTCTGGCCGTACAGTATTGGGAATTTTAGTTTTGCTTTGTAAGTTAAAATGATTTGTAAAGATAAAATTATGAGTAAAAAGTTATTTTATCAGATGAACGGTACCCTGGAACAAGTCTACTATATAAGTAGTAGTGTAGTATACAGAGTACGGTATCATATCTAATACATATTAAATAATATGAAACAAGTCAGATATGAGTAATCGAATTACCTTACACACTCAATGGCTTAGGAAATTGAGATATTTTTTTTCAAACATAAAACCTTTACTGTTTTCGAACATGTAAAGGACATAACAATTAAGATTCTTTACAAGATAATATTCAGCCGTAATAAGCTTCTAAAACGGTCACAAAAGCTGAGTATTTCTTTGAGAATTTAATGAAATTAATTGTTTGACAATATGGGAGATTTATTTATGAAAAATAATGGTGGAGATTTTTGAGTTTACTTCTCATTATTTTCTATCAAAATTTTCATCAGAAACGAATGTCCTTGTAGTATAAGAATGATTACTAAAAACCAAAATAAATAAAACTGAAGCGCAATCTTTGGCGTTAGTTAATGACAGTGTTTGCATGAAGCATCGAATATTCAAAAGAATATGTTTTATTGATTTCTTCTGATTACTACGTTCAAAAATAATACTAAATACAATTGAGTATACTTTTGTACTTAACAAAGGGTAGGTAAAGAAACGGTATTCGTGCATGTATTACCCACTCGGGCACTCAAGAACCACTCAGAGCTGTGTGAACAGGAAACTCTTGCGGTCAAGTGGACCCGACCATAACTGGAGTTTGTAATAACGTTTTAAATTCATTATCTAACAGAATGTTTCACTGTTATATTCTTCTTTGAATCGCATTCAATGTACTTGCCTTACATTATTTTTATGGACTACGGGGCAATCGAGCATACGTATCGCCTGATAGTCAGCGATTACTGTCGCACATGGACACCCGCAACACCACAAAGACACAAGTCACAAGTGCGTTGCCGGTCTTTGGAGAGGGGTTGGTATCCTCACTTTCTCGGTGAAACACAACTCAAGCAATGTTTCACACTGGTTTTCTGTGAGGCCGTGGTATCACTCCGTTCGAGCCGGCCCATTCATACCGAAGCATACTTTAGAAATGTAAGCTATATAGATATCATTTTATTAAATTATTTTTCAATAATTTAGTCTTAAATATAGATAACATTTTCTAATGGGCTTCCTTTTGGCCTGGAGAAAACAAATCTAAGACAGCGGTTTGACATGTTGAAGAGGTGGATGAATGTGAAGGGTACACCGAATTCCGTTAGGACTTTGTGTCGCAAATTGTAATGACCCCTGGGAGTCTCCTGACGACAAAAACTATAAAGTACTTTTAAACTTTCTGGATTGTCATTGAAAGTGGTTACTTAAAGAAATTTCGTTTCTTTAAGTAACCACTGTCACTTTCAAAGTTTATCAAACTTAATCATTAGAAATATGACGGCCTTAAAATTATTAATTTGTAAGAGTAAATAACAAAACTATTCGAACTGCGACACACATATGTAGGCATGTCTGCTTTTTATGAAAATAATCATTGACATATACTGCAATTAGGATGGGAGTACCTAACAGCGAGTGTTATGAGTCCCAGTCACAAAATTATTACTATTCCCATAAACATCTCATGGCTTCTACAGATTAATTCCATTTTTATATTTCTATGAATACTCATAAACCATAAACATTATAGTCTGAACCCGACTTGCATACCATATATATCTGATAGCCATATATGGTATGCAAGTCATATATTAAACTGCCTCTTTGGTCTAGCAGTTGACGTATGCGACTGCCGATCAACAGGTCTCGGGTTTGAATCCCGGGTCGGGCCAAAAGTGTTATTGAGTTTTTCTGATTATAGAATTTCTTAATAACAGCAGCAGTTTCGAAGTTGGGATCTGAACCCTCGTGCCTCGGACAGCTTGTAAAACTGTCTGTACCCGGTAGTGTCATCAGATTATGAGAGTGAGAGAACAGAGAGTGCACCTGTGTTTGCGCACACACTTGTGCACTATAATTTCTCTTACGTAGTTGGTTGGTCTCCGTTAAGACTGGCCGCCGTGGCCGACATCGGCTAAGAAAACATCATAGCTGATAGCGAATTTAAATTATATGCAAGTAAACTGACTTGTTACTAAAATATCTGTGATGAATTGGTATTCTAAGCATAGACTATGAATTGGACAGAACGCAATGGATTCAAACAGAAAGAGTAGTGCCGTTCCCTATTACTATTTTTTTTATTTTCAATATTGCTCTTAGCGTGCTTTTTTGGCAGAATTCCTTTATATCTAAGCCTGTGCTATGACGGTTTTCGTGATCCAATCTTGTGATCCTTTAAATTACAGTGTGCATTATTTAAATTTACGAATACATTTATAAACATGATAGACAAGTATATAGAAACGGTAAAGTGTTAAAGTTTGACTTTAACTCGGCTGCTTTACGACAATGGTAAAAAGTGGTTTTGTTTATGTGCTATATAATGTTCTCAAAAACTACCAAATGTACCTACGATGGAAAATATAGTACTACTTACGGGAGCCTGAGGAGGCATGTCAGGGTCGGAACGACGTCCAAAACGAAGGCGGCGAGAGGGAGATCTGACAGATTTGCGAGCGAGAGCGTGGCCGCCAAGAGCGTCGTGTTGGGCCAGTAGAGCGTAGAGTCCTCCTAACGCGTCCCACCCGCTTCGGCTGTCGGACACAGCTGATGATGCTGCACAAAGAAAAGTATTATAAGCCAAAATTTTCATTATTTTTACTCTACGCAGCTTGCCTTTCATCTAAAGAAAAGGATTATTCTCGACGAATGAAAAACTAACAAACTATTACTATTAATTTGAACTTGCTCGAACTTCGTTTGATTATGTGAAAACGTCAACTTTGTTATCAATTAAGTAATATAAGTTGCGTAACAAGTTTTATTGGATAAGCGTTTTGGGACAATACAAAAGTTTCAGACATGAGCAATATACAGAAGTGATTGTTTAACTTGTTTAAAGCTTTATCAGAAGTATGTCGAACACATAAAGTTTATGCGGCATGAACGAGAAACTATTTAGGAAGGTACGTGACTTTCATTATTTATTACATATTAGTCGTATCCCCCGGTTTGGTCGTGTTATTACCTAGATTCGGCTTTAAGTGCTCTTTTTTGATAAGACATACATACAAATAAATAAAATTGAAGGGTCCGTTTTTAATTTAAAAAAGAAACAGTTAGTATATATGAGGCGTAGATACATATATGAAACAATAATTGTTATCTGTCTATCTATCTGTTATTGAGGCTAGTCTTTAGAACGGCTTGATCAATTTTGACAGGACTTTCAATGGCAGAAAGCTGGTCTTATAAGAAGTAACTTAGGTTACTTTTTATTTAGAAAAACCTAAAGACCAATGAAATAGTGAATAGTATTCAAAATCAACAAATAATAATACCCCAGAGTGCAGCTAGTAGTGTCTTATTTACGTGGGAATATGTGCTATACCTTCTATTTACTAAGTACTTCTTATTCTATTTATTAGATTTCCCTGCTTTAAACAGAAGAACTACATAGTTACTTTATATTTTATCGAAAATAAACAGCCAAATTTTTCATAAGGGTTCCAGTAAACATAGAAGCAATGTATTATAAAATAAGGTCCTCTATAAGATTCAGGGACCAAGGGCCGGTGTGCACTGAGCCGTGGACAGTGTCCCCGACATCGATGTAAGATTAACACTGACGCGTCTTCATTATAGAGTGATTTGTGACCATCCGAATAAAAAAATTGGGAAACCTTCACTACGATCTTGCAAAACTTAGACCTTGTATGTAATGTAGGTATATTGTAATAGTTTGTTAACATTCAAGAATAGTATAGTATACCTGTATCACACACATATGTATATATATTTATGAACCTGTTATATATGCTTAAGTACATTTTAAAATAAACAAATCATACTTCAAAGTTAACTACTTGTTTGGTGGATTGTGATTATATAAATGTATAAGTCTAAAAAGTATATAATATCATTGATTTTTGTAAATCTGTATAAATTAAAAATAATGGAAAAAGTAATGTAATTATAATGAATGATCAACCACCAGTACTCCTAACTTCATTTCTTCACTTATTTCACTTTTAAATCGTAAACGTGGCTGCTTCTTATTTTTTACCTTCCTTTTCTAAAACGCCTACTTTTTAATAATTGCTTTATGATTAGAAATTCTAAAAGCTGTAACCAACAAAAATTAATTACCCACTGAACACTGAACAGATTAAAGAAAGATTGCCTCAGTAATACAAATAAGCCAGCAATTAGTCTGATACAGTAAGTAGTAAGTTAAATCAAATTAGTTACACATAAAACTTGGGCGGGCCGACCACTCGTCGACCTTCGGGGCATTTAAACGGCGCTTTTGCTTAATCCAAGGATATGAATCAGATCCAACTATATGTTTTGGGTTTCTTATAAATAGATAGATGTATTCATACGTGAGTAGTTCTACTGACACATATTCTGAGCAAAATAAGTACATTATTTACCAGTTTCGGTGACATGATATTCGAATTATTTTGTTATACATTATGTGCCAAAGGAGTAGTGGGTAACTGTTCCCCTTTAAGATTTGATAGCTGAGTACTAAGTCACTCTTAAAATAACAGTGAAAAGAAAAAAATGACAACCTCGTATAGTTAAAACGTGATAGATAATTATTGTTATAAAAATAAACCCCAAATATAAATTTGTTAGGGTTTAGCCGCGACTATAATAATATTAATTGTTCAAAAGAAAATTTGCTACTTCATCTCTTTGACATACCTAATAGTTATCTGACAATTGTAAATCGTTTACAACTTGTCATTAAGTACCCACAGGAAATTAAGCTTCAAAATTTATAATTTACTCTTAAAGTTTACGCCAAACAAAACAAACCAAATATTTATTCCTATTATTGACGGTTTTACTTGTTCTTTATGAATATCTAAATATAGAATGGGCTTACCACTAAGATTTATAGTCGGTCGCTATTGAGCTGACACAAATATATCATTAATTTATACATAACATGCAAGAAAAAGTTCAATGTTTTCCACCAATCAATTCTAAGCTTTTTGGCACATTTGTGTTCAACTTATTGCAACTACTTAATTTTTTTTATTGGTTAACAACATTTTTGAAGTTGAAGATTGTTTTGAACACCATTTCCTAGAAATTCTAGAAAAAAATTACCTTGTACTCAGTAGTGGGTATATTTGTACGAAGTACGTGGGTATTCTATTTAAAAAGGTTCTTTTTTTCAAATCTATGGCTAGATGATACAAAATCGAAGTTAGCATAAATTAAAATTATCACTACACACACACAACACTACTATAACATTGTTTAAAAAATTATAGAAATAATTTTATATACTAAAAGTTTACAATCTCAAATAATTTAAGAATGACCGAGCTATAAACCGACTTGATATTAATTATAAGTTTTCACATTAGTTTTCTTTTATACCCGTGACCCCAAAAGTACTAATTATATAAATAATAAATATGTTCAGACATTTTAACACACAACGCCATCTAGTCCCAAACTTAGCAGAGCTTGTACTATGGGTACTAACTAGACAATTGATATTATTACATATATATACTTTTATTGCAAATTAATACATACATATTATACATAGAAAATACCCAAACTCCGAAACAAATATTTGCGGATCATGCAAACATTTGGTCCGACTCAGGAATGATCTCGAGACCGAGACGGGAAGTTTGTAGAGAAGTATACCTTAACAAAATAATTATAGATTCATAAATGACACAATATAAGGCTACAAACTTAAAAAATGCTATTGAATATAATAGCTATTCTTTTTAACCGACTTCAAAAAAGAAGGAGGATCTCAATTCTACTGTATTTTTTTTTTGTATTTGTTATCTCTGAACTTTTGAAAAGAGTTTGATGATTCTTTTTTAATTCGTTTCCCGTGTGGACCGCATTATATTTCAATTTGGTCCAGTTCGTGAATATTATATTTTTAAAATATATTGTTATATTGTCGCCGTTATTTTGTTAAAAATTTACTTGTTAAACAAATCTTTAAAAAGTAGAGCCGTTAACAAATTAAAAAGTGATTCATGTAATTTATTGCGTAGTTTCTGATCAACTAGAACAAAATCTATTCAAGAACTATATTTTACCATTTCAATGAAATTATTTTTCATCTGAAACGGAACCCTCCCACTTGCGTGACATAAAATTTTACAAGATTAAAAAGACAATTATGTACACAACGTGTTGCCCATCAAAATTTATTAAGTATAACAGTTTAAGCTCAAGACGATAATAATGTTCGCTCGTTAAGAAAGACAATCTTACTTTATAAGTAGGAAATTACAGAAAAGCTTTATTGGATGGATTTTGAAACGTCCGCCTTATTATTTTTAAAGTAACGACGGGGTATTTAACTAAGACTAAGTGTTTTTGCTGAATTATTCCACTTCTTATATTGTTTTACTGTACCGTTTAACAGCGGTTTTCCTTGACACTTTAAAGAAGAGTTATATAAGTATAGAACCTACATAATTCTTCTTACTATAAAACTTCACGGATAAGTAATTCTTCTATTGAATTGATTTGTCTGCCTCTGTGGCGCAGTGGTAGCGAATGCGACTGCTGTGCAAGAGGTCTCGGGTTCGAATCCTGAGTCGGACCAAATGTTTGTATGATCTGCAAATATTTGTTTCGGAGTTTGGATGTTTGCTATGTATAATATGTATGTATTTACAAAAAAAGTATATAAGTATTAATATCAGTTATCTAGTACCCATAGTGCAAGCTCTGCTTAGTTTGGGACTAGATGGCGTTGTGTGTTAAAATGTCTTACATATATATTTATTTATTATATATATATTTATTTATTAAGTACACAGTATACCATGTGAAAATCCCCTCCTTACATTAATAATTATTATTTATCTGATTTCATGAAAATTTCATAGTAAAGAAGTATATTTATAAATATCGTCTTTTAGTCCCAAATAGATCAAACAGAGGCTTAATAGTCATACGATAGTACTTAGTATTAAGTTGCATAACATCAAATAACATTTAAACAGTCAACCTTGGTAAATAACACTTTATAATTTGGATGAAAGTTCACAAATTATATACCACCTCTATCGGAGGTTATTTTGAACACCGCTTTAATTATTCCGCCAGTGACAAAATTCTTTTCCATTTATGTTATTTGAAATTGACATTTATTCAATTGATATTCATTATTTGCCTGTTAAATTCAGTCACGTATTTAATTACAAAACAATCTATATTTCGGTTTTAATCCCCTTTTGATGAAATTTTTTATAAGAGGTATTAGTTGGCAATCAACCAATACCTTGTGTTTTGTCTAATTATAGGTTGACCAAATTTATATTAATGCTGGACACGTAATTTTAACAGTATTCTATATATATTATATCAAATAAAAAAACACAATATCGCATTTATCACTGCCTCTGTGGCGCAGTGGTAGCGAATGCGCCTGCTGTGCTAGAGGTCTCGGGTTCGATTCCTGAGTCGGACCAAATGTTTGTATGATCTGCAAATATTTATTTCGGAGTTTGGGTGTTTTCTATGTATTATATGTATGTATTTACAAAAAAATAAGTATATAAGTATTAATATCAGTTATCTAGTACCCATAGTACAAGCTCCGCTTAGTTTGGGACTAGATGGCGTTGTGTGTTAAAATGTCTGAACATATTTATTATTTGTCATATTACACTCATTGAAGCAAGAAACTTTGAAATGAGTTGAGATTGTTAATTGTATTTTAAACATAACAGGATTACAATTACGCAAATCTCTTCGATGTCCGTGAGACTGTTTGATTCATTTTGTGACTTGAATTGGACTTTGGAGAGTAATTTTTGGAAATGAAATCGCTATTAGAAGGTATGATTTTTGATGCTGAAGTGCATAAAGACTCTGGGCCGTTGACATCTTTAAGGATCAGATTGTTATAAAATGTATCATGAGTTATAACAGGTTTTTGTATTATAGTGATTAAATAACAATTTTTTATTCTTTTTACTTACTCCAAACTAGAACTGTTGCAAGTACTAAAAAAATCTTGGGTCTCTAAGCAGAGACCCGATAGATGTGTTGCCATTTTTATGGTTGCACGCTATCCCGTACTATGAGATGTTGGATAAATGAGATGTTAACAAAAATCACTTGTTACATAAAAAGTAAATAATGTAAACTATTTTTAAGATTTCGTAAATTATTTAATTCATGGTCACTGTACTAACTGTACCTTCTAGTAGTTACGTGTTTTCGTGTATTCGATTGTAATCGTGATATTAATTAAAGACATCGGTAATTTATACGTAAATAATTATATAAACCAATATAAATTAAAATTGAGTATGCTTGACGAATATTTAGATAAAATTTTAACATCCACATTACATTAGTACATGTTCTCTATTTATCATCCACCATTGAAAACGATCAGCGAAACCTAGCCAGACAAAGCGTTCTCATACGAAATAGTTGTCAAATTCAAATGTTTATTTCAAACAAAGTGCGAACGCATTTGACTTCGTTAGCACGCTTAATTTAATCTGAAAGGGATAATTTAATATGTATGGTGGATATTTCTATGGTGATATAGAAACTAACTTTGCTCTATCTATATAACCTGCTAAAAGGATATTCATTCAAACAAAATTAAGAATATTCTATATTTAGCATGTTTAACGTAACATATTTTTTTTAATATGTTATTTTTTATGTTTCATCTTTAAAAACCATAGATAAATGATTACAGTTTTGATTTCAACGTATTATAATAGTCTGTTATGTTAAATCACTGGTTATTTATATTATTAAAATTACATAACATGTTTTTAGAAAACAAAAACTTGAAACTTCACTGTTGGTAATTACGAGGACATTAATAAACATGATTTTCGCAGCTTGCGAACGTCGATACAGAATATTAATGACACTCTGAAGATTATAACTTACTTTAAAGTATATAGAGGGGTATTAGAACAGATGTTCAAAATCGGTGAACAAGAAAAGATAGTTACGTTTCTATATCACAGCGAAAATTAATGAAACCTTTGATGTTAACGAATGGGTGTCACATATTTCTGCTTTTCTATGCCTATGGCTGTAAATCGTTACAGCCTACCCTTTCAACTTGCTTAAAGTGGAGAACACATATCGATGTGTTCTCCACTTTAAGCAAGTTGAAAGGGTTTCGTATCGATTCTCTTTCTAAAATAACAACCTCTTTTCTCCTAAATTATATTGGTTAACATTCTGTTTTGTGTCTTACCGTTGAGAGATGCCATTTCTATTCATGTGTCAACTTGGCTGATCAGAATACTTTCTTACAGAAATTTAATCATGACTTCATTAGTCTTAAGATTATACTCTCTAATTTAGTGAAATCTTATAATACTTCGACATTGTAGCCGGTACGTCATTGCTTTAGTATAATACCTATTATTGGAACGAATTTTAATATATCCTTGAACTTGTTAATGCATACATTTCTCAATTTCCCACTTAAAGGTTTACTTTTGTTCTTGGAACATGGAACATATGAGTTCAGTCATAGCTCATTGCCCATCAAATTAAGCTTTAGGGGCACAACGTTGGTACTTTAACTACTCATGTCCCTTCCATACACATTGTTTATCTTAAGATCAAAATAAGGTGTTAACAGATAAACTTGTGCTTAGAGGCGGCTGCACCCGCCATTCTTTTGATTATTTGCCTAGTTAGTAATAAGTAAAATGCAACACTCATAAATATACCTTAAACACCTACGATAGCTACTCACCGTCATATGGCGAGGCAAGCGCCTGGGCATTAGTGACAGATAAAGAGCAGATCGCCGCAAAGCCGCATAGCGCTAAGGCGAATACTCCGCTAGGAGACATGTCTGTAACAATAGATAAACATAAATTAGATAACAATAAACACACGTAATACTGTCTGGAGTTAGATAGTTAGATATATTATAGCTTTTGCTCCAGACCACTTTATTCGTGATGTGATGACACCTTTAATTACAAAAGAAATTGTTTTAACAGTCAACTAAGTGTCAGTATGTGAACCCATCTATACTCCTTAAAACTAATTGAAAGTAAAATCAGTAATGATATTAAGAATTTTATTCTTTCTCAAAGAAAGTATCCCTTATTATCTTCAACTCATCTCTCATTTTCTTCAATGATAAATTCTCATCCTGTTAGTATCTGTACACAGCACCATAATGGCTTTCCTAGTTAGAAGACTTGATCGTCATCTTCATCAGCTTATCGCAGTCCACTGCTGGACAAAGGCCTATCCAATTTCACGCCACTTAGTTCGATCTATGGCTTCTCGCATCCAGCTTCAGCCAGCCGTCCTGCACAAATCATCGCTCCACCTGGCCTGTGGAATTCCTACACTACGTTTGCCGAGACGCGGTCTCCACTCAAGATCTCGTTTACCCCAACGGTTATCGGTCCTTCGGCAAATGTGGCCAGCCCACTGCCACTTCAGCTTGCTAATCCTGTGGGCTACGTCGATGACCCTGGTTCTTTGTCGGATCACCTCGTTTCTGATGCGAACTCTAGAGAAACGCCGAGCATAGCCCTCTCCATAGCACGCTGAGCGACTTTGTACTTATTGCCCAGTCGAACCGTAAGTGTCCACGTTTCGGCTCCGTATGTCATTACGAGTAGGACGCACGCATTGAAGACTTTCGTCTTTAGACACTGTGGGATCGACGATGAGAAGACCCGACGAAGTTTCCCAAACGCTGCCCAACGTAGCTGGACTCTTCTGTTCACCTCGTCCTCAAAGTTGTTTCTACCTAACTGCAAAGTCTGCCCGAGGTGTACATATCTGTTGATAAAGTCGAGGTCTTGATAAAGTGTTCTAACTAGGAAAGCAATTGTGGTGCTGTTTGTGCAGACGTATCCAAGACGGAGATATTTTGTTTGTGTGGATCCTTTAATTAAAATGAAATGTTACACAATACCCGTAATGTAACCTACGAGACGTTTACTGTTTTATTAATTCTCGGAGAATGATAACACGGACTCCATTGTGAGTAAAGTTTTGGGTATACTTTGTTAAATAAATACGTACTTAGCCCCTGAAACCATTAATTATGTAGCGTGCATTAATTACGACGTAATTGTGACAACAAAAGGGATGATATCAGACCAAACAGAATTTCATCACCACCGCGAGACTTGTACAGAGAATAAGAGCCCTTTTATGAAAATAAAAAAACTTAAAAAATTTAAACATATTTTTTTGTTTTAAATATTTTTGTTCATGTATACTTGGGAACAGTTATTCATTTTTAAAGAATATAGAGTAAATGTTAAAAAAATATAAAAATACATCTCCATGAACAAATTTTAAACTATAAATAAAGTATTATCTATCCATATATCTGCCCAGGTGTTCTTCAACAGTATTTTTTATTCTCGGAACTGTCGTCAATTTAAGAAATTTACCCCTTCAAAGCGTAATTACGCTAAATTTGAATGCGTGGACAAGAGTCAACGTGTATTTACTATAATACTTAAAACCCCTGGTCGCTTACTGTTTAATGAAATACGAATTAAAGTGAAGACTGTTAGATCATTTCGCAGTTTTGTGTTAGTACACATTAAGATAATTTACGATGATGGTAATTTTAATAGCACTAATTCATACCCTGCTCCGGCTCGATCGGTGTCATACCACGGCCTCACAGAAAACCGATTTGAAACCTCACAGCAACGACGCCTCTGGTGTTGCGGGTGTCCATGGCTGGCAATAATTGCTTACCATCAGGCGATACGTCTGCTGGTTTGAACCCTATTCCATTAAAAAAATCTTCTAGTTTTAGATTGAAAAGCAGATTGACTCCTCAATAAATAAAAACAAGACGCAAAAAATAACGTAAAGTTTTCAAACTTTGTCGAGTTCTTGCACAATGATTGAATGAACAATATAAAAAATACTATGACTGTATATAATTCAACTATTTATCTCAATATCTAGTCTATTGTCTATTAAAGTTATAAAAAACAAATGTTTTATGTTATAATTTGATTTCATAGAAATATACAGTCTATTCATTTATTCAAAGTTTCTGTATAAGCAGAAAATTCTAATATAAAAAATAATAATTTTATACCAAATTGCGAATACCAAATGTTTGTATGACAGTATCTACAAGTGATCATTAAATATAAAAAAAACGAAGTCATATATAACGGAGTTCTATTTATCAACCTTTATTTAGTGTTTTTTTTTGCTGGAGGCAACATTCGTTTGTCCGAATAATGTGTATATCATGTAAAACAACAGAAATGAACATGAAGCATATGTCATATAAATAGTAGCATTATACTTTTTTCAGCTTACGTGAGAAAAAATCTCGACAATTTTTTTATTCTCTTTGACGTGTCATGTCTAACAAAGGTTTACTCATATGTCAATGAAAGATAAACAAACGTTGTGCAAAGAATTATAATAATTTAGAATATATATATATATTATTTGAAAAATATTTTAAATTATATATATATATATATATATATATATATATATTATTTAAAATATTTTTCAATTAATATATATATATTCTAAATTATATTGTTTATATTCAAATCTATATTCTCACATGTTTTACCTGTAACTGATTATTATTATTATTTCAGGCTCTTTAAATTACCTCACGAAATGTCGAAAACCGTTGGTATTATAAGCATTTAGAATCTAGATATCGCTATACATCCAGTGAGTTCCATTCTCTTTAACAAAGTATGAGTAAGTATCTTCCGATTTTTTCTTTTTTTCCTATTGAGATGGAATCATCATGCTACTAAGATTGACGTTTACGAAATACCCTAAGCGTGTATAAGCACGGGAATATATGACCTGTCAGTCAATAATGCTGACGCCACGGATATAGATATATGGCTCTCAAGCCGACGTTATAGCTTAGTGGTAACGTTCAACAAGTAGGGTAATGTCGGCCGCGAACGAATGTTGGCGCGCCATCCGTGACGTCATCAATCACGCTTATCACTACATGTGTGACACGCCGATGCCACGTCACACCACACACACCGTTTACACGCAAATCCTGTCACCGTGAAAATTTACTGTGACACGTTTCGTTCCACGTTGCGATTTCTAATTAGATATGAGAAGATTTTTCTCTACGTACTGAGCGGCAAATCTACGGTTTGCTGGATTAGAATACCTGAGTTACCGATGTCTTTTACCATTAGGAGCAACAGTGATCTCTCTAGTACAATGTCCCCACTTCTTCTTCTCATGGGGCTCTTGACCAACATTAATGTGCAGAAAAGACAGCTTTTACTGATTTAGAACAATAATCTTTTGTAGTCTTTTTAAATTATTCTTAATTAACTGAAAGTCAAAATTTTAATTGACTGAATGTATGACGATTTAAGCGTCTTTATAAAGTTTATTGTTTAACAATCAGTTATTAAAAGATTTCTTTGATTCTCTGAGTTTTTTATTAGTTTACATCATGAAAAGATGAAATTTCTTCATAAGTAAATAAAACAAAGAAGTAGCCAGCCTGCTCTGGTTTGGTGCCGAGATCGGTCTCATTATTTATATCACTTTACCGCGTGTTATCATGTGTTATGGATGATCGTAATCATCGTTTCCATACATCTAGAAACCTCTATGACATTCGCTTGTTAAATCATATCACCATCATCGTTAAAAGTTTCTTGTAAAGAAGCATTTCATTGTAAGCTTAAATACATATTTGAGGTCGAGTTTTGTTTCTTTTTTCAGTTAATTTCATTGGTCAGTGTATAAAGTGTGTAATGTATGCATCTGTAACTATTAAGTAAAAGTGTCAGCTTTGTGTAAATTAGTATATTCATTTTATTTCATTATCTTAATAATATCAAAGCTTTTTAAGTTAAAATAATTGAAAACTGATTAATGAATACTTCCTCTGAATTTTTTGAGCTTGGAATCAAGTAATAATAATTTATTCCCAACAAAAAGATTATGAAAATAAAAAAAAGTATAATTATATATAATTTTAATTTAATTTTAAAAAAATAAGCAATCAATCAAATTACATTTTGGATATATTCAAGCACTTGTTTTTTTTGTACAATTTCCTAGTGTGTTATATATTTTGTAATGTAATCTTTTCAATGTTAATCACTTATTTAAGTTTTGGTTGACCCTAGATAAAGTGGTAATTTTATATTGTAACACATGGATAACGTCGTACATTACACATTTATATATATTTTCTTCTTAACATTAGATGTAAGCTGAATGTGTCTGTTTGTTCTCCCTAATTGAATAAATAAATAAATAATTTGAGTGTACCGAAATGCAATTTCAAAATGCCAACCAACTTTTAATTGATGGTAAGGCAATTAGAGTTTGACTGCAATCGAGATGAACCAACCTGTAGCGTAGTTTAAAAGCAATTACACTACGAAGAAACACCGATACCGTCACTGGACGTGAATATAACTCAACCTCTGGGTACTGAAATATCTAGCCGTATTTCATAATATTCAATGTTAGATGACGCTAAAAGCATATTTACCAATACGTTTTATAAAGATTGTAGGACAACGATTATGCTGGATCATCGTTTAAACATTAATCTCGTTTATTGAGTTCAGTGGGAGGTAAGCCTTGCTGATAAAGAGCTGTTAGCGGGACTTCCGTACGTTGTGATTTTTTACGTTTCATTAGAAAAAGTCTTACGAAAAAATAGCTTTAGATTTGATAAAATATATACTAAATCAAAATATACTAAACATTGACAAACCTGTTTTCATTCTTTGGTAAATAAGGCAATATGTGTGCGTGTCATGTAGAATATTAAATAGTAACTACCAGTCTAGGTTGAGTTTGTAATTATTCCTTAACTCTACAGAATCGCGAACCGTCACAATTAATAAAATTACCTCTTTATAATGATGAAATGCCAATTCGTATTTGCGGTTACAAATCCGACCGAATCCACAGATATTTAATTACGTATATCTAATCATTGAATAAATTACGTACAATTTTGATTTTGGTTTAACTGATACAATTCAATGGTTAATTAAGTAACATTTAGTAGTGGATACATGATTCCCTAATTATCCTGAGTCCAATTTTGGCATTAACCAAACGGATTAACTGTGAACCTTTGCCGCTTTCTATTATTTATGAGATCTGTAGAAATGCTATCATTACGCGGTGGTGACCTAACTATTGAAAATAATTGGGCGATACATGTGTAATGAATACTAATAAACACGAGAAAAGAAATGAGTTAAAAGATGATGACCGTAGGAGAAAATAATACCGATTATATATAATTGCATTGTCATCAGAACCAAAAGGTATATTTCAAATGTCAGCTCAATCGGCCATCGGGAAGTTGTTAAAATTTAACTTGCAAGAAGTGATTACAGACAGACTTTGATACAGGTGAAATTAAAAATAAAATCTTGTAAAAATGGAAGCAGTGAAACGCACATAAATAATTTGTTTATAAATATGACACTGCAACATGAGAGTACGTATACGAGTATATTTCAATACAAACGTACGTATTTTCGAAAAACGCTTTTAGTGCGAATTGTGTTTCCTTAAATTTTAATAATTTAAGTATATTTATGATTTCCATTGATGTTTTTCTTCTTTTTCTTCTAGACCAGGAATTTCACGCCCTTTTCTGTATAAATAACTAACATGTATGTTTGTAAAGATCCCCGTGACACAGGAATGTATATTCCAAATGCGGCAGTTGCCTTAAAAAAAAAAAAAAAATAGGCCGCCCGGCTTCGCACGGTTAGTCATTAGTATTTACCCAAAAATTTATATATTATAGATTTTAACCCGCTCTAGCAAACTTTTTAAGCTTTGAACACTTTACCAAGTCTTGGAGTTTTTATACGGATCCCAAACTTTTTAATGAAAATGTAGTATATTTTAGTCTATGCTACTTAGGGATGATATAGCTTTATAAGGGTGTTTTTTTTTTTAATCGGTTCAGTAGTTTCAGAGCCTGTTCAATATGTACAATCAAATTTTTTGTCTTTGTAATATTAGTATAGATTAGAATATTGTAGAAAAATTCAACTTTGTAAGGCATGAAATAAATGAAAAAATAATTAATATAATAAAGTACGACAAAAGATGAATGATCTTAACAACAACCTAATAATTCAAATAAATAAAAATGAATCACTGAAATGTATGTACGTGCATAACTTCCAATCGACTTCACCAAATTGGAAAATACTTTTTTTCTGTGTTTGCTATTGTTAGGATAAGGTTGGAAATTATATGATAGAGTTGGCTAATGAATAAGGAAACGGGAAGTGTCATATTTTCTTATTCCGCGACCATACACTACCCGTGGGAAGCTAAGGCGGGTATAAATACTAAAACAAATATTTCGTAAACTTATTATTCTTGGAAAAAATGGCGGTACAAAGTTTGCTGGGTCAGCTAGTTTCTGTACAAAAAGAATTTTATAAAACTTTAGTTAGGCCAAAAAAATTGCTTCAAAATATTTTATTGTGTATTATTTCAATTTACTTTCAATAAAACATTAATTACGGCACACGTTAAGGAGAAGGGGGAGGTTTTAATTTATGTACCTCTACCTGAGAAAAATATAAACATCATTGTTCAGCTCTGTTATACAAAAAGACGCCTGGGTAGGCTGGTATAAGTACTTTACGGTCCTTTCACGATAAGCCGTGCCATAAGGTGACGTCTCCAATACGTGACAGCTTCTTTCATAATAGATCTAATGGTTAACCCTAAATTCTAAATAATATTCTTTATTACATGTTACGTCCGCTCATAAATCAGACTTTTATCCTCACATCTTTTGTATGACACGACACCGGTATTAAAGTATTTTTATTTCTGAACTAATAACGTAATGACCGCGTTTCGTAACTCAGGTATCATTTATTTTTTGTGTACTATATGACGAGGCGCTCATAGCCCAGTTGCACTCGATGATTAGAAACAATCATCGAGGATAAGCAACGATGGCGCGGTCAGTACCTGGATCGGTGACCGCTGGTGGCATGTTACCATGAGCGTCTCCGTGTTTCGGAGGTCACGTTAAGCAGTCGGTCCCGGTTGTTATCATACGATAACAGTCGTGAAGCATAGTTGGAGGCCTTCGGGCGGCTTAAAAACATCCAACGGCTGGATTTACGTAGCCACAACGTATTCTTGCTAGACCCCAACCCGCACTTGGCCAGCGTGGGGACGTATGGCCTTAACCCTCTCCTGAGAGGAGACCCGAGCCCAGCAGTAGGACATTATGGGTTGTTGTTTGTTGTTATGACACTTAAATCAATTCAGTAGTGAAGTATTAAATGGTTGGTGATAATGATATAATACGATATACGATATATAATAATTTATCAAGTATTAGCTGAACCGATTGGAATGACAATAGCCGCAGATAATGCCGCGGGATGAAGATGGTAAAAAAGCAGCCTTATTATTAAAGATATGAGTAATTACTTTAGTACTTTTGGGATTTTAACCTAAATATTAAGAGTCCGGAGTATTGATTGTACTAAAATATATATCGATCTTATATTCCAAATTAGTAAGAAGGCTTTTATCGATAAAACGTTTTAATTGTAATTTTTAAAAGAAAGAAAACCAATACACTAACATTAAAAGCGTCATAGGTACACTCGACTTCAATATCTTTTTAACGTAGTATTTTTAAGCCCACAAATTTAATTAAATCTCCATCGGAAGTCAATTATGGCCCGACCAACAAACTGATAGTCCTCGAAACATACTCGATTGCAATAGGAAATAAATAAATTTCAGTCGTTTTTTGAGCAACAGATTTATGAAATAAGCTTGCGTAGTATTGTACTGCTAATAGTCTGTAAGGCTGGTTTATGTCGATATTGGTAACAAGATAACTGTATACTTTAAAGGTGATATATTTATAAGCTATTAAGATGATCGTGGTTTTAAAACATGCGATTATAAGGTATAAATCATGTAATTGATATAAAATGACAACTAACAATTTGATATAAAATGCAATGAGCATCAATTAACTCTAGGTCCAAAAAAAGTTTGTGTGTTCTTATATACACGCGTTAGAAGTTATACTTCATTGGCGTAACAAGATAAAAATTTGAAAAACTAAAATTTAGACTATAGGTTACTTCAGGGTGTCGGTTTTTCGTGACGGCGTGCGCATGCATCGTAAAAATTTATTGTCATCATTTTTCCCTAACGCGCCAAAAGAAGTATAACTTGAATAAACTTGATATATATCTATCTCACTTGAGAATTTCAGATTTGAAATATTTATAAACGAAAAAGACACGCAAGATTTAAATATCTACGGATATAAGCCAGTCGCTAACCAAGCATTAACCTTTAAGCTGCGTATAAAGTTTACCAGTCTGTGAGATCTATTTTAACTTTTAAAAAGTCATGAAATCAGTAGATAGAGGTAGTTTGTAGTCTAAACTGATACAGGTTTTAGAAATATTAACATAAAGCGCTTAAGTCATTCATAATACTTATTCGTAAAACTTGAGATTACTGTCATTTAACGAGTAAAGTCACATTCTAATTATTACAAATACTTTTGTCCATGGTTTTAATTATTATAGAATAAATATAATAACACTTTATATCCATGACACCTATATTTAGGTTGACATTTGGCTATATTCGTAAGCTTTAACTATTGTGTTAATCATTAACAATAATTTGACATAAGTGTCAAATTTTTAAAACCTATTTTTTTAAAACCTATTAAGGTTAAGACCTTAATAGGTTTTAAAATGCACAATAGCAATATTGTAGTAATTTTATACCGTGGAAGAGCCACGCTACGGCATTAAAGGACCGGATCGACCGTAGTGATACCACGGCCTCACAGAAAACTAGTATGAAACAGTGCTTGCACTGTATTTCACCAAGTGAGTAAGGATACCGGAATTCATACCCTAACCCTTTCCCCATCTCCCTCCCCATCCCCCAAAGACCGACAGCGCACTTGTTACACCTCTGGTGTTGTGGGTGTCTAAAACTGGCGGTAATCGCTTGCCTCCTGTTCCATAAAAAAAAATACCAAATCAAAATAAAAAAAGCGAATTTTTTGTTTTTTCCTGCACCTCTTCGTTATGATCGCAAAAAAATATCCATTCTATATGTAAAAACATATAGTAAGCCATGTACGGGAGAATTATTTGTACATCCTCTCGCGCTCACTCTGTCTTTAGGGAAATGCATACCGAATCTCTGAGTTTTCTGCCTCTGAGCCTCGGTACCAAGGAATTTGCGTAATTCAATGTGGTAAATGCTATGAGCCTTTCAATGGCAGCTTACACCGATACAAAAGGATTTTTATTATATTTATATTTTTCAAATACTTATGTCTTTAGAATTTAATTCTGATATATATTTTTAAATATATCTAGAACAAGTATTCTGGAAACGGTATTAATGAGTGGCAATAGGCTTGCTCTTTATTATCAATAAGATAAAATCAATTCGACTGCACGGATGGTGTAGTAGCTTAAGCGAATGCCACGACAGCGCGACGCTTTCCTCTGCACAGTGTTGTGGGTTCAAAACTTCAAGCCTCACTTGGGACGACACTTTGTGTAATTCACAAATTGTTGATCTGTGTTTTCTTTGTGTACGTTTCAAATATGTGTGGAAAGTACACTGCGACAAAGGATAAATACCTAATGGGGGAAATGTCGTTTAAAAAATTGAACAGCAGGATAAAATACAACCGATTACAATTCAAAGAAGTAAAGTAATGAAAAAAATACATTTGTACACGGTCATAAATTCTACCAACATATAATGCTATTTTTAACATCTGTTGCTTAATAGGCAGGGTCAATAGTCAATAATATCAATACCGCTGTTGTCCTATCTAAACCTAATCCCTTTTAACCGTGTCCTAAGACTAGAGGAGCGGATTAAAAACTGTAGTAAGTTTCATAAACTTGTTGTGTGCGTGTTGCTTCGCTCATATTAATCAATTCAATCAATTTTAACAATCAACTCTTGTATGACAAAAAGTACCCTATGAGATATTTCAAACTACAAATTTGTTACCATACTAAACTTTCATCCAAACCTGTTAAGTCTAGAGTGATTGGGAACCAAACATCCATCATCTCAAATCTATACGTTAAGTTATCAGACTATTTGTTCGGACATCTAAAACAAAAGTGTTGTCGCTTAAACTCTAACGCGCTACACGAGAACGCAACCTAAGAACATTCGGGTCACTAACAAATAAAAGCCAGGCGGGTCTAGATATTCTTGTGCAATATATTCCAATTTGAATAAAATAAGGTATATCTGTAAGGACCGATTTATATAAATCAGTCATAATTACAGTACAGCACAGTCACACCGTAATTATTTGTTCATCCATTCCTTATGAAAGTGTTCATACCTATTAACATCATACACAGTGCTTTCTGTAACAGTATCCGCGTCGAAAAAAAATAATTTTAGGATTCTATATTTAGTAAATCATTTAGAAAGAAGAAAAGTTTCAACGCTAAAAATAGCAAATAAGATCATTAATGTTTTCGTACAAATTAATAAGTGTTAATGAGACATTGCTATGTTTAGTAAATAACTTAAAGACGAGCTTTATTTCAAGTAATGTTCTTTGTATATTTCTGTTAAACAGATGTAATTGAGTATTTTTCACGGAAGAAGCCCTTCAATTTTGCCAATAATAAGTATACTTATCTGAAATACATTTAGTTTTTTTTTGTATTCTTTTTACGCGTAAAATTGATAAAAAATAGACTCTGATATTATTTGAAAAGGCGTTATGTAAATTCTAAAATGACATAATTTTAAAGATGCATAATCGAAAACGAAAGAAAAATATTTTTGATGTAGGTACTTCCTTATCTATCTTTATGTAGTTGTCAACTTTTTAAGTGATCTATTTAAAGCGTTTGTGGGAAAAATGACGGTGAAGAAACCTATCGGACACTGCCTACGATGAAAGAGAGTATCTAATTAATAAACATATTAAAACCTATCCCAAACCTCGGTGCTAGACCCTATTTTCTACATATTTGCCTCTATTCTGAAAGGGGTGGCAAGGGCATTTTAAAAATAGACTCTTGTCCATAACTATAAATGTATTACGGTAAACTTTACTCCACCGTTTAAAAGTTTGAAAACTGATTATTTGGTCATTTTCAAAAGTAGTATGTCAGACTTTTTAATGCAATGGGGTTAAAAAACAGATGGCACACCTGGTGGTATATCCGAAGCCTTATTGTGGATCGGCCATGGCCACGACGTTTCAACGGAGATCAGCCAACTACGCAGGAGATATTATAGTGCACTAGCGTGTACGCAAACACAGATGCACTCTCTGTTCCCTCTCTCTCATAATCCGATGGGACGGTTAACCGACACAACTGGGCAGAGATCAGGCGCAGGACCGACAGTTTTACATGCTCTCCAAGGCACGGGGGTTCAGACCCCAACTTCCAAACTCTGAGCTGTTATAAAGTATTTCTATAATCAGAAAAACACAATAACACATTTGAACCGATCCGGGATTCGAACCCGAAACCTCTTGATTGGCAGTCGCATTCATCAACCGCTATACCAATGAGGCAGTTAAGCCGTATATGGACAGTGGTACTCAGTAGTAGATATCTACATAGTGGGACCTAGGTTGACATGCAACTCAAGGGAAACAGGCATGTCTCCATCCTTTGAATTCGATTTTCTCCCCCTCCATCCTACAGTCAGGGTGAAAAGTTGTTCTAGTCTGATTCGACCGAAACGGCCCTGAGACATAAGTCTCATATAAAGACTTGAGCCTTTCATGGGACTTCTTGTTTCGTAAAATGAAACTACAATAAATATTTCTTTTATTGCTTAAAGTGGTAGCATATAGAATAAAGAATAGGTACGAGAAACATAACGTACTTTATGTTAATGCGGCTGAATATTTGAAAGCTACTCGGAACGAGACACATCATAAATATTAATTGCAAGTACCCTTTTAGAAACACTTAAAAATACATAACTTCGAAACTTTATGTACCTACTTTTACTCCCGATCAAACGTAAACAACGTCAATTACAGAAAAAAAAACAAAATGGAATATCAAGTAAGCCTTTTGACTATCAGTTAATTATCATTAGAAAATATTCGATCCAAAAATCTCATTGTAAAACCGGATCATTGTTTTCACAGACATCTTGCCGAACAGAGAATTAACCAAACAGACCCGGTCACATGATATTCACGTTAATAGCGAACGTTACGTTATCTTTGATCATTCAAGCGGTAAATTTGAGCCCGACGGTCCACAGGTATGCACACTAAGCTATCACTATGTGTCCTCGCCTTTACATGTAGTGTATAAAACTAGCTACCCGCCCCGGCTTCGCACGGCTCTTTACGAAAAATATAATATAGCCTATATTACCCCGAAAGGATATGCGGCTTAATTTGTTACGACGTCTTCAACAAATATCGTTATATATTATCCAAAATTCTCAAAAATTTTACAAATTATAAATTACAAAACCTTCCTCGAGAATCACTACCTATTGGTAAAAACCGCATCAAAATCCGTTTTTTTATGGAATAGGGGACAAACGAACAGACGTATCGTCTGATGGTAAATGATTACCGCCGCCCATGGACAACCGTAACACCAGAGGCATCATAAGTGCGTTGCCGGCCTTGGGGGATGGGGAGGGGGATGAAGGGAGGGATTGGATTATGGCCCTCCGGTATCCTCACTCACTCGGTGAAACACAGCGCAGGCGCTGTTTCACACCGGTTTTCTGTGAGGCCGTGGTATCATTCCGGTCGAGCCGGCCCATGCATGCCGAAGCGTGGCTCTCCCACGGTGCACGTGCAGTAGTTTTTAAGTATATCGCAAATAGACAGACAGACGCGGCCAAGGACTTTGTTTAATAATATGTAGTGATGATGAAAACTATAAAAAATGTTTTCGCTTATTTTTTACTTCAATAACGTTACGAACAATGTGCCAGGTTGCAACAGTTGACATCATAGAAACCTCGACAATTGTCACCGCATCAAGTATTGTAGGTGCCATTGAAACATACAACAATCATTCATGTGATATCCAGATATTTGTTTCCAGTCTTCGTGCCAGTTAATTGTATACTTGTAAAGTCTCGTTCGATAAAATGACGCATCCTCAATGTGAAAATATCATTTGTTTGTTGATATTTCAAAGAGGAGAACATAAAGAGAAAATATTTTTATGACCGTAAAATTTCGTGAGAAATAAAATCCTAGTAAGTATATTACTGATCGATGTTGCGTTTAAACAACTTCGAAGTATACAGATGTTAATAATAATGACAGCAACTACTTGTGTAATTATACATTAATAAGTATAAGTATTGTAAATGGACCCAGTGGGAGTAATTTAACAAGAAATCAATTTCCCCTTATAGATTGCAAATATTCATTGAATCAACGATTGAAAACAAACGATTTCTGTTCAATATTCACATTCAAAGCTTTACTTTCTTATTAAAATACTTGAAAACACCTGCGTGTAATCGTTTATCTTTCCAGGACACTTCGTCGAGCATCGAACGATAAAGTTTGTCGTTATTCCAATCTAGATACAAACTTTTAACCAATTTCAAATTATTCCTTAATTTCATCAGAACATTTAACTGTTTTCGTCCTATCACTGCATTTTATTTAAAATATCCACTCTAATATTATAAATTCGAAAGTAACTCTGTCTGTCTGGAGGACGCCTCATATTAGTTTTAACTTCTACTATTGTCGGACTTGCTCCAAATAGCAAATGGTGAATTTCAAATTTCTAAATAATGTTTGTGTTTTGGTGCGGAAAGTGGCAAATAGTTAAATAAGTAACATATCCACTAAGACAATTAATTTCAAAAAAAGGTATACTATCACCCACTAATGAGCAAGTTGATAAAATAAATGTATTTATTCTTTCAAATTCGAAGCATCACCACAAATCTATTGCTCAGTTGACAGTTGTGAGTAGAGAGACGACAATATATTCCTCACTATAATCTTTGAATTCTTCAATGCCTCCTAGAATTCCGCTGCACAAATTATAATTTATATATTACTAAGAAACTTGAGTCCACCAAAACTATAAAACGGTACAAGATTCAATAAATCAATTTTTAAAAATCAAATGTATCAATTTGTAATAAAACTGGTGATACTGTTTTTATACCAAAAATTTCCGGGACTTCAGAATTGCCCTTTCTTCCACTAAAATGGTTACAACTCTGCGTAGAAAAATAAGGAGCAGGGTCAAACATTAAAAGTCGCGGAAGTAAACTTGCCACAATGCCCCTCGACAGGACAATTGAGTGTCCCTGGCCTGCCAAGTGTAACTTCAAAACCAAATTTGTTCGCCTTTCCACGTGATCAGGTAGAAGTTGTTAATGTCGTTTTCGTCGTTAATTATTAATGTAGGAAATATTGTATTTTCATTTTACCTTTAAACTAATCTAAACTAATATTATAAAGTGGAAAGATTTGCATAAATAACCCTTGCGAAGGTGTGACGCGTTGCTAGTTATATCGCAAGATAGACTTATTACTTCTACTTTTGTGGTATGCAAATATGTATCTAGTACAAGTATTGCATGAGAATTAGTATATTAATATATTTACACATACCGCTAAAAACAGTTTCCTAGTAGATTGTCAAATATGTCTTGGTATGTATTACATACTTGCAAAAAGTGGTTTCATAAAATTGAATAAGCGTTTGTAAAGTTCTAAAGCACTTACCTAACCATAGCTTACGAAGTGAAATATTATTGTTAAGAATAACCTCAAATAGTGGAAATCTTTTTAGTTTTATGAACAAAACTGTATGAAATTCATTATTTTTCGGAAATTGACTTTGTAATTCTGTCTGTAATTTTTTCATTTAAATGTTTCGTGGCTTTTTTCCTTGGTAGATTAATACATAAAAGAATTAATGAAACTACGACTCCTTACTTCGTTTAAAACATTTGAAGATGATGTTATAATTGTTATCGAATGCTATCATATAGTACCCTAAAATTTGACTAATTTTCTATTAAAATATGTCATATCACATTTCAGAGTTACAATTATGTAACGACATAAATATTTCTATTAAGATAACATATACATGTAGATGTGCACATACCTACTTAATCAAACCCTTTGAACGTGTCAAGGCGTGAAACCTAACAAGTCTGATTGTCCGCCATTGTACACAGATATGAGCGAAGACTGAAATCTTCGCATTGAACGACGTACCGATAACTTTAATTGGTTCCCTGATGGCTTTGGCCGCCAACAATTAGGCAGATACATAAATCCGAGCAGATTCTCCTACCTATACTCAATGTGCCAATTAATACCAAGTTTGAAACTTTCATAAGTATCCAACTTCAAAGATCATTAAGAAGTATATTTCTTATTAGGTTTTTTTACATACTTAGTTAAAAGACATTTCAAATTTATTGGGTTCAAAAAGTTGTTTTAACAATATCCTTCAAGTATTTTTGGAACTACAAATATGTTTTTTCATAAGTTGCTAGTACGAATAAAATTAAAACACAATATAAGTTCAACTAAAACTATGAAAACAAGTTTTTATATGGCTGAGAAAATTACGAAATCAAAGAAAGTTTATTTGTCTATCCCTTAGTTTCACCATCAGACCATTCAATCAAGCAGAAGGCATAAGTCATTATTTAATTACGGACACAATCAATAAATACTTATACAATATTACTACGATAAGATCATTCTGCAAATTTATCACTACTGAAGTGGATTCAACAAGAGAAATACGTTTCTATTATATGCAAGGAAGCATAATTCAAAGGATTGTGGTATTCACAATTTTAACGAGACTCTTTGGCGCGTGAAGATTGAAGATTTCATCCCGAGGCTTGCAACACTGATTTAGTATCGACACAGATATAACTAGAGAGATCGGTATTATTTTATACAAGAAGTGTGCACTCACTTCTATCCTATATTTTTATTTAGTAGAAACACAGCTTACAAAAGTTATTATACAACAAATCAAAGCAGGTTCTATATTAAAGAATATTTAAGATGCAACCATGCCGATTGGGTCAAACGTTACAACTTTATATTTTAAAATATTTAAATTCATTAAATCTCTTAGGATAAGTTTTGTGGTGGTTAATAACAATTAGAAGAATATTTTGAAGAAATTCACAAAAATAATTATCATCAGATCGGATCAGAGATGGGTCTGAAACTATTTTAATTTTAATAAAAAAGATAAAGATCATTTTAAGTCTGAATGATGTCCATAGTCAAGCACGTGTTTTTACGTCGAAACCAATGTCGAGTCCATAACCCAATCATATCCCGTTCATGAGCGCGTGCAGTTTCCGGGCGTAAATCGAAAAATTCTTCACATTAAGGCTATCTCGCGATCAGTGCAAACATTAATGTAGTCTTAATCTACATTTTTGTTACAAAGTTACGTCACTGCAGTGAGTTAAAATACCTTTTAATAACTCCTTCGTTTGAGAGCAAGCCGTTCAAATACTACTATTATTCGTTCAAAAAGATCGGATATTAAAAAGTTGCTTTAAAAATGTGGTCAGTATTTCTGTTACTATTATTAAGTTTGAATTTCTTTCTTTTCTTTTTTCTTTCTTTTTAAAAGACAACTCCCGCATTAGGAATATACATTCCTGTGTCGCGGGGATCTTTACAAACATACATGAAACGGACACAAAGTACACCCAGACTTACAACAACAATTTATGGATCACACAAAGTGTTGTCCCATGTAGGATTTGAACCCACCAACCGTGTAGTCGTTTGTTTGCAGCTATTTATTTATTATTTATTATAAACTTTGTGCACTTTTGTACATCGGCGGACTTAATGCCCAGGGCATTCTCTACCAGTCAACCTTGGTTGGAGAAATTTTATAAGTAGGTGATAATAGGTTACAGATTTGCAATAGATGAAAAATAATAGTTAACTGAATGCAAAAACTTATGAACTGATATATACCAATACAATACATACGTCATAAATACTAGTAAGTATATTTGATACAACATATATACATATATACTTTTATATACACATATTTAAAAAAGTATTTACGTTTCGAAATTCGAACCATTAAAATTTTATATGTGTTCATGAAAAAAATCAAACGACTCTCCGCCATTTGACTTATTATTATTCACCGTGGTTGTTGATTACATTATAAAGAGAGAGAGGTTAAAAAAACTGCATTATCGTGATTGCTCAAAGTCATGAACAAGAACCTTGTTCGGGATTAATGCACTAGTCTGCTGTAGATCAAATTATTTCAGAACTCGGGTAAAATATTGCGCTCAATTTCATTTGTATTAGAATTTGTTATTTCTAGCAGTATAAGAAACATAATTAATATTTTAAATTAAAGGTTTGAATGTAATTATTTCCGTACGTTGATTGGCAGAAAAATTAAATTATGTACTTTATTAATTAACGTAATTAATTACCTCCGCACTCATAAAAGACAAGCCAAATATTCAATTTATTGACATGATTATTAATATACCTAAATGTTACGCAACTTAAAATATCATACGTTCCAACTTGAAACTCAAAAAGGGTAAATGAAAAGGTGGAAAGAAAGGAGACTAGCAATTTTCGACAAATTTAATGTTCTTTTACTGATTAGGTATAAATAGGTATCCTTATTTCTCGTACCTACAAAAACAATAAGATGTCTTGTTTTTGTCTGGCAGTACTGTTTTATATTACTGTTCGAATGAAATTAACCCGAACCTTTCATTTGTTCCTACTTGGCCCCTTAATCAATGATCAAAATGAGTTTCTACGTTACTGTTTTATCTAGGCATACCTAAATAAAAAATAATTAGATTGCTTACTTACTGTAATGTAAGAAATACAAATGTCACTATTCATCAAAAATATCTTCTAGTTCAGGTAAGAAAAACTCTAGAGTATGTATATGTATATATGTATATATATATATATGTGTGTATGTGTGTGTGTGTGTGTGTGTGTGTGTTGTATTTATTATAAACGTGCCTGTTAAACTGCAATTTACTTGCAAAAACTTAGCTGCCAGAGTAAATATTAGAAAACAAAATCCTCTCCTGATATTTTTGAATTACGAGGGTGGTTCAAATATGATCGAGACAAATACTATAGTGGACTTGTATAGTAGTAATACAAGTCCAATTTATTATTACATAACTGATATTTAAAACAGATAAAGCCGTTAATGATAGCGCAAAACGCAAAATGATAAACGATAACGTTTATGATATCATCGTCGATGTAAATCGCGTTAAAGCCTAAACTGTTTCAAGAAGCCGCAATTCTGAACGAGCTGAGCTTGGATTAAATTTTCGTAACAGGGTTACTGAAACGAGCCCGGCGTTGATGTGTGAGTGCAATAATATGGACAGACGTGGCTGGGAGACCGAGAAATGTATAATGGTGTGAGTCCAAGTTCAACTTTAACATCTTAACAATTTCGATTTATACTTTACTCTAATCGCAAAGTTTTAACAAGTGGGTGGACCTCGATCAAGCTTTTTAACATAACTTAGTTGGTACACTTCTAACTATATACGTAAAATAATCTTGAAAGTCATCATTTTCTTAGTTTTCATTATTCTTAGATTACTTGGAGTCGACTGCTAATTCAGCCGGTTTTATCTGAATATCAGTTTTTCCATGGACCTCCGCAAAGCCTTGGGGGAATTGTATTCGAAGGCTGAACTACTTGTCAGTATATTTGAGGACACTAATTTCAGTGTCCAGTGACAATAGCCATATATGTTCATGACGAATGAAGGCGTAACGTGCTCTCCGGGACTCGGTAGTGAAACACCGCCAAACTTCCTTATTCTGGGCAGTTATTGAGAAAAACCCAAACCGCTTCGAACCGACCCAGGAATCAAACCTGAGAATTTTTAACTGGCAATCGCATACGCTAACCATCAGACTAACAAGGCAGTCAAGACAAATCTTGGAAGTGTGAATCATATTTACTTAGTTCTACCTATATAATAAGCGTATAGATGATTAGATATCTTTTTGCGCCTATTATTGTTCAGATGACATGAAAAATGACAAATTAATCAACTGATATTTATATTAAGAAGTAGAGCTAGCAGGAAACTAATTTATTGTAACTGTATCTTTCAACTGATCTTCTAATGATCAATGTCCTTTTTAAACTTAATTAACTGTATCTTTCAACTGATTTTCTAATGATCAATGTCCTTTTTAAACTTAATTAACACACCTTCTTGCAAATCTTTTTAATTTCGATTTTGATTCTAAGCACGTTTTAGATTCGCAAGGAGCTAATTAATTTGAAAAATTTAAGGTGAAACGAACTAGCACCAACTTAATAAAATATACTTGGTTCTTAACTCTTGTGATAAAGCTATCGGCGACTGTGGTGTTTCTATTTCTCGGTTACTTCTCATTAATATGAAGATATAATAATATAATTCATGATATTTTTAGCCCCCGACGCAAAAAGAGCGTGTGTGATTGTGATATGTTTTACGTCGATGTCTGTCTGTCTGTGGAATCGTTGCTCTCAAACAGATGGACCGATTTCAATGCAGTTTTTTTCATTTGAAAGCCAGACTTGCAGTGATTCGTAGCTATGTTCGGTTAATATCGGTGCAGCAGTGTAAGAGTATCAGCTCTTTTCCAAAATGATGTAAGACTTTTTATAATGTGATTATTCGATTAAGTACTTACATAGGGATTTTTTTATTTTAGCTTGTGAATACGAATCTTTCATAATTTTAAAGTTCTATAGCTAAATTATATACTATGTATGTAGAATAACTAATAATAAGTAGTTCAAACTTCGGTCGAAATTCAGGTAAAACCGGTTGAATTAGTATCTGATCCCAAATAATGTTGTGATTATTAAAGGGTAGGAAGATAATGAGATATTTAGAGAGAATTTATTTCATTTGCTTGATTCTAACATGAGCATGATTCTGTTTTCAATTTTTAGGTCTTTTAGTACGCTCACTATTAAGCTATTATAGGAAAACAATCTTTTCAATATCTATAATTATAAACTGTTTCATTTTATTTTTCTCCGAATAGTAAACGAAGTTTACAGATTCCCTCGAAATTAAACTGAAGAAAAAACACGGTTTCTCGGTAATTAAAAGTTCCTGCCAAAGATATAAGAACCTTCGATGATTTAATTTCGACAGGCAATTTATTTAAAAGTAAGTAATAATTAAATTATACAATGTCAAAGGCACGACCTAAACTCATCTTTTAAAAAAAAATACAGTAAACCATTAAATAGAATAAGGCATCAAAGACTTGAGCAATCCTCTTATTTAATCTTTGAACAAACTTCCTCGTTTACTTATTAAACATTGACCTTTTTAGTTTTTTTAAATAACTCAAAGAGTGAAACGTTTTTGGGTATTTTATTACGTTTACGAAAGACTGTTATTATTGTGTAGAAAGTGTTAAATGAATATTCGAGTACGTATTTTTTACAAGCTTTTATTTAGTTTCACCTGTCCCGATGTTTGTCTGTAATCAAATCTTGCAAGTTAAATTTGATCCACTTCCCGATTTCGAATTGAGCTGAAATATGAAATGTCCCTTTGAGTCTGATGACAATGCAATTATATATGATCGGTAATATTATTAATCCAAAATTGACGCCGTAATAAAATGCGGTGTACATATTTCTGAACAAACCACCCAATTTTTTAATATGAAATAAAAGCTTGTGTAAAATTAAAATAAATCACTTGTTTTCGGCTATGAAAGAAGCTGAAAGATTATTAATAATTGAACGATTATTATTCTTGTACGGCATAGTCTTGCTTTTTAACTATATTATAAACCTTAAGTAATGTTGGAAAATAAATGACAGATTATACCTATCACAGTCAGTACGTAATAAAATAAGTACAATAATAGAAGTAGTACAAGAATACTTTTTAATATTTTATTATCATAACTATCTATATAATTAATTATAACAGTTGTAGCTACAAATATGAAATATAGTCAAATTGGATACAGACAATGATCGTCATTATACTGTTATCTTAAGCAAGCCAGGGGTATAAATCCAGGAATAAGAACAATACGGCTTGCTATAAAACGCACGGGGCAGTAAAACCAATCGTTCACAATACGTAGTCATTCCATCTACGACCAATCAACGCAGACGTCTCTAATTGAATGGTTTTGGAGTCGCACCAGAATTAATGAGAATCTACGGATTATACGCAAGTGTGTCGAATAATGCATTTGATGAATACGTCATAATGAAAACTTTTTTACATTACTTATATTGAGATGTTAGATTTATCTTACTTAGATTATGATAATAACGAGTGTTTTGATAAGTTAAATGATTGCAAGAAATAAAAACAGCAGTAAAATTGGTCAAGTTCTTGGTAAAAACAATAATAAATTTTAAATAATACAGGTTATCTTCTGTAATTTTTTTATGTATGGCCCGGCCACAATGTCTCTACTTTGTCTGATGGAAAGCATAAGCAGAATCCAAGAGTGGTGGTCACTATACTCATTACGAATGCATACAATGCAATAATGCAGCATGGTGACCCACACTATGGCGGCCTAGTGATACTTCTGCGTCATTGGGCCTCGGGTCTTGCACTCACCAACGAAATACGACAACACGAACGCTGTCAATTTACGTTAATTTAAATAGCAGTCACTATAAATTAACATATAAGAAAATATACTATTAGATACGTTTCTATTAATTCTTTCTTCAAATTGTTTTATTAGATAAGACATTCTTTTAAAAGTTTCAAAAGCTAGAGACATTTCGTTTTGATAGTCTGCCAAGAAACTTGAGGACGAAATGCGGGCGCATTGTGAGTTGCAAGGTTGTTTACTGGACAAATTTCATCTAGACAGGAATGTTGTCTCAAGACTCAAAGTGAAAAACTTAAATATACTTTGACAAAATGAAATTTAAACATACTTATTGCCATTCTTTTACCGTTTACCGTTCTTCTATCGAGAGAGATCTCGTCTACCGTATCAGTTATGAAATAAAAGCAAATATTCCTATAATTTATATATAAATTTATATATAAATTATAGGAATATAATATTAACCCATAACAAAACGTAACAAGTGCCGCATATGACTTCCATCCAAATTGTATCTAATGTATTCAGCCGTCACCTCTGTTCGAAATAATATGATACATGTGGTAGGACTATGGAAGAAAATATTCTGAAGTATGCCATTAAGAGCGTTTACATAAGATCGAGCTTCGCAAACAGTGATCTTTACGGTGAGTGAGGCCAAGCCTTTGGTTGTGCTCCCACTACTCGCATACAGTTCAATGTATTCTAGAGAGCATTAAATTATATGAGGATATCTGTGACAAAGTGCCGATAATTGGTGGAATATATTTTTTTCGATCTTAGTGAGAAGTTATAATTAGAAACGAACAAAAATTGGGGTTGTGACGGAAGATAAGACTGTGAGATTGTTAGAAAGATGGGGTTCTTTCATAACATCTTAGTATCGATTATTACCTCTCATCCGTCGCATCCCTCGAACGTCAATCGATGATACATCCATAAGTACTAACATAAATAACTAGCTTAAGATACCTGCTGAAACAACGTTCTTTGTTTTCGCTACTCATAACTAAGGAATCTAGTTTATCAAAGCAAAAGTGAAAAATAACACTATGGATGAAAATATTTTAAGCTCATATGGCAATACAGAAAACTTTTTTTGATTAATTATCCTCTGTTTTAAAGATGTCAAAGCGATATAAATTACTATTTGTGTTTCTTATACTCTCATGACATAATTTTAGATTTTTGTAAAAATGGCCATTCACACGCATAGACCTAAATGATATCCATCTAACATGAAACTGCTATTTATAAACCTGAAAGAAACTTACTTTTATATGAAATACTGGCGCCGGGCAACCTGTAACAAAATATACGATTTATTAGAATTGTACATTACAGTTCAATTGCCCTGATTTACGAAGCAAATAAAGCGAAACATATAAAGTGATCATTTATTAGTAATACTTCAATTAAGAGTCTTCTTATTTCCAGTCTACGTACTAGTATTATATATATATTATCATAGGAATAGGTATATGGAAAAAACAAAATCGAGAACTTTAATAAGCTTTAAGTAAGTTTACTTTTAACTAAATTGAACGTCCAGTATTATAAGGCAACTTTTAGATGTGGTCCCCAAAAAAAACTTCGTACGTCTCTTTTGAACATTAATTTTGAAGATAATTTCATGTTAGAGCTAGGATATGTATAGTTTGTAATAGAATAGCGTAGTGAGCTATTCGGTGGCTACTAGAAAGTTCCTGATCTGATAACGCGTCTAAAAGATTTTACTCAATAAGAACTCACGATTAAGCTTGTAAGAGGTAGATCGTAAAACTTTCTTGTACTTTTTTAAATTGCCAATAAATTGCATGGTGTTTTAGTTTGTCTAAACCACTATAAGTGTCGTATTTTCTATTTTTTTCTAGTAAATTTAAGAAGTGATGCAGACAAAGTTGCGTGGGTAAGCTTTTTCAAACTTATTCCTAAGTTTTTACAGTGAAAGGAAAATCTTGAGTACAAGTAAATATAGGCGTAACAAATATTTACTTTACGAAAGTAAAAGTTTTCTTAAAATTTGAGAGAATATTAACTTTCTTTTGTTTGTTTTCAGTTGAACTCTTTAGAATATACATTCATTTTAAACCTACTTCAAGCACATTTCCTTTTCAATAAAATAAGGCTTCCCCATTCTTTTATAAGAATTCGTTATATAAAAGAGCTACCTAATTATCACTAAAATTTATCACTTAATTATGTAGCACTAAAACTAAGTTTTTATAACTGTTATAACTAGTTTTTACTCTGGTCAGAGTACAATTACACCTTATTTAGCACCTAAAATAAGAATTAATACATTTTTACACACATATACTATTCACTATTTGATTTAAATGAACTCAAGTTTTTTGATTATGAATGAACGGCGAATTTTTATTTCAATAATGTTTACGAGTGTTTTCATTCATTACAGTTCAAAAGTATAACATAATAAAGGTTTATAATAATTTAGAAAGTATTTTTTTATTAATTTTTCGTTACTAGTTATTATATATTGACCTCATTTATTCACTCGAGTGATATTAGAAACTCTAACTCATAATGAGACACAAAAAAAAATTACTCGTGATCATTTCTATCACTAAAACTATACCTGCCCTCTAACTTCACGAGAGTATACCATCATGTCTTAACACTGAATAATCTTTAATGAGGTGCCGTTCTAATAAAGTTAAGACTGCGGCCTTAACGGAAAACTAATTATGTGTTACATCTTGCAATTAGGTGTGAGAGATCCTATGTACACAGCATCATGTAGTTGTATCAAACATTTTGGAGAGAACATAATTATATTAAGAGTAAGAACACTCGTTAGGGAGACGTTTGACGTGATGGTGATGGTTGAAGCATTTAACAAATTGGAATGAATTACTGTCTGCACCACGCAGTTTTATCCGCGGTTATTATTGTACTTTTATAGAGATAACCGCGGGCGTGAAGTTAATCTAAAATAAAAGTAGCCTAAGTTACTCTTTATATCATCAGATATCTGCTAGTAAAAGTTCCTTCAAAATCGGTCTAGCCATTCTAGAGATTACCGGAACGAACAGACAGATGAACAAAAATTTAAAAAAAATTTTGATGTAATTTTTAATTTGGAATTACAAACAGTTACTTTAATTTAATTTATTTGGATAGATTTGTGTGTACCTGTTTTAAGCGTAAGGTAATTGTAATTAAAATTTCACCAATATTCGAACAAATATCTACTTTACACATTTTACCTTAATCAATATAGGAAATACGTGGATAAAATGCTAAAACGGTTGTGTATAGAATATTGCAATCATTAGAAAAATATCACACATGTATGAGAAAAAATCTATGTCATGTGGAAGTGAAACCACAACCGATTTGTCAAGGGAAGCAAATTTCAGTAAAGTCAAATTATACACTTTGTTTTAATTTCAACTTTCACAAGATTACATCCCCAGGAGGCAACGAAAATTAAGATTTAGTATCAGAGAATTACAGGTTGCCATTTTTGTAATAATCCCAAGATACAAAACTTTGTACAGATTAAGGTTAATTAACGTTACAGGTTCTGTATTTTGCTATTAATTTAATAATTATATCGATGTCAGAGTGTCTGTTTTACAGGTAAAATAACTTGTTATAAATATGTATTTAGAAAAAGCTCAATCTATATGAATTTGATAAAAATAATAACTAATTTATGTTATTTAAGAAATATTACATAAATGTTAGCTGAAGAGCGTTTTATCTCGGTAAAACCACCTTCATGATGAATGCCGCGTGATGACGTATTTAGAATACAAAGTGTTACTATCTGTTATATCTGGTATACTGGTATACTGTTATATCCCACGTCATCGTGGATGTCGTAAGAAGCGACTAAATAAGGAAACTACGCAGGACACCGAAGGTAAATAGTAAAGAAAAGGAACTCTTCGTCCTTTGTCCAAGTGGTACTGCTCCGGAATGAGCTCCCACTCGAAATCAGGATGTCCACAAACCGTTTTACATTTAAAAAGAAGGTGCATGAGAACTAACGAAATAGCTAAAACTACTAACCGATAATTGGTATATATTTCAAGTTTTCATAGTGTACGAATACAAGTGTGTATGTATGTGCACCACCTCTGTGCACCACCTACTTTACAAGATTTCTACTTCACCCTAAGGTTGACTGGAAGAGAATGCTTTGGGCATTTAGACCGCTAATGTACAAAGTGCATACAGTTTTTAATAAATAAGTAAAATTTAAAACAAACCCTATGTCAACGCGTCTGGCCAGCGTGGTATCATAGGCCAGAACCTCCTTTCTGAGGAGAGGCATTATAAACAGCAGTGGACTGTTAAATGTTAAAAAAAATTATGAAGAATCCCGTATATGCAATTACTAATAGCCTGTAATATAAGTGTTAATAATTCCATTAATGTATTAACGTCTCAATACGTTACCCCAAATAGGTAAGTACTTTGTGTTCGATTTCACGTCCAATTTCTGGTTTAAAATTTGATGTGCACGTCTTGTTTATTCCATACTAGCTGACCAGGTGAACTTCGTACCGCCATATTTACATCAGGCAGGGCAGAGTCATTTTGGCAGCTTAGATATATATAAAAAAAAAAACAAATTAAATAAAATCATCACTTAACTTCATTCAATGTCTACATATTCGAAATGCTCTGACCATAATTTTTGTTATAAATAATAAAAAAAAATCAGTATAGCTGAGTCTAAACAAACTTCTTTTAGTTTTTTTCATGATTTTCTTCAGATTCGTGTAAGTAATGAAGGTATTGAAAACCTTTAAGCTTTCAATGTAAATCTATTCAATTTTAATCAATTTTATTTGTGGAGTCCATTACCATTTTGATTACACCAGTTAGACCTTTGTATATTAATCAAGACGATGAAGGCACGAACGGACTGAGGGCTTGTCTGTACGTACCAACAAATCCCGGTTTACTAATTTTATTTCGAATTCACCTTCAACTGAATCACAAGAACTTAAAACGAAGAATGTTTGTATACTATAATATATAAGTTCGTCTACCTATACATGTTTAGCTTTTTGCTTTATATATATTACTATTCATTTACACTTACTTAGTATTTTGTTCACGTTGTATATTCATTTCTAGTTCAAATTTTATGACTTATTAGTATCTGCATTTACTGTCATTATAATATAACATTTATTTAGTTTTATTGTGCACAAAAATACTTTCATATTACTCATAAAGAAATATGTATGTTTATATGTGAAATTATAGCATATATATCTTCCCTTTACGCAAAACTTTCAGAGTGAAAAAGGGAATCCAATAAAAAGTTTAGGCAATGTATATGTAAAAAGAAATACACTATACATACATCAAATATTCTTATGGATATATAAATGTACATATGCATTTAGTTAAATGAATGAGAAAAATAATGATCATGATCCCATGATCATTTTTTTTTCACGTTCACGATATCGATCACGTTCAAAATCTGGTACATATATAAACACGTAGTATAAGGATTTATACTACGTGTTTATATATGTACCAGATTTTGCTCGCGGCTCTGCTCGCGTGTATGTCGGTTATCGTGGCAACGAATACCTACTTAAAGAGCCAAAGTATCTCCAGAGACACACAGACAGAGCTACTTTCGAATTGATAATATTAATATGATGATGTTAAATATAAATGAATTTCATTTTCTCCTTTGTTCCCAATATTAATAAACTATATATGTTCGTAACACACTTGCCTTATAAATTAATTTAAATTACTGTCAAATTTCCACATAATTTGTACTGAAACTAAGTTATCCTTTAAGTCATTCGATAAATTAATTCAAAGCTGTTCAAAAGCTCTTGTTTACTAAATCACTAAGAACGCTTTTTGCTATTGAAATTAGTTTTTTAGTATACTCGCACATTTACACCATGAGTATTAAAATTAAAAGATAAATTGAGAAGATATGACATCATTATTATGATAATAACATTTTTAACAGACATTATGAGCTCAGAACTTGTTGCAACTTAAGGAACTCATGTCCATTCGCTGAAATACGATTAAAACTCAACCAATGCCACGAGTCTGACGTCATCAGCCTCTGCAATTGCAAGCCCTTCTGATTGATTACAAACGATTTTGGGTTTTTCACCATTCTTTTTATATATGATATTATCTTATATATTATATATCATATTGTTAGTGACCGTGAGATTGTCAAAACCGTTAGGTTATAATCTATACCACGAGATTGTAAACTGTCGAAAGATAGTGAACTGTAACATACTGCATAAAAGTACACAAGAAGTTTTATGTGTAATTTTTATATTAGAAATATGAACATCTATTAAAATTCAGTAAAGTTTCACATTGATAGATCACGGTGTCCATTCGGAATGTCTGATTAAATCTAACCTGCAAGTTGAATATTCATAAGTATTAAGTGAATCGAAATACAGCTGTTCGCTAACTAATTTGTGTAAATTAAACGTGACTAATCCTAAATCTAATTTAACACAGAGCTATTTCTTCTACGGATTGTTCCGGACTTGTTTAAATTACCACTTCCTCGTATTAATGTGTGGTACTTGTAACAGGTGCGAAAATTGTGTTTACATATTATTAGCTATTTGCATCATAATAAGTGTTTGCAATATTAATATATATATACAGAATGCCTCGGTGGCACAGTGGTAATATTAACGACTGTTGTGCTGAGGTCTCGGGTGTAAATAGCGGGTCGGATCAAATGTTTGTATGATCTTTAAATATTAGTTCCAGAGTTAGGGAGTTTCCTATGTGTGATATGTATGTGCAAAAAAAGTGTTCAAGTGTTCTATCAGTCAATCTAACTTTTGCAGGACAAGGTCTGCTCAGTTTGAAAACTAGATGGCGTTGCGGATTAACTATCGAAAATATTTTTTAAATTTTATATTGATATTAAATAAATTATGAAAGCTATGATTCAGTACTTTCAGCAACTCTTTCTTAGTTTCTCATCGAGTAATTGAAGTTATCAGAAGAAATTCCTTCCCTTTAAATCTCGAAAAGACTAGCTTAAAGATCGATAATGCACTAATGAGTCTCGACATGTAAGAGCCTCGTATGCTCGATTGTTCCTAACACCATTAAAATAACTCTATTTTATTATTTACGACGCCAATTATTATTTAACCGCACCAAAATACCAACAATTTTGCTAAATATTCAAAACAAACAAGATTTGAAACATTCGAAAGGCTTGTGTAATAAAAATCCGGATGATTGCGAGAAAATTGTAGACAAAGTTTTAACGAAATCATTTCTATACAAACCAAAACTTTGTAACCGACCGAACTGACCCCATTATCATTAAAAAAATATGACGTCATTTCTTTTTTTTTCTAGACGAGAACAATCAATTTTGGAACGATTAAATATTTACATTAGTTCACTAAGACTAAACATGTTATAAATGTTAAAGTGTTGTGAAATTTTCACTTCAGAAACAGAATAGAGTCAACCTTCATTTGCATACATATATATTTGATTGTTTCCGAAGGGCGTAATCAGAATTATTCTACTGAACTCTGTTCGAAATGTACATCATACACAGTAAAGGTAAAAACATGGTTGATACGATGAAATTAAATATCCTTTTGGCAGGTAGCAACAGGCATTCAATAGGAGTAACAAGCGGTCGTACCGTAGCCCGGACGGCCGACAATAAGCCAACACAATTATATTTTTATGATGTCAAATTTGTTTTCTATATTATCAGTTTGTTATTATTTGTTTACAAGAATTTTTAATTACATAAACTCCATATTATATAACTTTTTAATATAGTATATAATAAAATTGTAAAGTACTACATTTCTACAACAAATTTTTTCCAATGACTACAAACGTATCATCTAGTCCTGATGTAATACACATTATTCATAAACTCTAATGAGCCGCTCGCTTTGACATTGTTCACCTCACTTTAGTATCTACTTAGAAAAAACATCTTCTGGAGGAAAGTTTCTATGTAACATTCTAAAGGACGTCTTTAATAGCAGCATTTGTTCTGTAATTTAATATATTACTGTTAGCTAGTTCTTCTTTGCAAAACAGCAAAATTAATAAAAATAAATATCTTGATATTTTATCAACACTCAAATTGTAAATGAATGGACATTAGACATTACGTTATAGAACTTGTAATATAATTTACTTAGTTTTCTCCCGTCATTCCACTGACTAGATACGGGAATGTTTTAATAATCAATTACATTTTAACTTCATATTGTCAAATCAACGATTGAGGATTAATTGTAAATAACTTAAAATAATTTTACTTATACAGTAGGCGAACCTACTCAGTGCCAATAGGCCGACAAATTTTCGTGCAGGCACGTCACGGTGTCTTTAAATCGTCCTTGAAGATGTACAAACAAATGCTATTGTTTTATTAGGACAACTCTAAACACAAGAGAAATAACAAAATTTTAAAATGAAGATTATGGCAATAACACGGGCCTAGAAATTATATAATATTTTCCCCTATTCGATTATTGTAAAATAGACTTAGCCAACCCGTCAAATCCACAGTTATTTTCGAAGCGTGGGTGTACCTTTATACGATATTGGACATTCGCGTAACGTGATGGAAAAGAAAAACCGTTTCATAAGTTTGTAACCCTTATTTACTTTGTGTTGCAATAATGGTCTTTTGGCTTTCAATATTATTAAAAAATAGTGCACAGTCTTGACAATAATCTTGTTGAAAGTCTTTATTTGACCCTTAAATAAATTAAAATGTTATTATCTGTGCTAAATTGTATGGCTAGAGTTTCCTAAGAGGTAGATTTTTTCGTTATAAAGATTTATAGAAAAACTGCTTCAGGGAACACCACAGAACCAGAGTTGCGAATTTTTGTTCAGGAAAATATCCATATATGTTGTTTTATTTACTTTAACTGGTTGTTTTTCGAAAGGTCTATTTATAACCTTTTTTCTAAGAGTTCTTTTTTTGAAAATAATTCCAGAGAAATTTACGACCGTTTTAATGATTTAAGAAATAAAGAGACATTACATCTAGTTAACTAGCACACTCTATAAGAAGAATTTTGTTTATTTTGGTATTATTAGGTTTAGACCAACACTATTTAACTATAGTTGCATCTAAGAAAATTAAGAGCATGGTGAAAGCAACCACACACACAGCGACAGGCCGCGTTTTGAGGCTAGCCACAAATCGATCACCATGACATAGCCAGTGTCAAACATGTACGAGTACACCCAATTGAAGTGACAATGGCAAAATTTAAAAATAGAACGATGTGTCTTTAAATATCGTATATTTATTTTTTTGAATCATTGTGTAATGAACAATAACTTTGACATGTACTCATTGAAAATCCGTACAAATGTTTTCATTGTCTATTAAAATATATTTATTGTTTTGAAATTGTTATAATATATTTTGTTGAAAATCTTATATTCATATAAAAAGGTTATTTTTTATAAGTTATCTTCACAGTTTTTTCATTCGATTAACTTTGCCTGGTATTTACAAGCACTGAAATTTATAAGGATTTCAAGCGGCGCTACAATTCTTAGACTACTGTTCTGTAACATAATTCTTAGTAATTCGTATTACGTATTACGTATAACAGTTTGCCGACAATAACGAACATATTGTATAAGTTTTCAATTCTGCTTATGTAAATGTCAATGACATCAATGGGTATTTCACCTAATTATTTATACCTTATATATTTTTTAATTCAACTAGCTTAGCTCGCGTCGCCGCCCGCGTTTATGTGTATTATCGCGGTAAAGAGCAGCCCTATACCCTTCCTCAAGAATCAAAGATTTTTCATACCAAATTTCATACAATTCGGTGCTGCAGTTAAGCTGTGAAAACGTAACAAACAGAGTTACTTTCGAATTTATAATGTTAGTGAAGATATCTGAATGTGGATTTCCAAAGATTCGGCATTTTTAAACAACCTAAAATACAATGGTAGACTAAATCCATATCTCTATCAAACATAAAAATTTTATATTCTTACAATTTATATCCCTATAATTTGCTACATACGTAACTGCTAGAGACGTACTGGTTTCCACTTCGGATCGTAGGTCTTAGAGCTCAAAACTTTAGTTTTGTATCACCTAAATCGATTCTAAGTATATTTTTGTCCTTATTTTCAAACAAGTAGTTTTTTTTAATTTTTGTATAATTAATTTCTATTTGATTTCTTGTAGATATTAACTTGACTTGAATATTATTGGTATTATTATGATACTTTACGATCATAACAAATATTTGTATTTATTTATTTATATTCTTGTTTATTAGTATCTAATTTTTGGCTTATAATGATATGATTAATTAAAATAAATGGTTATATCAACTACTGTTATTATGAGCTTTCACCAATATTTTATCCTAAACCTTGAGAGACAAATCTACAATATCGAATCACGGACGTCGTGGTAACAAAAGCCCGTCAGACAAACCCGCAGGCTGTAATTAGTCTTCCACATACTACAAAGCTGTTTGCCGAACACGGGCTCTCGTTATCGTCACAGTAATGGTCGAGTGTGGACCTCTTTTGTGGAAGCCTTTATGGGACCTCTTAAGGTCTCTCCGTAGATTGAATGGAATTGTGTCATCGAACAATAGAGATCGGCCTTACGACACGAAGCGCGCGTGTCTTCGGCTAGTTAAACACTGTCTAGAAGTCTCCATTATACCAAAAGATTTTTTCTCTACGCTATGTCTCTTATACAATTAAACTGTTCGCTGTACGTTAACATCGTAAAATAAAGATTAAAAGAACGGTTACCATACCAACAACCATTATTAGAAACATCATATAAAATAAATATTACAGTGCTAACAGTATTCAGCCTAAAAGTGTATACTTCTTGTAAATAATTACAAGAAATTCGTCATTCAAAAACAATTCACGTAAAAATAACGCTTTGAGAAAAACACGTACGCAACTTTGTTTTGAAAGTTTTACTTCGGCTGTCATAATTTCCCGACCGTTCGAGGATTCAAACTGACACTACAAAGCAGACTTTTTTAATCTGTTGCCGTAAAATTATCTATGACTCTTTATTTCGGAAAAGAACCACCCCTTAGTTATTTTAAAATATATATAAGAGTTACATAACTTACATAAAATTAAGTGATAAAAAATAGATTTACGTTCAGGTTCTTTCATCTGCCTAGCCTTTATTATTTCCAAGATGATTTGGGGTCGACTACGAGTTCAACTGTGTTCACCCGAATATCACTTTTAAAATTGTTTTTTTTCGACTTGCATCGGAGGTCCTCAACCCTGAGGGCGAACTGAATTCGACGATCGAACTAGTTGTCATTATATTTGAGGCACTAATTCCCTAATAATGATGCCACAGATATTTATGATAAATGGGTCCGACGTCTTAACATGCTAGTTATCATTTTTAATTCTCAAAATATTGAGCGGTATTAATTTGTGAAGTCACAGGTTTTTAGTTTAAATAGGAGTTTACATAGAACTCGTTTTGAGAATTAATAATAAAATGACCTCAATCTTATTCCATATCATCCTATACATTACTGCAAACAAGTATAAATGGAGCTTACAAACCTAAAAAGAAATGTATTTCATCTCTTTAATGCAAAATTCAATATTCAAGGCCAATGTAATATAAGCACACATATATATGTACATTAAGTAATTTAGTACACATTAGCAAAGAACATCAACAGGTTTTTATAATAAAGAAATAGTGTGATCTATGTAAGAGCATTTTAAGAGCATATCTGAATGCATGCAGCCTTCGTTTGAAGTGTCGGAACTTGAATGAAACTGTAAAGTAAGAGGCGAAGGGTTGGGGACAGGAACGCATAATTTCACTATAAAATCGTGTTTTATTGCCGGCAACAGGACTCAACTCTTTACTGTTTACTAAACTGTAGACGTAATGCTGCAGACGAATGGACAATTTTATATTTTTATCCGTGTTTACCATCTTCTTAATGAAAGAACATGTTTATTTTACATAAATTCGCTATTACAAGAAGCGTGGAGATAATTGTTAGTAAAAATGTTAGTTAAATAGCGTTAAAAGTATCTCAACTTAAAACTGTACAATGAGTAGTTGACTTTTTAAATGACAGATGTAAATGTATGTTTTTTGTAAGAGCAAATGCAAGCTGACTTATATTAGGAAAGAAATACAACTCAAGAGAAAAGAGTGTGCTTTCATGTCAGTATGCGGCATAAAACACACGCAGTTATAAGTTTATTGTAATATTTATTGTTTATTGTTTTTTATGTGTTAAAATAGTATTAAACTAGTACAATGAGTGACCTTCGTATTGAATAAAAGCTACAAATTTTGATACTACTGATATTTATATACACACATATACCGATACGGGTTACTTTAATGTGAATGGTTGTTAAATACCTCAAGTAGCTAACAACCACACGAAAATTATGTTTTACGTACTTATACAAAATAGATTATTATTTCAAACGCCAATTAATCCTATAGAAATGCCGTATTTTGTAGTCTTATATGCATTAGTTTTCAATTCTAATCAACTATATAATTCTCATAGAATAGTAAATCGTTGTGATATAACGAAGTTCTGGTATAACTAAGTTATATACAAGGCTTTCAATGAAAGTAATTTATGACGGGGTTGTTATTTAAAATCAATTTACCTGCGGCACAGTCGAAAATACCAAATATTCGACATCCCATCTAATTCAAGTTATGGTCACGACTGTCATGTTTTACCTTGAATCTGATTTACTCCAAGGAATTTAATTTTGTCTCCACCCGAAGTACCGGGAATCATTTGAAATTTTCGCAACATTATTCATTTTGTAATTTATTACCGTACATAAACGATACTTTAAAAAAATATGTTTACCACATACGTATAGTGTTTTTAAAATAAATGGCTTCTGTTATAATAAACGATCAAAAAATTCAGACCTCAATTGACGATAAAATTTAGTTTCGTAATATAGATTACTAACTTTTTCCCTTGGCTCCGCCCATATGTATGTGGACTATCGTGATAAATAGTAGCCTATGTCCTTCCTCAAGAATCAAAGGATCTGCATTGTAAATTTTATCTAAATCGGTTCAGTAGTATAGCCGTGCCGTAACAAACAGACAGACTGACAGGGTCACTTCAGAATTTATATTAGTATTAGTATCGATTAGAATGACAAATCTCTTAAGTATTCTTTGTCCTGGTTACATTCACTTTACTCCACACTAGAAATATATTCCGTGTTGCAGGTGACACAAATAACACCCAAACTCAGAACAACAATTTTCTGGATCACACATGTGTCCACATGTCTCATATGGAGATTGAACTCAGTACACTCACTGCGATAAGAAACGGTGAGGTCGCAGCTAAAACCACTGCGCCATCCTTGCCAGTACTTGCTGTCTTATCAACAATAAGCTGAGCTATTTTAAGTTATATTACACAACAATATTCAACAACTAAATATAGCGTGTACGATACTTTCGATTTATAAAAACATATTTGGAGCTTGGATCATTACCTTGGTCCTTGTATTTGTATTTATTCTTTATTGTACACATTGAAAATACAAGTATGAATAAAATACAAGGAAGTTTTTTTTAAATCTTTTATTATTTTTAAGGAACTTTTGAACACAGTTCATGCCAGTTCCATCTTAACCTAAACATATAAATATTTAACAACAACAAACAAGGCACATTTTTTTAACCGAGCTTATATCTACTACTGCTTAAGTACCTATTTTAACCTATTATATAATCGTAAGAATATCAACATTATGTCGGTATTTTTACGAGTGCATACAACATTTTAGCCTCACGTGACGTAGGTCTTGATAAGACGTTAGTAAATGCACCTAGATCTAATTTATTTACATTTAATTTCTTAATAATTATATTTCTTTCAGCTTCGTTTCTGACACATTCCATTAAACGGTGATGTACATCCTCAACCATATTACAAACTTGGCAGTTAGGCGAGTTAACTTTTTTCATTAAGGAAGTGTCATGTACAAAAGGCGTGCTTAACCCAACATTGAGTTTTCTGCCAGCAAATCCTGAGTGAACAGAGGATAGTGGAGAAATGTAAGGGCATAGTTATGCGTATTTAAAAGAAACGAATATAATAACAAATTAAAAAGATAATAATAGTGATTTATAGACATTGATTTTATAACTACAGTTGAATACCTTATGCATATTAGTAAACACATCCTTGTATTTTTCTAGACATTTTTTAATTGATATCAGCAGTCTAATAGACACCGTTAACAATTTTTTATACATGTTTTCAAGTCAAACTATATTCCAAAGGTTGACATTTACAGTCTTTTAAACTATCATATTTTTTGCTTTTTCACTCAGTAAGAAAAAGAAAAAAGATAGACCATACACAGTCATTTCATCATATTAAATTATAAAGAGATACGTTGTAAACTTAATAGCTGTTAAATGAAACGTGAAAGTCCTAAGCGTATGCTGTCCTACTAAGACGTGCTGCAGTAAAACTTCAACGTCTAATAAATATTACTTATAAACTTGTTTACTACGTCTCCGCGTCGTATAAATAAATCGACGACATCAACACGTCATACATGTTCTTTTGAAAAAAATAACATCAAGTTATAGCTTAAAACACATATCTAAACCAAGTAACGTAATTCTCTGGAAAATAACTACGCCACGAAACTTTGCTACGAGAGTGCCACGGCGTAGACTCGTAGACATTTCAAATCGAGTGGATAACGGACGAGTTCAACAAGTGGGCAAACGGTGGATTCATTTAATAAAAAGTAAAGAGTCTTGACATAGATGGAGAGGCTCTTTATTCTCTAGAGGTATTATTGTAGTTGACTCTGTCTGTGAAACCTAAGGAGAGTTCGTTTGTTGGCTATATCCTCTCAGTTTAGTAATATTCAGCTTATCTCGACCGCATTCAATGTAATATGAAATCTAAAAAATCTTTGTGCAACTAGAATTACAGAGTTTTATAAGTAGGATATATTTGAGTTTAGAAATGAAGATGTTATTGCTTAAGGCTGCACGACCAAGCTTGGTGTGAATTGTTTGCACTGTGGCTAATTCGGCTCTAAGACAGGAACGCAATAACGGTTTCATTGTTTTATTTACGAGGGCGTACTATTTTATGAGAAAACTAATGAAATTATTTGTTTTTTGATATTTTCGTGAGGCAAATTCACTATTTAATTTGAATCAGATAGAAATCATTGTTGATATAGAAACTGGGTACTAATAGATGTTCTTGTCCTTTTTGCAGGCTTTACACACAAACATTTTATTATTTACTTATGTTAAAATTGAACACTTGTCTGCTTTTTCAATGTCAAAATCTAAAAGTAATACGCGAATAACATTTAGCCTTAAAAGTTTTAATTACAAAATTATATGAAATATTTAATTCAAAATCAGCACAATAATCAAAAATGTTATTTTAACAGATGTGCATATTTCGCAAAATTCTGTTTCTCAAAATTATTAAAGCAATCCAACTTCAGTTAAAATCAGCAGTTAAAATAAATTTGCAATAGAAATACCCAAATTCCAAAATAATCAGAGCGAACTGAAGTCATTAAAGCTCCCGTTGCCGGCAGCGTTTAGCACCAAAACGGATTCATTGGCGGGTATTAATCATATTTGGGTTAGTCTGCAAGCGAAAACATGCCGTGTTCATCCACATCCACTGAACGAATCGTGAGCGTTAGTGCAATCAACTTGCTACCGCAAATCGTAGTTTTGGATTTCATACATACCACCTACGTTTCCACAAATATTTGTATAGACAAGTACTTTATATTAGAAAAGTTTGGAGGACAAATAATTTTTTTAATGATTTGTTGTAAGTGAATGACCAATATGACTGCCTTGGTGGCGCAGCGGTAGCGTAGGCGACTGCTGTGTTTGAGATCTCGGGTTCGATCCCCGGGTCGGATCAAATGTTTGTATGATCTGCAAATATTTGTTTCGGAGTTTGGGTGTTTTCTATGTGTAATACGTATATATTTACAAAAAAGTATATCTGTATTTATATCAGTTGTCTTGTACCCATATTACAAGCTCAGATTAGTTTGGGACTAAAGGCGTTGTGTGTTAGATGTCCGGAGTCATAAAAAAAATTAGAACTATAACAATTTCTTAACTAAAACATTCACCACCACCATATTTTGTATGAAAATTGCATTTGCATTTGATTGCACGTAGATACAGACGTTTAAAACACAACAAATTTCTTTTGTAATAGATATAATACTGATATGTTTTTGCGAAACTGACAATTTATATGTTCATTTGTGCTTTAAAACTTTTCGAAAGAGGGATTTTGCTATAGTTTTAGCTTCTTCAGCCCGTTCCAGTCCACAGCTAGACATAGGCCTCTCCTAAGGCACACCACAGAGTACTAGTACACTCATTCTCCTAATATTTTCTCCCATAACAAGTAGTACATTGAGGAAACTATGTTAGTTTTCCTTAAAAATTTATTAAAGTTAAATCTAAGTTTGTAATTTCGGGAGGCGCTCATAGCCCAGTTGCACTCGGTGATTAGAAACAATCACCGTGGGTAAGCAACGATGGCGCGGTCAGTACCTGGATGGGTGACCGCTGGTGGCAGGTTACCATGAGCGTCTCCGTGATTCAGAGGTCACGTTAACCAGTCGGTCCCAGTTGTTATCATAGCATAACAGTCGTGAAGCTTAGTTGGAGACCTTTGGGCGGCTTAAAAACTTCCAACGGTAAGATTACGGATCCACAACGTTGTCTTGCCAGTCTCCAACCCGCACTTGGCCAGCGTAGGGGTTTATGGCCTTAACCCTCTCCGGAGAGGAGACCCGAGCCCAGCAGTGGGATATTATGGGTTTTTGATTGATTATCATCTTCAGCCCGTTCCAGTCCACAGCCATAGGCCTCTCCTAAGGCACACAGAGTAAAAGAATTGTTTAATCCTAACACTTATATCCTAATATTTCCTCCCATAATACACTGTACACTGAGAAAATTATGTTAGCTTTCATTAAAATTTCATCAAAATCAAATTTAAGTAATTTTTATGGTAAAGGGGCAAACGACGTATCGCCTGATGGTAAGCGGTTACCGCCAACCATGGACAACCGCAACACCAGAGGCGTCACAAGTGCCTTACAGGCCCTTGTGGGATGGGAAGGGGATGGGTAGGAGGGTGGGGAGGGGTTGGTATAAGGTCCTCCTCACTCACAAATTTGTAATTTTCTCAACATTGGTTAATGCTGTAGCACTATATTTGTATCGGGTATTGATTTCTGAAATAGTTAAGTCATTAAGTTCTTTAAACTAATTAGAGCTCATAATGAAAACATATTGATACCTGACAATGAGACAAATTCCTCAATAAGCCGAGACGGTAATGTAATGGCAAAATACATTTTAAAATCAATGTGAATGTTTATAGTTTAAAAACGAGGTCACTTTATTGATTTATCTAATAATAGCGTATAATACACAGCAACGTACCAATTATGATTTCGAATCGATAGTTACCATTAGCTAAATTAATTTGCTTAATGGTGAGTTGAAAGTTTTTACGCAATGTGTGCAACATAATTACAACAATCTATCGTGCTATCTACAGATATATCTGCTTTACATTAACCCAATTCCATTCATCGTGTAACATAAAGTAGTCAGTCTATTCGATAAATAGGTTAGTGGTAGTAATTTTTATTTGACTATATTTTCTACTGTGGTAGTAGTTTTCTTAAGATGTCATTAGCAATGCTGTTTGTACTGTATAGCAATATCAATCAATCATCAATCAACAACCCATAATGTCCCACTGCTGGGCTCGGGTCTCCTCTCCGGAGAGGGTTAAGGCCATAAACCCCAACGCTGGCCAAGTGCGGGTTGGAGACTGGCAAGAATACGTTGTGGCTACGTAAATCTGTATAGCAATAATAACTAACAATTTATTCCTTTTGATCTACAGTTACATCATGTATCATACAAGATCTTTTTACTTAATTAAACCTAAACTGCCCCTAAAATGCAACTGCTGTGCTTGAAGTCGGGTTCGATTCCCGGGTTGGGCCAAATGTTTGTATGATCTGTATAAAATAGTTTCGGAGTTTGGGTGTTTTCTATGTATTACATGTATGTTACACTTAGCTCGTTGTCATTTAGATCTCCTTTGTTCGGGACTAGATGACATTGTGTGTTTGATGTTCGTAATATTTATTGATTATTTAAACTATAACGTTATGGATGATTAGGAGTTTCGTAAGCAGCTATCAAGCATTTAAAACAGTATTATACTTGTTCACGTACACATACTAATTACGCATTAATTATGCTATGATCATGAAGTACATCTTAAATGTATTATCATTTAGTATTATGAAGACCCAATTTATAAGGTAACTATACTTTATATCGCACAATGATAGCTCACTATGAATAAAAAGTTTTATATTGGGTTAAAGGTTTCTGAGCTCCTGTTATTAACCAGAGTCGAGTCTCAGCTGTGCGTTCCTGACATCTTCTATCTATCATTGCTACACTTCCGAATGCTTTGTAATAAAAGATATTTTATTCCTACCGGCACCATTAAGGTCAACTTTAGTAAGTGGAATCAAAGTATAATTGATAAAACGTCATTGTCATCAACTGCCATTAACAGTCCACTGCTGGACATATGCATAGAAATATTACTGACATCTAACACACAACGCCATTTAGTTCCGAACTAAGTAGAGCTAAACGAAAACCAGCTAAGTGCAACATACATATTATACATAGAAAACACCCAAACTCCGAAACTATTTTTTGCAGATCATACTGTGGAGGAACGGGTGTCATGTCCCTCCAACACAAAGGGAGGATCCTCCGACCAGGCGAGGTGATCATGCCTGGCGGGCTACTGCCCCAACGGTTGATGTTGGGAAGTTGTATATATGTTAATCGGCGCGAGAACTTCTATTGCGCGATTTAGGATTGGTAGCTTCTTCGTGCACTACGTTACTCCGTAAATTCAGCGTATCTTCGGTAGATGGCGTTGTCATATATTTATGTTGACGCTGTATGTGGAAGTCGCCACAATACAAACCTTTGGCCCAATCCGGGAATCGAACCCGACCTCAAGCACCGCAGTTAGAGCTTGTGCTATGGTTACTAGACAACTGATATAATTACACATATACTTTTTTTATAAATTCATACATATTATATATTGAAAACACAGAAACTCCGACATAAACATTAGCAGATCATACAAATATGTGGTCTGACCTGTAAATCGTATCCGAGACATCAAGCATAGCAGTCGCAAACGTTACCACTGCGTCATCGAGTTAGTTTAACGACGAAGACGTGGAATACAGAAAAGAAGAAAAGGAATTGCAGTAACAGGGTTAAACGCCTTTTAAAAGATTGTGTTATTACAAGATTTGTAAGTGAAAAGTGGCAAAAGGTAGACTCCATTTGGGGATGTAATCCCCTACCCAGTGAACCGTGAAACGTGTAGGGAAATTTCTTCTTTATTTATTGGAGCTTTTCGCGTCACGTTGTAGCTTTGTCAAATATTTAGAACTTGATCAATTTTAGTGACTAACTTCATGTATCATGAGCATTTAGTTTCATTCATAAGTTATTAATGAATAAATAAACTATTATTTTACTTGTTGTGTTTTTTTTATTTTTTCTTGATGTTGCTTTACAGACTGATGCCGATTAGACGATTAACTAAATTTAAAATTGATATCTTAATATGCAAATTGATTTTTTTTAAATATATTAATTTACAGTCTATTAGAGAATAAAACCCTTAACATTAAGCTATATCTAGTTTAGTATAAGTATTTTAGTTCATATTACACGTTTACGAGGATTGAACTGGATCATAGCTCTATGAATGGACGGATAAATATATAAAAATAGATGTTTTATGATCCCAACGTGACTGTGTGATTTTAATATACATCTACAGGTGACTGGATAAAGAGGTTGTCTAAGTAGGATTATTTCGACGAACAAAAGTTCAAATGGATGCTACTCAGACGTTTAAAAAAAACACAAAAGTAACACTCCTACACGACTGCTGGATCTTATTAATATTCGAAAATAGATTGTATAAAACAAATCTTTGTCTTTTTATATTTTCTATTCTGTGCATTGATACGTTTAAATTCGTCGTTGCAAAGACATTGTGACAACGTTTCTATACCTGCCAACCAATTTTTTTAAACTTTTTGTATTGATTGGGTGAAAGGATAATAAAATAAAAACATAGTAAACTCATTGAAGAATATTAATAGAACTAGTTATGGAAATAGTTATCATTTTGAAAGTATTGAATTAAAAAAATCTTTTAACTGTTATTCAAACTTAGAATGAAAAACAGTTAATTATAATTTAATAATACAGCAGCCTTGATGGCACACATACTTCTAAATTTATTTACGTACGTCATAACTTAAGAGAAACTGAAATAAGAGCATAATAATGAGACCATGTAATATTAACTTCACATAATAATACGGCGTAATCAACGATATAGGGACTCATTTAAATATTCATCAAATAACCAATTAGCGTCGTATATTTGTAAGCGATCACCAGAACATGCTCAACGAAGGACTAAGTACATTGAACCTAGGTGGTTTTGAAATCCTAACAGTGATTGATACAAACGCAAACGTCAGTACGTCATATCATCCTCACAACTGTAATAGTTCCCCTTTGAATACACGTCACATCGGCACTACTCGTCACATTGTATTTAAGCCTGCTTAGTACGTCTCATTCTAGACCTTTATCTCTCCAAGACGTAGACTGATTGCTGGATAAACTACCTTAGTGATATGTACAATTAATGTTGCATTAAACAATAAAGTAATAGTTATAAAGATACAATTGAGATTGATAAATTTTGATAACTTTACTAGGCTTTTCAGTCTACTTACTATTATTTTTAGCCTAGTCTGCGATATCACTGAAATCTACAAAGATAGCTATTTTATTGAACGCATTTTACCGAAAAAGTAACTGTGAATTTACACTTTAAATGAATAAATAAAATCAAATTTCTTAAACTACTGTTTAACTGATGTTAAGATAAATTAGACATCCATTTTGTGGTATATTAAAAAATAATCTTATCAAATTATATAGTTCTGGTATTAAACAAAACTATGGATGGGCTTGCGGTTGATAAAGTCCATCCCATCAAAGGGAATCAGTTCAATTTGAGTATAATATTAATTTTAACCAGTTACTGATACCATATTTGAAACAAGTTAGAAACTAAATTATTCACATGAACTTTCGTGTAATATTAATTAGGAGTATTATTAGTTAGCAGAATTAATTCATATATTAAGAAGTGCTAACCGATTAAAGGTCTATGAATTTTAGCAATTTTACCGCGTTTCATTTTATAAGCTAGCTGACCCGGCGAATTTTGCTAGTTGACGACGGGACTAAGGAAATATAACATCTCCGGTTTTATTTTATTTTTTTCTATACAAACCTTGTCCTGACAATAATAAACATGAAAAAAGAATTATTTAATTTGGTGCAGTCGATCGAAAGTTATGCTAGTATTAAATACATAAATTTTTGTGATTCATTTTCATTTATATATTCGCAAGAAAAGATAGACTTTTTTAATAACGCAAGAACACATTATTCAAATTTATTTTTATTTTTCTTGTACTAAGTAGGAATGTTGTTCCGTAGAACATTTTAGAAGTAACCTTCCTTAATCCGCTGTCATTTCTAGTTCATTTCCTCTCTGATACGATGTATTGTAACGCCGAACCACATATCAAAAAAACTAACTTTTGTTAAGTTGCAAATAAAAACATTTTTTTGCTTATTTTAGGGTTCCGTACTTAAAGGGTAAAATGGGTACCTATTACTTAAAATTCACTGAACGTCTGCCCATTCGTATGTCACCAGGCTGTATTCCATGAACCGTGATATTTACTGTTGCTTTCATACCAACAAATACTAAAAAACAGAATAAAATATATATTTAAGGGGGTTCTTATACAACAAACGTGATTTGTTGTCTGTTTTTGCTCGATATTGAAATCTATAGATAATGGTACGGAAACCTTTCTGCGCGAGTCAGACTCGCACATGACCGATTTTTTAATATTGTCCTCACAAATTTAGTTTTTCATTATTATTGTTCGTTTTTTTTGTATTACATGGTATTGCAACTTATTGTTTATATGAGAAATGTTATGTCGCTTGATACTGTGCACTTAACAATTTATAAAGAGCTTTCATCAGTTATTTTTTGTGTAACAGTTGTTGGTGAACAAATGAATAAATCTTCTCATTCACTCCTGCATCTACATTTTACACTGCACTTATGTTAATAGAATAATTATTGATATGATTGTTATATTTGTGTTTAGGTATATAGCCAACGTGAATGTTTATAGTTTTGTTAACAAAATACAATAATGGCTACAAAAGACGAACATGAAACTAATAACTATTATGTTACTAAAAAAACTTGTCCAGCCAAGAAAACCGATAAAAACAATTTCATATGCCCTAAAAGATACTTCTAAATGCGATAGGAATATAAATTTAAAAGTGAAGTATCTCTAGAACATGTTACTAATTATAAAGACTGCCTCTGTGGCGCAGTGGTAGCTTACGCGACTGCTGTCCATGAGGTCTCGGGTTCTAATCCTGGGTCGGTACCAAATGTTTGTATGATCTGCAAATATTTGTTTCGGAGTTTGGATGTTTTCTATGTATAATATGTATGTATTTACAAAAAAAAAGTATATATGTATTAATATCAGTTGTCTAGTACCCATAGTACAAGCTTTGCTTAGTTTGGGACTAGATGGCGTTGTGTGTTAGATGTCCGGAATATTTATTTATATATAGAAATATAGTGTTGGAACTTTAAACCAGGAGATATCTCGTATATTTCTGTTATTAAATTTATATATCAACATAACTGTGACTAGTATTGAGTATTGATTTGAATGGTTAATTATGCAGACGTTAACTTCACACGTTAAAAAAAAAATCTTATATCGAACACACAATGCCAACTAGCTTCAAACTAAGCAGAGCTGTACCATGAAAACTATATCGACTGTCAGATTACAAATATATTTTTTTGTAAATGCATATATATTATACATAGAAAACACCTAAACCCGAAACAAATATTTGTAAATCATACATTATCTAGTCCGACGCAGGATTTGGACCCGGAACTTCAAGCCTAGCAGTCGCATACACTACCACTGTGCTAAGGAGGCAACATAAAGTTAGAAAATACGGACTACGGTAGATATATGGATAACTTATTGGTTTGCCACCAGTACTACACAAACAATTTCTCATAAATACAAACATTTCTAACCCAACATGTGACATAGTTTGCAGAAGACCGGTATCGAAACGTTTTCTACTGATGATGTTCTGGAAGCGCAAAAAGGTTTTCGAGCTTTTGATTTGTAGGACACACACAATATGTCACTATGGTGGCATCATCGATATTGTTAGAATATTAATATAATTTTAGCGTTTTCAATAAGTATTGAAAAAAATTTATAGTAACAGGGAATGTGTTAGACATATGCTCTATTAATTCTTTATCAATATTTTTTTAAAGATAACTCCTGCATAGGAATATTTATCCTGTGTCGTGGGGTACTTTATAAACATACATGAAACATACAAAAAACATCAAGACCTAAAACCATTTGTGGATCCCACAAAGTGTTGTCTCAAGTAGGATTTGAACCCACAACACTTGGTGCAGTACAGAGCGGCGTGGCGACCGCTTAAACTACTAGTCCAACCGTGCAGTAAAATTTGTAGGAATTATCAATCTTTATACTAATATAACATACAAATATATTTATTTTCTGATTGGAGTTAATTGCATTACTTCGTGTTTACATTTTACTGAAGATCTTTTTTATGTATCCTGGTACTTAAAAATCTGTTCAAAACAATAATCTAATAATTTGCACTAACTGAAGATGTTAGGAATTTTTTGTGAGTTGAAGTTTTGGAGTCTAAAAAATCTTGAAATAGTGCTTGCAATGCCAACTATCAGTTTTTTTAAGATGTAAGAATGATTCCATTGGAATTGAAGACAGATCTTACTCTTGTTTGTCACTGAAGCGGCATGAGACTTATGTCTCGGGAAAATTATTATCTTTTTTAATTACAGCCCACGATTTACTTTGTTCTCAAGGTGGCAGGTGTCATAATTAATATTCACTAACCCTTTCGCATCTAAATGAAGAAAAAAATCTAATTATATTTAATTTATTTCGGAGTAAACAATTTGAGTAATTATTTATTTTTGTGACCTTTTCTGCTGTTAATTAATTCCTTTTTTTCTCTGCAAAGTCGGGGTAATCTTTAATCTTTCTCTTAAGTGTTAACGTTCTATCTTTTAAAACATCAAAAAATATAATCTTCTCAATTACATTGATTATTTTTCCCTGTATACATTAGTTTCATCCACGAATTTCAGCTATTGGTTATTTATTATTTCAAATGACTATAAGAATAACGCACTTTAAATAAAAGATACCTACTACATTAGAAAACGCAAACAATTTGATGATATTAAAGCATATAGTATTAAAACATTTTTTGAACAATGTTATTTTCCATAAACAATGTATAACATTAGTAGTTATCAATAATAATAACATCTTACAAAACATTAATTATTATCAACTAGTTTCTGGCCGCGACTTTACCCGCGTGTATGTCGATTATCGCTGTAAAGTGTAGCCTATATCTTTTCCCATGCATCAAAGTATCCCCATGTCAAATTTTGCTGAAATCGGCAGCCTAGCCGTGAAAGCGTAACAGACAGATAGAGTTTTGAATTTATGATGTTCTCCTAGCCGATGAACGTCACGGCGGCCAGTCTCAACAAAAACCAGCCAATACGCAGGAGATATTATAGTGCACAAGTGTGCGCGCAAACACAGGTGCACTCTCTGTTCTCTCTCTCATGATCCGATGGGACGGTTAACCGACACGATTTGGGAGAGATTAGGCGCAGGACCGACAGCTTTACGTTCTGTCCAAGGCCCGGGGGTTCAGACCCCAACTTCCAAACTCCGAGTTGTTATTAAGTATTTCCATAATCAGAAAAACCCAATAAGAATTTTGGCCTGACCCAGGATTCGAACCCATGACCTCTCGTGACCGTGGTAGTCAGTCGGATACGTCGACCGCTAAATCAAAGAGGCATTAGAATTTATAATATTAGTATGAATATAGCGAATTCCATCACATTCTGCATCATGTTAAGACTATGAACATACAGATGCATAGTGTCAATAATACTCACAGTGGTCTTAAGATAACTAACCTTCACTTCGATTTTTATTGAACTATTTTAGTTATCATTGATTTGCTTTGAGTAGTAACTCTCTCCCTACTTACAACTTGTGGTTGTTATTTTTATCTGGAGTACTCTTCCTCTATATTAATTGTGTTCTTAATTGATTTGTTAAGTAATGTAGATTTTAGTATTGGATTTTAGGATCGTCTGCTACTCAAAATGTGACCAAAAATCATTTCATTTTAGAGGTAAACACAAATCAAACTTATAATATTTAGTATATCATAAAATTCCACTGTAAAAACTTTTCATACTTTAAAAGATCAACTTATATACATGACATTGAGTATATGACGATAATGACAGCAGTCTCCACATTATTACTTAATTTGTAACGAATAATGTTTAAGTATTCGTTTTAAATAAACTTTGATAATTCAAAATTATACTTGTGAAATACGAAACTTACAGTGTCATCAGCCAGTCTATCTAATACCGTTACTAGCTAATCGTGTGTTTTGCTTTTTACCATCTTTGTACTTGCTAATCATAAAAATAGTCTTATCTTTTATATCTTAAATTATGTATTATTTACCGACAATTTCTTTTTTTTATACTTATATTCGTGGATAAATAGAAATCAAATTAATCAATCAATGTTTGTTTGATGATTTGCGCAAGGCGGCTGACAGGAGCTGGATGCGAGAAGCATAGATCGAACTAAATGGCGTGCAATTGGAGAGGCCTATTTCCAGCAGTGGAGTGCGATAGACTGATGACGATGATGATGAATCTTTGTTTTTGTTATTTTTTTCTGATATATTAACATTTATTAGTATCGATTTTAAGTATGTTCTACCTTGTATTATTTTACCATTTTTACACTTAATTTTAAAATACAATTAACAAGAGAAGACAAGCATAAAAATATATTTATCGGAAATGTTTATTAGGTAGGGATTTTAATTTCTCATATAAAACAATGATTACAACGGGACCTTTTTGCTTAAGACTTCCACGGATTATAAAGTTTGACTCTTGGGCAGAAAGAAAAATAGAAACAACAAAACAAACATTGTTTAGTGTCAACTATATTTAAGTATTTATTTTCATAAATATTTTCAAGAAACTACTAAGAGGAGATAGCAAATAATACATAGCAAAACAAACTTAACTACTAACGATTTGGTATAAAAAAATGTCTGCTATGGTTTTTAGTATCATACCTTGCTCTTGCTAGATCTTACTTTACGTCTCAGTAAAACAAATGTAATGAATGAATTTATGACACCCTTTAACGAGCAAAGAAATACTTTCTAAATGACTGATTTAATTACAAAAGTATAAGTCCATTACAAGTGTTTTAAGGCAGTAAATTCTAAATATTTAAAAGTTATCCTTCATTTCAATAAATAATTAAATGCATATAGCAATTATTATTTATGAAAAACTAGGTACTTTCTCGAATGCTCAGTAGAATTGGTTGAACTGAGTTAAATATTATTTCTTCTAAGTCGCAATGAAAATATTCATTAAAAAATACATGCTGATTGATTTAAAATTAAAAAACTTTATGGTAATGAAATAAGTTGGAACAATCTTTTTTGAGACAAAGCAAAGTAAATTATCACATAACTGTTTGTTCCACCACAAGTTGTTCTACAACTTTGAAAGGGTTGATGGATTGGATCTGCACACAAATATTTAAATATATCAGTTTTTTAAGAATAAGTACATTCTTATAAGATTAAATTTCTGTAATTGAATGAATTAATAATATTCTTATACGATTTATCAGTAAAATAGACTGGATTATCAACTCATGTTTGCAAATTGAATCCTATTTGATACACATTTAAGTAGCAAATGAAACGTTACAAAAATTAGTACGTTTCTACATTTGATGTATTTATTATATATCTCATTTTATAAATACATGTTGCTTTACGCGTGAATAAACCGTCACTGGAACAAAATGTATCGATACATTTAAATCTCTTCTCCGATCATTTCGTTATGCTATTTCCTTTATAAGCTCCAATACTCGTGCTTAGAATTCAAAATGTTATTTACGCGGTTTATTGATAGAATCAGTATTCTTATCATACTGAATGGGCGATTGATACAATTTAAAATCGTACATATTTATCGTGAGTACACGGTTTGGTTTTAACACGAATAAGCAAATATAAAGGGTCTATCATTCATGTATATTTTGTGACAAGTAGTTGGAGGTACAGAGAAAATTTTATTGAATTGTATATTTAATGAAGTTTACTTTCCTTTCTTGTTTCTGTATTACAATATCTGCAAGAATGCCTAAATATTCCGATGCATATATCATTTTGTAATAGAAAACACACAATATTTAATAGTCAGAAACTCACTTTAAAACATGAAAATATTAAGAATTCTATTACGTAGTATACTCTATTGATACACATAAAATACCTTAAAATATCATTCCCGAGAAACCATAATACGAATTTAATAAGAATAAGTACATTCTTATAAGATTAAATTTCTCTAATTGAATGAATAAATAATATTCTTATACGATTTATCAGTAAAATAGACTGGATTTGAACTTATGCTTGCAAATTGAATCCTATTTGATACACATTTAAAAAGTATCATTTTGTAATAGAAAACACACAATATTTAATAGTCAGAAACTCACTCATGAATTTGAAAACCACCATCAATACGTACTTATAATATGAATTCTTTGAGTGTCTGCATTGAATTACGGAACAGGTAATGTTTTGAATCATTTAGACGCATTTGAATAAAAATGAATTACATTCTATTCTAATTCTATTCAATGCACAGATAGCTTAATGTTGTTTGAGAGTTCATTTAGTTTACTGCTAATAAATTTTCTTTTAACCTTATGAACAAATTTCAGAATAATATTTTCTCAGAATATCTGTAAAATTATCAATACGAGTATACAATTTCCTTACTTTGTAAAAATCAAATTTTGTATAATTCAATTTACATGGCATTTATTAACATTAAGTTAATTATTAAAGCTGTTAAATTGGTGCCTCAAATAGGAACCTATTTGTAAAAAATAATTTATAGTTAATTATCAAACTAAAACCATCAAAAAACATATGAAAAAATAGAATTCTCCGCTATTACGAGTACACGAAATAAATTTTAGTAACATTACAAGTAATAGAAAGTTTAGACTTACCTATGTGACGACACGGGATCGAGATTGTCACAAGTACTGTACTGGGGTCACGTCTTCGGTATGATCGCGCGCATTCAATAACAAACTTTTCAGCCATGCAAAAGCTTATATAGGTGTCCGCCCCGCCCACCGTCCGCCCCGAGGCGGGAGGAGGTGCGCCCTACAGCCTTCGCGCGTAAAACTTCAGCTGTGTAACTTTTTTGAACTTTGTCGGTGAAAAAAAGTGCGACTGCGTAAAAATTACGAATAAGTGTAGAAAATTGATAAAATTCACGAGAAAAATGTAAAATTAGTATTCAATACACGTTACTGTAGAATTTTACTAGCATACTAATATTTTTTTTCTTGCAATATTTTTTTCATTCAAATCGCAGTAGCTTAAAAGTAGCCGGCACAACATTTATCTCTGATTTATCTATTAACATTTACGTAACTATGTAGAACAAACCTAAATTGGTTGGTGGAAATTTGGTAGGCACCAATACTTTGATGAAGGTGAATAAATAAGATAGAAGATTGAGGAAAAAAAACCAAAAACTAATGGAGTTTCCTTTTCAATAAAAACACCCATTCCCGACAGAGATATCGCCTTACCTAATCGTAATTGTAATAGAACATAGTATCGGGTACCGATAGATTTTCTAAGAAATATTTTTAATACAATTACATAACCTAGACTTTCCGCATAATGTAATTTATGAGGAAGATGAATTCAATAGTTGGATAGGTAAACAATCTAATGAAATAATGATATTGAAAAATATTTTGACATAAAAATATGTATAATATTTAAAAAAACAGCCGGTTCTGAGCTGCGTTCAGAACCTGCTTTAATGGATAACTATGGAGGAGACCTATTTCCAGCGGTGGATGTTTTTTGGCTCAGATGAAGATGGTGATGACTTTTGAAATTTGAAATCATAATTGGAAATAATTGTTCTGAATCCAACCACACATAGAAAATAGTTTAAAATTCTAATTATTACCACCAACAAGACTTTTATCGGAATTCAACAAAAGATAAATGAAACACAAAAAAAGTTCCTACTGTTTTAGTTAAAATAACTTTTAAGAGGTTTACTTTAAGATATCTCTAGCTGTCCGAAATTGGCAATAGTTTAAAAAACATTTCAAAATTTTTAAAAGAGAAAATGTGTACTTAACAGAATTTAAAAAAATCATACATAATATACCATATCATGTTGTATCAATTTCACTCAAGGAACTATCCCCTGAGTTGAATTGATTAACTTACAATTCGATTCAATTCTAGAGTGATTCAAATTTGAAATAGAGAGCGTTATTACAATTTTACAATTTATAGATTCTTTCTGCAATATAATTTGCGTCTTGTAATATGTTAGCTTTATCAACACAATATATTATATGTATACAAATATTTTGCTTCGCATTTCAACAAACATTAAAAGAGCTATGAGATTGGCATAGTGACAAAAATTTTCTTGGTATAACGATTTTCGGAGCCAACAAGCAAACTGGTCACTACCTATCGGCTACCATCGCTCTCATGACCGCCGCTACCTCAGCACATGCAGTTCAAGAGTTCGAACCATGCTACCGAAGCTCTCCAAGCCGTATATAACTAAATATATTCAGGTGACAGTTTGTTTTACAGGTTCGTTGTGAGAGTCTAAAATCGCAGAAATAGTCAACTCAAATAATAACAGAACGACTTTCCCCAAAATACTAATTTCTTAATAACAGTCTAAGTCAAAGAAAAAATATTTATTAGCTTTTATAATTATTTATTCAGGGCAACGGGAATACAATTTTTTAACAAGTAAAAGGAAAAATAAAAGAGTTACTTTTACCTAAACAAATAGCCGCTTAGTTAAAAATTTAAATACAAAGAAAGAATTTTGGATTATACATTTTGAATTCCTTATGCTTTGTTTTGAAAAAATCCTAGCTCAAAATACGTAGCATAGATTTTGTCGCAAATAACTCTGTACGCAATGTTTTAATCAAATTATAATTTGACACTCTCCGCTGCCGCGCTGTAGTCGACCATTGTGACGTGCACGACTATTTTGCGTTTAGGAACCCTTATGGGCCCTTATTCCATGATCAAACTGACTCGAATTAAAAGATAAGAGAGTATAACTTTTATAATAGAATTTATCCTAGTTTATAGTTATAATTATACCATAATTTACACAAACACTTCATCCTCTTTTCTACACTGCCCGATGGGATCCATATGTGTTAGTAAAACTTAATGCAACATCTCTTTAAGATATTTTGTTAGCTAAAGACCAATATGTTTTAAACAAAATTTTTCAATATTATTTATCGATACATTTTACCACAATACACACAAACTATAAAACAAAGTAACACATTTTGATTAATACATGCAATGGGCTTAAAAAATAAAGTTGTAGAAACGTTAATAATGAGCGTCACACCTACTTCATTTATTTATTTGCATATTCTGCAACATCAGTTCACGTTCTTAACTTGGATTAAAACCTTTACGTTTGTTGTGCGTTTGTTTCTAGCATTAAAGCTCACCTAGAAGCTCGGATGCAGAGGCTCACCAGATACCTTAGTACATTTCTTATAGGATCTCTTAGGATTATGTACTGTTTTGCTTTAACGTCCTAACATAACAAGGTATTTATTTTCACTTTATTATTCTTGGGAAAAAAGGTGTAAGAATAATGGAGTTAAACCAATAGCTATTCTGGTACACAAATATTAGGCATTAAACTGCTTCTCTTTGATTAACCGTTTCTTATTTTACTCATATAATATGAAGACTCAGGTGAAGGCTTCTATAACGCTGGCATTTAAATGAAAGACAGAAAATTAACATTAATTTTTCTATGTATATTATTTATTCCTCTTTGAAATTTAATTATTGTAATTTTTTTGCGAGCCTTTTTCCCCACTGCGGTAGGGGTCGGTTTTAAATCTACTAAGATACAGCTGCCAGACTGCTATCAGACCTCCACAAGCCAAGTACTAAACAATATCAAAGTTCTGTGGAAACTGACTTTTTAGGGAGATGTACAAATGGGAACTGTGACTGCCGGCTTAACGTGTAACGTGACCATTTTCAAATTGGAAATTCCTCCATGTACCTAACATAAGTAAATAATAATCTACCACGCCATACTAGATCCTAACTTTTAATTTTGTATGAGTAATCTTCGTCACAGATGAATTTTAAAATTCATCAGATATTATTTTAAATAGACATTCTTTTAAACAATATCTAAACATTCTGTATTACCATACCTACGATACAGATGTGAGCAGTTAACCTCAAAACTTATTGCATCGAAATACATCGTAGTTGAAAACTTAGTTACAATGGTAGTTAATCGAGTTGCCAGCCCTAAAAACTCGCTTAAAGTTGCTCTCGTGGAATATTGTACAGTGTAAGTAAACACACGCATATACAAAACCGTTCACTACGTCATAACACTCGTAGAATAATCCATCATCAAGCACTTGACATCAGTATAATTACCGACGTGTTTACATAAAAACTAATTAAAACCGTTTCTTGTTTGATTTGTTCCAATTTTATATTCAATAAGCATTGAACGTTATAAATGAGTATATTGAACCACAGAAGTGCTTTGTGCGTTGCTGTTTTTGTAAGTACAAGAATTACTCATCATGAGCAAATAAAGCTTTTAAGACTTTGTGGCATGATCACAAAGATCACGAACACATTAATTCATCTTTTTAGGATTTTCCTATTATTGGCACTTGCCAGTTCCTTATATTTTTTTTCATTGAATGTTTAATGTCCGTACTTACATTCGTCTTGCATCTTTATTTGTCAGTGTGGCTTTCTTAACGTACTAGTTTACAAAAAAGTGAAAAGTACATGTATTTATTCATTTAATTTTTGTGTGCTTATGATAATCCCAAAATTTTTTAACCGCTTCTGCCATTTCTTTGTTTGTAAGTTGGGAAATACATTTCTAATCGAGCTAGCGTCTCCTCGAACGACTTAAATATCAAGATATCATTACTCTAAACAAGCTAAACCTAATCTTCCAATTCTAATTCTAGCGAATAAATACAGAAAACTGAATAGAAAAACAATGAAGAATGCAGGCAAAAAAAAAGTGCAGTTCCGGTAGCATCAAAAAGACTAGCCCGCAACCTGATTAGACTGAAAAAGTATGAGCTCAGGAAGGTTAAAGGTATCCTGACTGTCCCCTATTCACTATAGATGCAACAGACAGCCTTCTGTGCAGAGCACCCATGGAGATAGATGAAACGCCGCAGCACGTTCTCACAAAATCTAGAAGTGTGGCAGATCAACGGGCAGATATCACTACCAGAAACATGAAGTGACCTGTAAAGACTACTGAGCTTCTGGGATGATCTAGGATGGTTGGAGTTCGGCTCTGACCGCCCAGAATAAGGCGCGCCTCTGGCGCCCTCAGAGGGTATTGGCGGTCAGAGCCATATGCGGAGACCGCACGGTGTCGACCGAGGCGGCGCGCGCCTTGGCCGAGTGCTCGCCGAAGTTTATCGAGGGGTAGCTGAATTCCGGGCGGAGAGTGGCGTCCGCCCTCCGCCCAAAGAGATACGCGAGTGGCGTGAAGCCGCCCGTCGAGCCACGATGGCTCGTTGGTCTTAGCGGCTGGAGGCTCCACGTGCTGACCGTGGAGGCTCTCCAGCCGGTCATTCTCGAATGGGCAGGGCGGCAGCACGGGACCCTTTCCTTCCGACTGACGCAGGTGCTTTCCGGGCACGGTTGCTTCTGGNCTTCCAATTCTAATTCTACCGCGAGAAAAACAGAAAACTGAATAGAAAAACAATGAAGAATGCAGGCAAACAAAAAGTGCAGATAAAAAATGTTGTTTTTCTTTGTAACAATATTTATTGCAAGACTAAGTACATACATACGTACATGCTAATCAAGATTTAATTTTGTAATCTGCTAGCTTAAGTAACCTTCATAAAAAGAAATTACTCTTTCAAGTTAATGACTAGGCAGAGTAAAATAATTACAGGTATTTGATGGTAGTAGGCGCCGTAAAACACATAACGTACGAACAATCATATCTAAGTGAAAGGTAGTAGTACTATATGACCAAATACCACAATCGTACGCAACTTGAATATCGACAACTATATTAAAAGTAGGTAGGTGCATAACAGAAATTAATCGCGGCNCTGCAGTGAGGACTCGGCCCAGCACACGCTGGCGGTGTGCCCCGCTTGGGCACCGCAGCGTCGGGCCCTCACTGCAGTCATCGGTGGAGAGCTCTCGCTACCGACTGTCGTTCGCTCCATGGCCGGTGGCAAGAGCAGTTTTACCGCGGTCGTGACCTTCTGCGAGGAAATCCGCCGCCTCGCAGAAGGAGGCGGCGGGGAAGGCCCGGGAGGACGACCTCCACACGGACCCGATCCGTCGCCGGCGAACCGGGCGGCGGAGGCGCGCCTACCAGCGCCTCATGCCGCCTTGAGTGTGGCTGCGAATGGGCGCAACGGGTTTTCCCCTCCATCCGCTTCACAGGCCAGCCGTGAGGGGGGCGACGTTACGCGTTTGCCGCACTTCGCCTAAATTGAGAGTTTTACCATTAGACGAAGGAGCCCGCATTGGTGCGGGCAGGCGCTGGGAGGGGTCCGGGTGGCGTAGGAAAGCGGTTCCCGGATCTCTCCCGTTTCAGGCGCAGAGTGGCACACCGTGTGGTTTTAGTCGGTTCGATTCTCGAACCGATTCGAGGTTTCCACACGTAAAAAAGAAAACCACGTACAACGGCCCAATCAAGAGACTAAGTGTGAAATAGCCCGACAAAACAAACAAAACAATCTCGAATTCACATCCTAAAAATAAGAAAGTGCAGGAAGGTTACTGTTGTGCTAATTTACTGACTAATCCATTACCGTAATATAAATTTGATGTTTACAGAGTATTGGAATCACTCTACACAGTGACTGAAAAGAGACAACAGTGTAACCTACATAAGTATTTCTTTTATAAAATCGTGAGTAGAAATAAGATTGCCCATGAAAATAAAACATTGCTTAAATGAAAACCTGCTAAGATGTTTTTATATTATTCTGTAGAATGCTACTTGTGATACACAGGGTAATGGAAAACAAACTTTATTTATACACTATCAAAGAGCACTTTAAAGTGTATCACTATTTTATGTAGTTTATCTTTCTTAACAGATGAATGAACCTTCACGCAGTAAGGATATGTAAAAAAATTCAATCTTCCTTCCTCTCTTGGAAAGGACTACTTGCAGGTATTGTTTTCCACATTATAAACTCTTAAACTAACTTTATTTGCCACATTATTAAATATTTATAGCTTGTATTACGAGAATATTATATAAAATGGCCTATTGAAGTCGACTTCTGTATAGGTGTACATCAATTTGAATTTTAAAGTCTTTTGTTAACTTTTATTTCATTTACAAAAAGTTAGAAAAGATAATTAAAAATAGTAAAATTTGGTTACGTTTTTGCTTGTGTGAAGGTAAATGAAAGCATACTAATTACAAGACCTCGTAGATTAAACCCTAGATGCAAATGTTTCGCTCACGCTTCTGTTCTCTTGTAGTATTAATACGTCTTTTCGAAATCTAAAACAGTTGTATAATCAATTTTTCAAGCAAATTTACGACGTCAATTGGCTTTGGTGATGGTGGGTGTTTGTAGGCGTTACAAAAATGTAAAGTAAAGAGTATTTTTTAATGTTGAGACCACTTGAAAATGAATTAAAATATTTTGATTCCAAGAACATACAAGAATAGCAGCACCTATACAACATTTAAAAAAGTGCTTGAATTCTGGATGATATTAAGGTTAACTATGAAAACGTATTTGTTGTTAAATATTTGTTTTTTTAGTGGCACAGTGGGCATCGATCAATCGGGTCACCTGATCCTAACTAACTTCCGCTGCTTGCGGCGGACAATGCGCTTGACTAAGGTATCCACCTTAGTGAAGCGCATTGTCCGCCTTTTCAGTCTCAGAGTGGGATGCACTCTCCTCAAGCGAAACGAATGTTTAAGTACACTTAACCTCACTTAGTAAAAAGAATCGCTTAAAACCGGTTTTATGAAGTCCCATTTGTGCCAAAGCATGGGTCTCCCATGTATATTTTGTAAAAAGTAGTCATTATTGGCATAGCTTTATAAATGTACCCAAAACTTACTAGTATGGGAATATATACTGGGAATACTACTCAAAGCACGGTTCACTCCAAGCAGACACTCCTACATATTCTATGAAAAAAAACTCCTAACTACTTAGTTATTAAGACAATTATAAATAAATCCGTCGTTTACTCAGGTAACTCATACGACTCATTTGGTAAGTAATAACCAAATTTTCTAACAAATTATGTTAATTTAAAATCTATTGAAATCATGTATGTGTTTCCTACAACTTCGCAACAGAGGAAAATATGCAGCAGTTGTAGCATACATTTGAGTCTGATGACCCAGCTACATAAAATGCTGTTGGAGCTGGCTAACTTACAGCGCAAGAGGGATCTTGCACATCATGATAATTTTTATATTGTAACTACTTTTATAGTAGTTACAATATATCCTTTTATAAACAAATCCGTTGAACATAGCTAGTATGCATGATAATAGCCTTAACAGCAGGGTATAACATATGTTTATACATAAATATATCATTTACTTACAAATCAATTTCAGACCATAAAACAGAGTTTAAGTATCAATTTCACTTTAGCCCTAAAAGTGTACATAAAAGCATACATCTCCGAGGTAAATAGGCCGAAAATTATAACAGTATTCCATTGCCTTTTTGTTACAATACCTAATACATATTATTCTTAGATAGTGTTCAATGTATTAGTGATAAAACGAACAGAACAAATGGTAGTTTGAGGAGTACAATCGTAAACTCAATACAACTCTCTTAAGAGGTTATAATGTCTGTGTCCGAGTAAGTCATAAATGTGTAATAAAACAAATATTTGGTCTGGTTATTAATGTAAGAATCTTTAGTAGGGGTACTTTCCGGTTAACATATCTAATAATATATTTTTTAGTAGCTGGAGAATTATTATTAGCTTCTCATACTTAGATTACAGTGGTATAAGCGGCTACCTCGCCGCCTTCTACTGCGCCGAATGCTTTGGGTGCAAGTGCAAACCCCACATGGGATACAATTATGATTTAATCGTTGAACCACTATGTTGTTCTGAATTTAATTGTTCTTTGTGTATTTTAATAATATTTTTAAAGTCCCTCACGTCACAGGATATTCCTAAAACGGGTTCATTTAAAATGAAAAAACTAACTTGCTTTAATTAGAATATGCAAAGCTATAGTTGTCTATTGTTGTTATACGTAACAGCTTGTCATAAAATGGGCGTTATGCTTTAGGTATCAACCTACCTTAGCTTGATAAAATATTCTAATTGAAGTGTCTTCAAAAGTTGCACGTCATATATCTAATAGCTCATGGATAAAGTTGAGCACTACCAGACAAGATCGATAGAAAAATAATAAAAACGTAGGAGGCTACATCGATTTGCATAATACGAGTATAGATAGGAAGCCAAATTGTGAAAATTTAAATACCTACTTAATCATACTAGTTGTGGATCAGGATTATTTTCACTAGCTGATCCGCGCTACTTCTTTTATGTATGGCCCTGCCAAAATGAGCGTAATCTGTCTGATGGAAAGCATAAACAGAATCCAAGAGTGGTGGTCACCATAGCCATCGTGAATGCTGACAATGCAACATTGCAGCGTGGTGACGCACACTGTGCAGGTCTAGTGATACTTCTGCATCATTGGGCCTCACACTCACCAACGAAATACGACGGTACGAACGCTGTCATTTTACGTTGGTCTTCTGTGCGAGGGTAGTACCGCCGCGGTCAAGCCGGCCCGTTCGTGCTGAAATCAGCGTGGCTCTTCTACCTTTGTGCATATGCGTCTCTTAAAAGGAGTAAATTTTCCCGACTTTAAAAACATTTTTCGGAGATACTCGACTCCTATTACGTTTCGCTTCTATTTAAATACTACTACACACAACCTATCATCTGCGTCTCCTATTTCTTGTGGTATGAGCCAACCTTACAAGATTAACGGGTAATAATTCTTTCATTATTGTTTTTGTAAAACTTTAACCGTTTATGTAGCGCACGCTATGAAAGCTCTCAGAGGGAAAAATGTTCTCCCGTTTTCGAAACATTTTTAATTTATTTTCTGCTCTTTTCAAAGTCGGAGCGTGATGATATATGATATTGATTGATGATGATTTGGCGTATATGCTTAATTTTGAAAGAATTCTTCAATTCGGAACACTTCTTCCTAAGAATAGTGCGTTCAATCAAACGAACTCTTCAGCTATATAATCTTAAAGTATAGATAGATAACATAAGTATCAAAACTATTTTGTGATTTGTATACGTGCACAAAACAAAAGTTGTCTTTTTTGATAGTAATATTTTTTAAAAGAATTACATTTTTTATTTTAGCTTAACTCTACATAAAATATAAGCTAATCGACAAATCCCATACGGTTTAAAGATATTTCTACGTGTATAATTTACCCAACATATCAATAGCGTATTATTACTGCATGATTTAAAAGTCCGACTGTCTCTCAAAATAAATTCTGGAGAATCATAGAAAAACGCAAGAACGCCTTGATGAAAATTTACCCAGAAAATAATATGTCGTAGATAACATTTTAGCTGATGGCTGGCTGGTTATGGCTATGGCTGGAGGGTGGTTGGCGTGGCTGAACAGCCACCTGTATTCTAAGAAACAGCAAAAAATGTATGCAAGCGATGTTTAATTCAAACAACCCACATACAAATCTGCAATAATAAGTGGGTAATTTTCATTCGCACAATAAGAAACAAAAGTTTTCTTGTGGGTAGATTTGAAACTTTGAAAAATAATTGTCTGGCAACACATTTAGTTTCAGACATACGTAAATGAGATGACTACTATTCATTGTCATTATAATTCTGTTAGAATGAGTAGGACTATGCATAAGATTTAACAAATATTTTATCAAAGTATTTTTGTGTGAAGTTTGCAGTTAAATATGTACGTACGTCTGGCTGGCCGGTGCCATGGAATTAGCAGGTTATATAGACCTGGTATTGGTAAATTACTCTAAATTTTATCATTATTTAATAAAATTTTTAAAACAGATGTTATATAAATAGGATATAATATAACAGAGATTTTTTCATTATTCACTTTATCGCTGAACGTACAAACTACGTAGTACAGAATTTTTACTTTAAAACTAACAGAGCTAACATAGCCATGTTGGTGTTTTTTCTTAATCTTTTATGTTTTCTCGCAAAATTACAACAACCTCTGATGCCTAGAAACAGCCTCTAAGCTACGCCGCGGACGGACGTACGGATAAAAACATATCAAAATCAATCAAAGGACTACCAAAAGTAGATCTTTTATTCATTTTTCTAATAAATACCCTTACTACTTGAACAATACATGTAGAACCAATATTTTATGGTCTAGTGCAGATAGAGGCATAAACATCTCGTGTGAGCTATTAATGGTGTTACCAATTGACACCTAATACATCCATTATCACAATTTTTATTAACCTTTTTACGTATACATTGACTGTTATCAACTTAACGCAAGACTGCTATAGAATGAAACAGACGCAATGGATGGATGGCATTGTTTTAGTACGTCACAATAGGGAAGGTATTGCTATTAGGTCCGATTTTATGGCTTGAGTGAAAGTACCCATTAAAGTATGTTTTATGATCTGAAACTGATTTGAAAGTAAACTGTTAATGGACATGGTTTTACATAATGATTAACTGTCACTGTAGGTTGACATTGATTTTCAAATATGGTCTTGTTTATGGATTTTCCCTTTAACAATAAATTAGACGCTTTCTCTATACATCTTAATACTTTTTTGAATGATATGGTAACCAGCCGGATCAGCTATTTTTGCCAATGTCAAGTATTTGAAGTCTTCAATTCTAAGTCTTCGAATCTTCAAGTCTTCGTCGTGATGGAATTAATGATAAAAAATATAAAAAATCTGGATGACATGAAATGGGGACCGTCTTTCGCAAAAACAAAAAACAATCCCCACATCTTAACATATTCGATTCCAAAATCAATGTTCTTTCCTTGTCATGTCATGTCATGTTACATTATGTTTTATTACTAAGATATTATAGAAATTCTTAATTTCTATTATTAACTCAACATAGATATTTTATTATTAGATTGGTAATCCTCAATTCAATTTTAATTTGTAATACGAGAACTGCTATAATATTTCGTTTCACGGTTTTTTTATGAAATTGTTTTTGTTACTATAAAAATATCGTAATTGCGTCAGCCAATCTTCCAATAAGAATGCAATAAGATAGAACTGTCATTGGAGTATACTCGTGTTTAAGGTAAATCATTATTTTTAGCTTTAACCTCATTACAAATGCTATAATCTCTATGGAGGTATTTGATTAGTATTCGTACAAAGAAATACCAAGACTGAGTGGTCTCCTTTCTTTTTCATTATCACCTAAAACTTTAAAGAAATTAAATGTTACGTATACAGTATAACTTACAATAATTAAATATTAATATAGTCTAATAAAAAAGATATGTCGAATGTCTTTGGTTGAAACCTAAACTAAACTTTGCTGGACCATGTTTTGGTATGGAAATCTGGTTACATGTCTCTGTAAACGTACACATTACAGTAATATATGTGTAGGGTACGTGCGTAGGGGGTTAAAAGCAGCGCTGACCAAATGTTGCCACTGTCATAACATACGTGTTGCAAGTCTGCCACAAGTCTCGACGAGTTACTGAGGAAACTCGAATATAACTCATTTCTTTTTACATCAGATGTTCTATTTAAGGTTATGTTCTTTAACCGTATTGTCTCTCTATGGTATAACGAGCAGACGGGTCACTTGATAGTATATGACTACTGATGCCTTTCGACAACTGGAACTTTAGAACAGCAAGCAACCCTCCCCGAACTAGGAGGCCTAAGTAGGAAGAGGGGCTTTATTTACATTATATATACCTTCACCTCTTAATTATATCTTAGATTCTGTGATAGTCTAAGTCTAGTAGAAAAAAGTTTTTTATATTAAAATAAGACGATTTCAAACTAAATTAAAAACGTACATCGCGCGCCATCTGAATGAATGCTCTAGTTAAATTAATCCTAGTTATATTATAAACTCGAAAGTTTGTATAGATGGATGTTGGTTACACTTTCGCGTAAAAACTACTCAACGGATTTGGATGAAACTTTACAGTAATATAGCTTATACTAATGTTTAAGTAACCTATGTGTTATTCTAATGAATAACACATAGGTTACTATTTGCCGCTATAACCGACATATACGCGGGCGGAGCCCCGACCATAAACTAGTATTTTCTATAAAAATCTGTATTAAACTTATCTTATTTCTACTTTTAAAGTTTTACAATTTGACTCTTGAACTCGTAGTATCTCATTTTATGACGTGAGATAACAGTGAGAAGCTACATTTTATTTCATGTAAATATTAGTGTCGGCATGCCTTTATCTTATTGAAACTAATGTAAATACATACAAACATGTTACGACTAAAGCGAAAAGTACATGTACATTATTAGTATCTAAAATCCTTTATCTATTGAAAGGATTCTATTCCAAACCTCTATTCTACAGACACCTCTGAAACTGGCAACGCGCTTGTGTGTCTTGAGTGGCAAAAAAAACCTTTGCCATCCTTACCCTTTCAAAAAACATTTCATTTTTAATCATCCCTTAAACCAAATTACTATTTACTACCCACCGCTTAGTTCATTCTACGTTACTGGGCTCGCAGACACTTAGCCTTAAAGTAGATATGTCAATATAAGCATAATATAGGCTGGAAAGGAGTACATTAGGTAACCGCTTCTTCGGTCAAGTGGCGCGTGGACAAGTACGCGGTACTGTCACTTGAGTGTCCGCTGACGATATTACTTTTCAGTATCATGCACCTTAATATCACAATTAGTATTGCGGCACGGCCATTTTAATTAAAATTAAGCCACACCTAACTCTAGACCTTTTTATAAATTCCCCAACTAAAGACAGTGATAAATTATATAATTTATCATCTAGAACGAAATTGGGTATATTCTTTATTAATATTGTAGCATCCTCTCTTTGGTTGGTGTACGTTACGTAGACTTGCTCACACGCCTTCCCTCGCCGACGGCTCTCACTCAGAACAATAATGCGCTGCGTACAAGACTGTACGTCGACATATAAGTGAGGCTACGAAAGAGTGCATTAATAATTAACCTAGTGATGTGACTATATAGACTCATACAATACAAATATGTAAAAAAAAAATTATCATCTTTAAAGAAAATTTATAACCATTTCATTATAATTTATCTATAACGAAGGTTTTGAGTTTAATTAAAAGCGTATATTAATTACATTTAAGCCTTTTTTGTATTCTTATTCTATCTACATATTCAGAATAAGAATACGTAAAAAATACGAATACCTCTGCTCGTGGTCTCAAAAGATGAGACGAGTCCAATCTATTTAAGTGTTAAATAAAATACGTTTCTCTTTAGAAAAACAGAGTTGTTTGCAGTGAATTTACTTTATCTAATTTAAATAATTGTTTTAATTACAAATTCCGTCTATGAAAGGAGAGTGGTTGTTCAAGTTAACAAACTGAATAACTTAATCTTCAATCTAAGTATTACACCTTCTGATTGTCTCGCATTTCGTTATAGAAATCCTGAATCTATTTATAAAGTGAAAAATCGTGATTTGAAATATTAACATACTTTGCTAATTGTAAATTCAAAATTTACAAGACAATTCTTCTTAGACATTTTGTAACTTCATTGATGTTACACGAACTTAAAAATGGCGGTCATATATCATGTCTACAATCTTAAAATACACAATGCTACTGACTACAGTTCTCCGAGACAACAACAGATAATAACATATGTTTTCACATGAAGTTTAAAAAGATAAAAAATGGAGTACCATGCCAACACACGATGTACCAAATTATGCGTACATTAACATGTATGTTAAAGTTCGCATAGGACAATTATAATATTAAAATAAAAGAATATAAGGTACCTGGAATCCTGGTTCCTTATAACCCGTCTCCTCCTATTCATCAATACTTCTTCATAAAATATTTATATTATAAATTCCGATGAAACCGTTGATCGAGTTCTTTTCGCTTCAAAAACATTTACTGAGCTTTCTATTTTCAGTCTAGCTATTCTTAGTCAATATATATAATATATATAAATAATAGCTATATATAGCTATTCTTAGTCAAACTAAGTAGATTAAGACACTCTTTCAAGTCGGTCATTGCAAAAATCTAATTAAAACTTTAACCAGTTATAGTATAGTAATAGTTAGTTATGTTTCCATCTCCTTTTAACATTCCTATTTAGAAAGCTTAATACCTTAATCTCATAAAGCTTTAAATCATGTTCCTTCACTTTAAGCTTATTAAAGTTACCAGTTCACGTTGTACTCGTAAAATAAGCTGCACTTGAACTCTAATTAGACAAACTCACAATACCCCTATTAATGTTCATGTAAGTACAGTCAAAGTCAGAAATCGCTGCACACTACTAGAAGCTTCTCTTTGTAGATAAACTAGCTGAGGTTAACTGAACTTGCTCTTATTTAATATCTAATTCACAAGATAGTGACAAAGAAATTAATAAAATCATTCTTGAATCTACAATCTTTGTGTGGTGACGGATTAGTAATACAAAGTACTCTATTCATCCCGTAAGACTAAGGGATCAAGTTACGGAGAACAACTTCACTACAATAGCGAAGGAAAACTTGAAATAATTCCTGCACCAACCCGGCTGGCTATATATATATTTTTATGAAGAAGGCTAAGTTGTCAAAAAAGGGACATTTTGGCGATTTTTTATTTAAATTATTTTTAAAAGAAAATATGTGTGTGTTAAAGATGCCTGTACAAATCTTTAAAATAACAAAATACTTTCCAGTCTTGCTTATGGTTTTATTTCATAAAAGTTACGATTTTAAAAGGAATTTCTTTTAAATAGTATAAGGAAAGCACGCTAAATATTAGGTATGTTTGTGCTCTATAAAATCTGTATTACTGTTTATCTATTTTACTAAAAAAGATCTCGGCTATATATGTTTAGAATTGTCTATCTGACTGTACTGGTACCTGTTCAAGAACCCATATAGTTATTTCCGATATTAGAAATAACCGCGCAAGCCTTCCCAGTCGTAAGTAGTTCTAGTTTTTATAGGTTCATAAAGGAAATGTTTTGTTCCTTTAGTTGCTAACTATACTTTAAACTCGTTGAATCAAATCCTTGCTCAGCTACTTTAATATGAAAATCTAAGCAAATTTGAAAGTTTTGTAATATTTTTGTGATACTTCGGTTGATAAAAGTTTAGAAAAATGAGATTCTAAAATACTAAACTTCTTTCTTCCATAATATAAAATAGAACTTTCCATTTAGCTGAAATGTGTTTGTGTGTATAAAGTTAAGTAGCTAACAGATATTATTTTTGCTTAGTGTGAGTAGCGCTCTAACTTCGATTTGTTCGCAAACCATAACCACAATAAGATACAGCGCCGCATAAGACTTGCTTGGTTTTAAATGATGAAGTTAAGATAAATAAAGGCTGTGGAAACTTTTCAAATAATTTATTGGATCGGATTAAAAATGTGCAGTGTTACTACCCTTATAAATAAATAATAATAACCAACACGTCTAGGCAGCATGGTATATCAGGGTAAAACGTCGGTTTGAAAGGGAAGAAGGTTGTTAATGTAATTTGATGTTGATGATGATTGGACATCTTTAGAAACCATGAACATTAGAAAAACCGTATACGGAAATGAGTAATTTATAGGCTGGTTATTTGTTTACACAATACCCGACCCCAAATCCAGGATGCAAAAGTAGCGGCTGGGTACATTAGTGTGCCTTGGGAGAGCCTATGAGCAGCAGTGTGTCATAGCCAAGCGGTGTGCCTTGCCTATCTCTAGCAGCTGTCTGTAACAGACTGATGATGATGAAATTAAATTGCGAAATATGTAGAAAGATGAAGATTAGTTCCTAATTTAATAGTAACAACTTAGCAAAATTAACCATGGATCTTCATAAGTCTCTAAATAAATTTATAACAAATAACCAACGCTTAAAGCCATTATGACATCCATTTCTTTATCAAAATAACTCTGGTATTACCAATATTAGATCATACATATATTTATCATATAAGAATTATTGAAATCCTTTTTTTAATAGAAAAACATATATAGATGACCAGGCTAACTGAAAATCACAAATTATACTCAAATCACGGCACGGCAAAACTTTTACTAGGTTGGCGAATATTTACCGCGACCCAAGCACGTTCCAATAATCCTTGTAATGATATAGCAACCAAATTAATTAAAGTTAGGATCTGAATTCTAAATCAGATACTTTGCATTTAGAAGATTTATTGGTGGACAAGCGTCTAATAAGAACCTGAAATGACTTACCCCATTCTAGTTATAATTTATTTTTCCGTTGTCTTTTGATTAATTTAAGTCCGACTAAGTAAGTAGTACTCTAGTTATTATTCTACTGACGAGTTCTAAAATTAATAGGTATTTTACTTAATTTTTCATTGCTTTTTACCTTGTTATCAAGGCCAACTCGACAGGGTCGGTTAAAAGGCCTCCTACACAACATGCCGTAGGTAGCTGTGCCGGCCTTGCTGAGTAAATAATCCACCGGCTGAAAAGTTAATCTACGGTCTCCAGCGGCACGTGCCGGCGGTTTAATGATGCCGGCCCCATACCCGTCCTTACCCCCTCACCGTCATGGTGTATAGTCCCAACCCACGACTTGCGATAAAGAAGCGTTATAGCCAGACACATCTTCTGCAGAATCTGAATAATAGTCTAAGTCTTATCCCTCTTGCAACTTATGTGGTTACTATAAATAAATAACCACTTCCCTTCGCGGCGAATCCGCTTTATCTATATATATAGCACTAGGCTATAGGGGAAGTGCCCTTAATTTATTTTAAATACTAAATTACAGAATATCAAAAAGAGTTCTCTCAATTTCTCTAGGATTCCATCATTATGTTTGTATGATCTACAAATGTTTGTTTCGGAGTTTGGGTGTTTTCTATGTATGTATATGTATTTATATCAGTTGTCTAGTATCCATAATACAAGCTCTGCTTAGTTTGGGACTAGATGGTGTTGTGTCTTAGATGTCCGAAATTATATATTGATTGATTTATTTATTTATTTATTATATACCTACTGATTACAATGACACGACCTAGCTTCTAAACAAATGTAAGTCATTTTTGAATAAATATGTAGTACACATAAAATTATTAAAGCCTTTGCGTAAAATTGAGAAGTTCTTTCTTTCTTGAAGCCGCTGAAAAATCCTACAGTCAAATAAACATAAACCTAGCTTGCCATCAAAATCGTATCACCTAACAAGTAGTCAGAACCGGCCCGAGGCATGAAAGCGTTTATTTAAATAGAGCCAGCTGCTGTAGCCCCTCCGAACATTAAGGGTACAGGTGCTTTCATCGGCAGGCGCTCATGGCCTAGTTCCACTCGGTGATTAGAAACAATCACCGAGGGTAAGCAATGACGGCACAGCCAGTACCTAGATGGGTGACCGCTGGTGGCATGTTACCATGAGCGTCTCCGTGATTCGGAGGTCACGGACTGCTTAAGTCGGTCCGGGTTGTTATCATAGGATAATAGTCGTGGAGCTTAGTTGGAGGCCTTTTGAGCGGCTTAAAATCATTCAACGGTAAGATTACGTAATGGTGGCTACGTAGCCACAACGTATTCTTGCCAGTCCCCAACCCGCACTTGGCCAGCGTGGGGACGTATGGCCTTAACCCTCTCCTCAGAGGAGACCCGAACCTAGCAGTGGTACATTATGGGTTGTTGATTGACATCGGTAACAGTCAGACAATCATAATAATACGTGGTAATTTTTAAAGTTGTAATTCATATAATTAGGCTAGTTAAATTAATATTTACTAATTTTATATTTACCTACGTCTGAACCCATAACCATAAATTGTTGAAGCTTAAGCTCGGTAATTAATATTTCATGAAAAATCCAATATCATTTAGAGTGAATATTTTTATTTTATTTTTATTTTTTTATGGTATAAGCAGACGTATCGCCTGATGGTAAGCGATTATCACCGCCCATGGACACCCGTAACACCAGAGGTGTCACAAGTGCGTTGCCGGCCTTTGGGAGATGGGGAGGGGGATAGGTGGAGGATTGGGGTATGGGCCTCCGGTATCCTCACTCACTCGATGAAACACAGCGTAAGCGCTGTTTCGCACCGGTTTTCTGTGAGGCCGTGGTATCACTCCAATCAAGTCGGCCCATTCGTGCCGAAGCGTGGCTCTCACACGGTTAAAAATATACCATAAATAATTCACCAATACCATTTAAGATTACTGGTTTGTCTCTCGTTAGTGCCAAGAATCAGCTAAGAATGGTTACTTCTAAAATCAAGCATAATACCAGAGCGTAGTGTCCATTCTCTATTGCGTATCTTCACTAATGAAGCAAATGTAAAGGTCATTAACTCTTCCAACAAAAAAGTCATTAAAATACAAAAAAAGCGTTGGATAATGCTTCCCTTACGTCACACCATAAAATTTTTAGACCTACTTACTTACAAACCCCCTCATCCAAGCATCCGTTTGTTCGATTCAAACAGTAATATTAACTTAAACGAGCACCTACCTCCTAAATTTAAACGTCCGTAAACTGAAGATGTCATTACTTCTAAGACGTAAGCCATCGTTCAGAATATCCGTTTTATTGTTTGAATATAAAACCCTTTATTATTACTACATTTGATTGTAACACGTTTGAATCGCTTTTATGTTGAAATTTTACATATTAATCATAGATATAAATTCGATTTAGGTATTTTGAACTGTTGCCATTCATTTAATGTTGATAAGCGAACAGTGGAGCATGAATGCCTTATTTTAGGAGTTTGATTGATGATTTCAGGGCATGTTAACATAATGTAGAGTTGCCTAAATGTTGAATATTATCGACTTCTTCTATTATAATGATTTCTTTCGTAACTAAACCGATTTGTGATATTTCAGGATTTGTAAAACATCGTATCATAATTGAGAAAGGCTTGACCATCCAGGTAACAATGTTTACCTTGCCATTCTTTTGTCTGCAAATAATTTGCAAATGCATATTGTATAGGTAAGTAGGTTTTATCTGAGGAGTAATCAATATTATTTTTATTGATCAAAATGGCGTTCAATAAGAGAGGTCTATGTCCGGCGGTGGACTGTGATATGTTGATGATGATAAGGAAAAAATCAAATTTATATAAACAAATATCTGTCTCACTAAAATATTAAAACAAGTAGGAGAACCCTGTGCCGACATAATGGCCTCGCTGTCATATCTTTTTAAATACGCGATACTTTTAACTTAGGCGCCATCGACTGATCCAGTAAATCTTACCTAAGCATAAAAAGGTTTGATGACCTTTAGATACGTGATTACTAAAAAAGACTACAGGTGAAAAGAATTTTAGGTACTAGGCCATCTTATCTCATTTATAGGTCTAGATTTACGGATTAATGAAATAAGATGACCAGGATCATATTATCGTAAATCGAAAATAAAAATAATTATGGTCGCCGTACTTTTATTTAAATCTACCTAATTAATTAGGACATTTTCAGCACAAAGGTTCATTATTCTGAATAAGCTATTATTTCATTAATATTTGGTCCTTTGAAAGATAAAATAAGTTTCTCTTATTTTCATAGATTCAGATAAAAATATTTCCAATACATATTAGTGCTTGATTGATCCTTAAATTTGAACTAAATATCCAGTCTCAATTGGGATCCTACCCAAAAAGCTATCTTTTTCCTGATAAAAGCTTTGAAATTTGCAAAAAAAAATTAGACAACGACATATTGCCATTGATTTGTAGCTCTAGTGATTTACGATTCGTAATATTACTTTTACGTTTGATAGATTTCGTTATTCTGTGGTGCTGCCTACATATTCCAACTTTGAAAAATAAAAACTCTCCATCCATTTCCATATTGAAACATTTTAGTAATGCCAGAAGATGCAATAAGATTTTGGGCGCACAAACGTCTTCATTGTAAGGTAAATATATATACATATATATGTAACCTAGATATAGCATAAATAGTACAATATTACATGTAATCTAATTACTCAACTCTTAACAAAACAACATAGATCAAAATCATGATTAGCATGAAAAACCAATAATTAAAAAACAAAAGTTCACTTTAATTAGGTTTATCGGTACAAATTTAGAGTAGGGGTTAGATTAATATTGAAGTTTGAGTCGAAGAAAATGTCGATGTGTTAATATTGAATCAAATCGTCATTTTCTGAAACACTGGCGTAATTTCGGTCGGTTAAGTACGAAATTGGATGCACTGATGGGGTAGTGGTTTAAGCAGTTACCTCGCCGCTGTGGGTTGTAGGTTCGATCTTTTCATTAATCAGCACATTGTGTCATCGTCAAATCACTATTTTGAGTCCGAGTGTTATTTGTGTCCGTACGTAAGTGTTTGTCAAGCCCACTGCGACAAATGATTATATATTAAACTTCGTATATTTTAACTGACTTCGTAAGTATGGACCGGCTGGACCGATTTTTATGAAATTTTGTGTGCATATCGGGTAGGTCTGACAATCGGACAATATTTGTTCTTCATACCCCTAAATGATAATGGTGACTCACCCCTAAATATTTTATATTTTTTATGGCAAAACAATATTTGCATGTTCAGCTAGTAAATAAATAAAAGTAAATATATTCCTAGTACAAGTTGTCTTTTTTACCAATTACACTGAAAATATTATTGTCTTAATGATTTCTACAGCACACAAGCTTGACATAAAAGGACCTAAATGAAAACGTTTACTTTGAAAGTTCTATACCCGTATTTCAATCTTTGACATGTATATAATTTTAAATAATTATGTTCGTTGGAGTGTCATATAGTAAATCAGAACCTCCTTGCTAAGGAGATGCCTATGCTCAGCAGCAGATGGAGAAGTTTGTTGATGTGATGTTTGACACAAACTGGTCGTTCAGTGTTTCGTTGCTTTTCACCGAATGAGATTAGGGAAGTCCAATTATCGCACTGCATCTGATTCATGGTTGGGGAAATCGAATGCAAATGTCCATGAACGACGGCTGCCACTTACCATAAGATAACCTGTTCACCCATTTGAGAAAAGAAAAATGACCCTACAATTGTCGTTTTGGGTCTGGGTTTCTTTATATACGTTTCATGTGTGTTTGTAGAGTTCCACGGAAGTTGTATCAAACAAATATTAATACTCATTATAAAATTCAGGTACGTGTACGGGGTAAATAAAAAATAAAACTTTAGAGTTGTAATGTATATATTTTATATTGAAAATGTTCTTACACAAGCTTGAACAAGACAAAACGAAGTACGAAATAAGTAAATTGTGCAAGAGGCTATAATATCAAAGATTAATTTTAGATCTAATTAAACATAGTTGCCCATAAACATTTTCACAAATAAACAAGATACAAAAATTAAGAATATTTCACATCGCGAAGCCAATGTAAAGGCTATCGCAAATCGACGAAGCTAATTTTTATTGTGCACTCAACCTAACAATAACTTTGTTTCTGAACAAAACAATTGTTTCAGTGAAACTGAAACATAAACCAAACAATAGATCAAAGTCAAGAAGCAGATTACAAAATAATATTTCTCAACATTGAACATTAAGGCACTGGGTACGGAAAGCCTCAGCAAAGGAAGCCTTTGCTACATACAGGCCAACATATGATTTGGCTGTCATTAAATAATTGAACCAACTAATAACGTTTCGCAATAACAATGTTTGTACTATCGGGATTTCTAAAAACCAAAGAAAACATGATTTTTAAAACAAACGTCAGAATAGGTAGAATAATTGTGTGATTTTGTCTTAACATAGACATGCTTCTTCACGTGAAATAACAAATAAAAGAATTAAAGGCATTATTACTTCATGAACATATTCAAAATTTATAGGCAAATGTATAAGTGATTTCAGTTCTTTTTTTGATAATAAAATGAGTGCTTAATAAATTAAAATTTATTGCATTATCTTGAAGCTTTCGTCACCGCTTTCTACAAAACTTTTTGTATATGATAAGATTAGATATTTCGAAGACTTAATCGAAATAAAATATGTGTAAAATAATGATGCTGGGTTATTATGCTTCTGGTAATATAAACTGGCTGGTAATATAAACCATAGGAAACTGTGTTCTGAATACATCAATTGAGAATTCGAAGAATATTTCATTTTATAATTCATTTATCTTTTAAATACTTTATTGAATACAATACTGGTTACTTATTAAAGGGTTATGGGAATTACAATGACACAGGCGTAACACGTAACTCCACAATCTATTAAAGGTATGTCCATATTGGATATCTATAAATTAATCATTCTACCTATTAAGACTCCATAAAGCACTTCAATGATTTTGCCAACGAACAATGAACTTATAAAACAATATGAACAACGATACACTCTTTATAAATATAGGTAGGCTGTACAAATATTCAACCGTTTCAAATGAGTCTTTTGAGGATGGATTTAACAAAATGTCAAAATTTCAACCGTTAACAATAAATATTTGAACAACAACAATACAATAAGCTCCTGCGTTAATAGTATCTGTTAATAGACCAAGAGTATCGGAAGACTGAAATCTTTCAACGAATCTACAAATTATTATACTTAATCATGTAAATGCGTAGCAAAATGTCTAAATACACTTCAGATGGTATAAACGGTTTAAGAGGTATATTTAAAAGAACATTATTTCACCGTAACCAACTGACACAAAACTATAACCGACTCATAGAGGTTCAAGGTCATAAATAATTTTACGAGAAAATATCTTTTGTACTTGCTATAAGGCTTCGCCTAAGTTGCTAGCCCAGTTATTCAGTAAAACAGTTATCCTATTGAGATTAACCGATAATTCAATACAAACTTACAAGGTTTATATTTGCTCTCTCGTTCATATATAAATATATAGTTCACATTTATGACAAATCCAGCTTTACTGTTCGTTTATAATAACGAGTTATTAAATCAATCAAAATTAACAAAACGCCTACAACAATCAATTACATAAAACGTACTTGATATACACATTGCGTAAACGGCATCACGTAATAAAGTATTCGTCTAAAAATATAACAAGCACCCACTCTCTTAGTAGAACACAATACACAGATACACTGAAGATAATAAGACACAGTTCGATGAAGCACTGCTCAAGACGTAGAAGAGTCTAGCGGAAGCCTTTGGGGCCGAGATGGTGCACGTTAAAGTGGTAAGCGAGGGTAAGCAATGCGGTGCGGGAATCGAATATAAGTAGAAAGAATTGTCCCAACCACTTTATGGGTGATATTCTTTCTACGTCCTCATGTCAACGTGCCTGCATCAGCCGTTGGCACTGAGCCAGCAAGTACTTCTTTTGCTGTTCATCGTACAAGAAAACGACCTTGCCTGACCCTGAGCTCGTGAACATGCCCAGCACCTTCTTCTTGGCGGTCGGTATATACACACCCTTGTTTACCGGCGTTGGCACCTCGGGAAGTTCAGTCCATAGATACGTCCACATGATCTGTTTTAATATAAACAATTGGCTGAGTATAAAAGTATAAAAAGCTTTTTAGTTTTCTTTTCTTTCACAAAAAAATTACAAATAAAACAGTTATGAAGAAGTTAAATTTACAATTCTCACACGTACCTGCCAACCGCCGAACACGTTGTTCTTCTCGATGTACAATATCCGTTTGTCGGTACACATGACCACCTCCTTAGAGGGGATAACCCACACGTGCGCCTCATAGGTGTCGGTGCTTAGGTATTTGCCCTGGAGTACATAAAGAACGTGTATTGTTGTTATTGCTATTAAATTTATTTATTATTCCAAAAAATCTTAGACTTTTTTCGGAATCGAGCTCCGTGGTATTATCCGCGGTATAACAACAACCGCAGTACCATGTACATATGCATTTAGTGCAAAGAAAAAAATTTAATATTTCATACATACAAATATTTGGTCGAACCAAATGTTTGTACGATCTGCAAATATTTCAGCCAAAATTCGGACATGGGTGTTTGACAGCCAAAATTCGGAAATACGTATATATTTACAAAAAAAATTAAGTAATCTGTCAGTCAATCTAGCTATCATACAAGGTCTGCTTAATTTGAAGCTAGACGGCGTTGTGTGTAAAATGTCCGAAATATTTATTTATTTATTCATACATTATGTGTTGAATAATTCTTTTATTATTGATACATATAACTTTTTAAGAACATGAATCGACAATATCAAGTTCATAACTAATAGAGAAAAGGAGTAGAGAGAAAATACTGACCTTTTCTAACTCGGAGAGTATTTTGTACCCCTCAGCGTGCACCCTGGAGTAGGGAATGACGCGAGAGTCCGGGGGCATGTACCGCGGCGGCCGACGCTTTGTCACGTCTTCAGACAGATCTGCGGCTCTAAAATATATTTAGTACTTAGTATCTAAGCTATTTAAGCTGTCTGTCTCTTTCAGATCATCACGTAGATGGTTCCAAATATATTATAAAAAAATGTACCTACCAAACCAACAAACTATTCAAAAAAATCATTTCAAAGAAGGAAAATTAGAATGATAAGAATTCAGTAAATGCATAAAGTTTTTTTAGAAAACATTCAAGTACTGGGAAACATTAGAAAATAGCATACCATAGGCAGGTATTGAATAGACACTACCGTCAAGGCAATATGTAGGAAGAAATATTATAATAATAACCAAACTACAAGTAATTGAAGTTATTTCTATCAAGAAAATAAGCCTATTGTTATATATACGTCTATGTTCATGTTATGTAAATCTACCCTATGGGACTTTACGTACGTACACGAAACGAACACAAAGCACATCCAGACCAGGAACATCAATTTATGGATCACACGTGTTGCCCCATTTGGGGTTTGAACCCACAACACTTACTGCAGTAGAAAGCGGTGTAGTGACACTACTACTGTGCCGATATTACATGTTAATTCTTATCACTATACCTTTATGTATATTCAACTTACCTGGTCACCTACAATGGTGCAAAGCATGCAAGTTCAAATACTCAGTCATTAGGCAATCACAAATTAATTGCAAATTATGATAAAAGCGGGTGCGAGATAGCGATATATATAATATCAACACACAAATACATATGAATTTAATATATCTAAAAGCACTATAAATATGCTATGATTATATTAAGAGCTGCTTTAAATTTATTTATGTTCTCATGAGCCTTAATCTGAACATGTACAGTAAACATCTGATTCCAGTCCTCAACATATAGCTTAATCTCTGTGAGTGTTGTCACTAATGTCGTTTTGGAAATTACAAAGTACATTTTAAGTATAAAGTTTCATATTTATGAAGTCCTAACTTTTGCCCCCGTGTATGTCGGTTATCACGTTCTCGCCTTGCCCAAATTTAAATGAAATCGATGCTGCGGTTTAGCCGTGAGAGCGATGCAGACGGACACATTTACTTACAGCGGTAGTGTATGCGACTGCTGTTCTTGAGGTCTCGGGTTCGATTCCCGGGTCGGTTCAAATCTTTGTATGATCTACAAATGTTTGTTTCGGAGTATGGGTGTTTTCTATGTATGATATGTATGTATTTACAAAAAAAAGTATATATGTATTTATATCAGTTGTTTAGTACCCATAATACAAGCTCTGCTTAGTTTCGGACTAAATGGCGTTGTGTGTAAGACGTCTGAAATATTTATTTATTTATTATTTAATTTATAATATCAGTGTGGATTGCATCACATTTGAAAAAAATGTAGGTGATACAAAAATAATAAACATGACGCTTGTTCGAAATTACTTAGTCGGTTTCATAATTAGCTGTCACAGAGATCAAGCTGTATTTTAAGTACTGTAGTAACTACTAAGATAAATAAATACTGCAGAATTGGTAAAAATAAGATTAAAGAAGCTTTGCAGAAGGAGAATTTAAATACTTGATACTAATCTGTAACATCTATTTTTTTTTATTCTAATTCCTTACGTATAATATACGTACGCAAATTTTATTTATTAATTAACTTCATAATACTTTATGATGACCCGAAATAATGAAATGTGTATTATACGTCTTTACATGTCTTGATAACTAATAATGCTTTCAGCTAGAGTTTTCTATATTCGATACGACATTATTTTTAGTATACCATAAACCTTCAAGTTTGGCCTAAAGTTTCTCATCGGTACTTAGTAACAATGATTACAATTTCTTATGTTACAATATTCCTACTTTATACTTTTAACAGTACTCTGAACATATTATTTTCAAATTAATAATAAGTTAGATCTAAATCTATGCCAACAATTTGACTTACAGTGTGTAGACAAAATAGCATTTTTGGGACGAGGGAAGTTACTTTTTTGGGACGTTAGGGGCTTATTACAATCACAATATTTAAAGGCACGTATTTTTAAACATCAGTATAGAAAATTTCATCTCATTATTACTTATAAACCATTCACAATTATGAGATTCAATAATAATCTCCATGATATATAAAAATATTAATTGATTTATTTTTTAATCTCAAAAAGTTTTACAATGATTTAACCGCTACGAAATCGAGCAGTTGTTATTTACTGTTTGCATGTTAATTAGGTACAAGCGGGTATCTTCTTTTCGACAAGTGTAGGACTAGACGAACTTCTATCAAGCCTATCTACATGTATATACTTTTTTCTTGATAACGCAGAGAACACTCGCTAATACATTCGAATATTAGGAAGTAAATTTGGTTCGCTACGGCTTAATGGTATACTATAAATAATGCAGTATATGCGTATGAGTATATTCGCGGTAACCTCCTAACAGAGGAGAGCAGGCCGGAGGTGAAGTCGACGACTCCTCCGAGCGGGCGCACGACGAGCCGCACGAGGCCGAGCCCGAGGCCGCGCGCGAAGCCGCCGGCGCCCCCGGCGTGAGCGCCCTGCACCGGGCTCTGCACCAGCCCCCGCACGCCCTCCACTATACCCTAGCGCCAAACTGCCGTTACACCGCTGCCACTGCTGGCTCATTATCCTATTCTGCATGAGTGTACTCCACTCTGCACGCCATAGAACCGAGTGCCGACCGATTATTTGTACGATATCAAACAAAATACCTACTTATATTGATAAACCGAGTGCCGACCGATTATTTGTACGATATCAAACAAAATACCTACTTATATTGATAAACCGAGTGCCGACCGATTATTTGTACGATATCAAACAAAATACCTACTTATATTGATAAACCGAGTGCCGACCGATTATTTGTACGATATCAAACAAAATACCTACTTATATTGATAAACCGAGTGCCGACCGATTATTTGTACGATATCAAACAAAATACCTACTTATATTGATAAACCGAGTGCCGACCGATTATTTGTACGATATCAAACAAAATACCTACTTATATTGATAAACCGAGTGCCGACCGATTATTTGTACGATATCAAACAAAATACCTACTTATATTGATAAACCGAGTGCCGACCGATTATTTGTACGATATCAAACAAAATACCTACTTATATTGATAAACCGAGTGCCGACCGATTATTTGTACGATATCAAACAAAATACCTACTTATATTGATAAACCGAGTGCCGACCGATTATTTGTACGATATCAAACAAAATACCTACTTAAATTGATAAACTATCTTTAATAAAGTTTGCTTTCGTGTTTATAATTAAATTAAAGATATGTCATTGGATATTTGTTTTCTATACTGAGTTCGTTGCTGACAAAAAGATTATAGATAGTGGTTAGTTATTTATCTTTACACATCTAAATGTTTAATATAGAACTTAATATGTGTATTTGCCAACATGAACTATAACATCTCAGGTTTAAGCTAAGAAAGAATTGGAATTAGGTACCGTCGAAAGGTTTGAATATTTTGGATTTTAGATAACAATTCTAGTCACATTTTTGTCTTTAGTTACTATTAAAGTTAAAAAATACTATGGTAAAGCATTATTAATTTCACAATTTGTGTATTAAATGTACAAACTTTTGCCATTCGACTTTGGATTATTACCTACTTCGTTTCGATTATACGGTATACTAAAAATAATGTCGAATTACAAAGCATTCGTTTTAATACGTTTGTTGAAAATATTTTTATTTGGCGTTATATCAATAACATAAATAATTTCTATATATATAAAAACCAGTCTTAAATTATTTATCATGCAGCCCAGAAAAAAATATAATACAGTATAGCGTCAGAAGCAACAAGCAAGGCCATGCATTATTCTGTCCGTTTATTTATTCACCTCTTAACAGCATCAAGTGACCCAGACGCGAAGTCGACAACCCCAGCAGTGGGCCTGGCCACTAAGCCCACAGCCCCTCTGCCCAGTCCCTTGAAGAAACCTTCGAAGCCCTGCTCGCGAGCGCCCTCTATTGGTTTTGTAAATACACCAGTTACGCCGTCTACCACCCCCTGTGCGTTTAGAATGTTCAATGTTTTTAGTTTTTACACAGCCTCAGTGTTTACGTTGATAAAATGAAAAACATTCCTAATAACTTAAGCTAATAAAAATCCTAGTCCTTATTTATTCCAAAATTATTAGGGTCGGCTACCTGTTCAACCGTATTTACCTGAAGATCAGTTGTCAAACCAAATAAAAATGGAACAAGAATTCACACTATGCATTTGATATACTAAATAATTTACGGTAATTGATATCGAGTCTTGTTTATTTAAAATGACCTAAACTTGATATACACTGCCAACTATTCCTAATTAGGCAATCTGTAGCCTAATAATCAGGATTATTAACCACTAGACCATACATTTAGTCAATAATTGTAGACTTGAAAAAATCCTAAGGAGATTTTAATTCATAAAAAATTGACTAATAAGAGTTTGTTTAATATTATTTCATTGGGTCATCAACAGCCCTTAACAGTCCACTGCTGGACATAGGTCTCTCTTTTGTAAGGAGGTTGGCTTACTATGCCACGCTGCCGAGGATGGTCGGGACGGGTTTTCCCCTCCATTCGCTTAAGTGGCCAGCCGCGAAGAGGGGACGTTACGCGAGTGCCGTACGTCGCCTACATTGAGAGTTATTTAACAGCAGACGGTGCCTGTTTCAGTGCGGGCAGGCGCTGGGAGGGGACCGCATGGAGTAAGAAAGCGATTCCCGGATCTCTCAGGCGCAGAGTGGCACACCGTGTGGTTTTAGTCGGTTCGATTCCGACACACCGCCACGCTGCAAACCCCAATCGGGATGAAGGCCCAAGGGAGTTTCCACACGTAAAAAAAAGGAAAACTATACCCCACTGGCCAAACTGGTTGGTATAGTGTTTGTTGTCCTGTTTAGTTTGTCCTTTAGTCGCCTCTTACGACACCCATGATATGAATAGGTGTGGTGACATTCCGTATTCTTAATGCATCTCATGGTTCATTAGATGTAAATAAGTTAAAACTAAAGTATTTCACGTATTTACCATGACGAGCCCTTTTCCGCTCCTTGCGAGTCCTTCCTGTAGGTTTGCTGGCGGTTTGTTCATGTTATCTCGACGACGGCGTTGGTATTCCTGTTAAAAAAACAAGTTACAGACAATACTGTGTACAGAACTAGTTTTATAGCGGTGACTACACGTGTCTCTCACTTTTATACACGATTTAAAAAAAAAAAAACTTTACGAAGATGTGAATTTTCGCCTACATATTTGAATTCCTACATTCACCTTTTATGTAGCAATCACGATAGAAAGCTACGGTCCCCTAATAACCTTCTTCTGCGTTGTACGTCTCATAATTCTGAGTTTGTAGGCTCATCCTTAGTTGTTGAGTCCGTTCTTCTTGGGAATGAGTTCCCGCTCCCCCACGGTCCCGAACACTTACAACAAAGTGGGCAAAAGTAAAGCAGAACCTTGTACAACAATTGGACAAATCGACTTCCTCATGATTGCCATCTACTGTTATATATTTGTGTATATGTATGATTGTATGTTATGTGTAACAAGAGCTACATAAAAACTTCGTGACTTAAAGGTAAATACATACCTTATCTAGAGAGAGTGCAGCAAGTCCATGTCCCATAGCACCTGTAATACGTGAGACAGCGCCGGCCGCCCCGCCCACTGTGTGACCCACCAGCGACCTCACACCGAGGAATAGACCCTCGGCAAACTCACCCGGACCTTGGATAGCACCCTGGACACAATTCACTTTGTTAATCAAAGATACAGAAGAATGCAGAATGATTTTACGTGACACAGTACTTCTAAAAGGATCGAAGGGATTGGGATTCCCAGACAGGCGACTCGAATCAGTTCGACTGCACGGTTGGCCTGGTGGTTTAAGCGGTCGCCAAGCAGTTTTCTACTGCGCTGAGTATTGTGGGTTCAAACCCCACATGGGACAACACTTTGTGCAAACCATAAATTGATGTTCTAAGTCTGGGTGTTCTTTGTGTCTGTTTAATGCATGTTTGTAAAGTCCCTCGCGACACTTGATTTACTCCTAATGCGGGAGTTGTATTTTTTGCAAAAAGAAAAAGGTTCGATTTATACGTTAGAGTCCTTATCTATGTACGGTTCCCTATCATAGCCTTTCTATTATTATACAATATAAATTTCTTTCCATATACTCCTAATTATCTTGATACCCAGTCACCCCTTTTAAAAAGTTGTGGCACTATGTTATGCTCCGTGACAAAAAAAAAACGACTTCGAGTCTGCTAAAAGTACTGAAATTTAATTTTAATGCCCGACCGGTCTCCGAGGCATTCGAGACCCAACCTCTCGCTACAGGTGAATACCTGTATCTCGAGAGATAGTGTCGCCTAAGCGTAACATTTTGAATATAAGACTAGAAAAAAACTTATGCAATATTTCTAAAAATGGTTTCACATTTTTTTTCAATTAATTACAAGAAAAATTACAATTAATTTGGTGTTCCAATCTGATACTGTTTACAATAAAACTTTATACTATAAAATAGAGTGTATACCTGGAAAGGCTCATAGAACAAATCTTCAACGCCCTTCTTCAACCCAACGACTAATCCATAAGGATTACCGATCACATCCAGACCGAGCACCAACACGTACAGCTGCTTCAGCGCCTGGCCTGTGTAGTGGCTCTGCACTTGTTCCATTAACTCCTTTTGTGATAAGAACTCATACGAGCGCTCGTAATACGACAATCTGAGGACAAATTTGTCTCTTTAAACTAGCATGTTATCAACAAAATCTCATAGTTTTAATGGCGTTTACAAATTTATGTAAATTATTGTAAAAATCAGTATCTACTACTAGACTAATATGAAAAAACTCGTAAAATTTTTACTATACCACTGAAATAATTTTAATTCGATTATTTAGCGAAACGGTTATGGTTGTGATAAAGATGATTTTGAAGAAATGGTAGTCTATTTAATTGGTTAAGAATTAAGGATATAATGGTTTCTATTACTACGCTTTTAGCATTGATTTTTGATAAAGTGAAAGGTAAAATTATCTTTTTTTTCATGTAATAGCTGCCAAAATGTTTTTCCTCTGTCTGATGTATGGCATGAGCAGAAGTCAAGATTGTAAAATAACTACAACCTGATACGAAGTTTGTAAAACAAAAAAGTGTGTGAACTTATATACACACATTAGAGGTTATACTTCTCTGGCGTAACAAGAAATATTGAAAGCTAAAATGTTGACTATAGTTAAGGTGTGGTATGGTACGGTGAGGCGCTCATAGCCCAGTTGCACTCGGTGATTAGAAACAATCAGCGAGGGCAAGCAACGACGGCGCGGTCAGTACCTGGATGGGTGACCGCTGGTGGCATGTTACCATGAGCGTCTCCGTGATTCGGAGGTCACGTTAAGCAGTCGGTCCCGGTTGTTATCATAGGATAACAGTCGTGAAGCTTAGTTGGAGGCCTTCGGGCGGCTTAAAAACATCCAACGGTAAGATTACGTAGCCACAACGTTGTCTTGCCAGTCCCCAACCCGCACTTGGCCAGCGTGGGGACGTATGGCCTTAACCCTCTCCTGAGAGGAGACCCGAGCCCAGCAGTGGGACATTATGGGTTGTTGATTTGATTTGATTTGATGGTACGGTAACAGTGTTTCGGTATTTTGTACGGTATGCGCGCGCATCGTAAAAATTGACTCTCATAATTTTTCCCTAAGGCGCCAAAAGACATATAACTTAAAGAGAGAGAATTATAAAACTTACTTGAAAACAACGTCATTCATGTCGGTTAATGTGACGCCGATACTTTGTAACACGGTGCCAACAAATGAAGGCAATTGAGTAGTTCCACCCAGCGAGAAGGAAACATGGACCTGAAAATAATTGTTTAGAATAAAATTAATTTAAACTGTAATGTAAATATAATTGAAAACTAAACCTTACTCAAAGACGTTAGAGCCTAAATTTGTTTTAATAAATGTTATAAAAGTACCTTCAGTGGGGACAAATGCAGATTGTCGTAGAAATTGGAGTCTGAGGCCACTCCTTGTGCTGCTAGTGCTGCTAACGGTTGTGCTGCCCTTTGTAGATCTTGTTGGAATGCTTCCAGCTGCAATGTAGTATGTCATGATAATATATAAAAATAAATAAGTGTTTGTTGTATAGCGGGTCTAACGACAAAAACGGTGTTACAATTATTAAAATAAATTCCTAAACTAAATATTATAAACGCGAAAGTTTGTATGGATGGATGTTTGTTACTCTTTAACGTAAAAACTACTCAACGGATTTGGATGAAACTTTACAGTAATATAGCTGATACATCAGAATAACACATAGGCTACTATTTGCCGCGATAACCGACACATACGCGGGCGGAGCCGCGGCCATAAACTAGTATAAAATAATTATACAGATCTTTGAAGTCATATATATAAAACAATGTTGTCCACCATAACGTCATCGGTTGGAGTACGGGCCTCCACAATGGTCCGCAAGATGTATCCTGTGGGGAACCCAGGTGGAACACGAATCGGTTTTCAAAAAAAAATCTGCTTTTATTTCGGTTTCCGAAAAATCTGCTTTTATCGAAGTACTAATGACTCACCGCTTCCTGCTCAGTGAGTGTCTTCTGCGGGAAGATGCTCAAGAGCGCGTTGATAAGTCCCATGTCGACTTTGACGTGGAACTCTTGGATTAGCACCTTGTAGTACTTGTACTGGCGGACTTTGCTGTGTTGCATTATGCGCTCCACGATAGCTACTTCTATAAATGGCTTCATTCCTAAAAACAATATGAGTTCTAATGAATGTCGGTTTAGAAAATACTAAGATTTAGAAAAATTTCAAACTGACTGTTTATTTTTATTAGGACTTATACCGCCCACTCTCCCACCACTATAACACCTATACACCAGGATCGACAGCAGTGACCCACGAGCACATCGAGTTATAAAAATTAAACTGTCTTGGAACCAGTAACACAATTAATCAGAAGAAAAACTGGAGGAGTTGGCTGTTATATAATAATGTAATATGACAGACTTTGTAGAATAATATATTAGATAATATGTTCATAGAAAAGTGACACAGATACATTATAAAGTGATATTGGAACACCTATTAACTGGAAAACTTTTTAATCATTATTTATTTATTAACGTATTATATCACCTTCATTATAATTACAGGTAGACTTATGCTTACCGCAAGGATCATCATTCGCCACAGATCTTGGCGGAGGAACAGGTGCCAATACAACAGGGAAGGTCGGCAGTGGCAGTTGTTGATCTATTTGTAGTCGATGTAATCTAGCGTGCAGTCTTCTGGAATGTGCAGTGAGACCGTACGAGACCCAAAGACCCGGTTCTAGCGTGCGACGTAACAGACGAGGAGAGGGCTTTGTGACACGCATCTCTTCGAAATTTACCTGTTGAAAGAATAAATCCACACTATGTATGTTGTAAGATGCGACAAAAGCGCAAACTACGGAGGACAAGAGGAGTGATATAGTAAAGCCAAATCCTCCTTACACAGGAAAAACCTATGTCCGGCATTGAACTTAAGACCATTGTTGTTGAGGACGGCACATTGCTCACAAGTAAAATTATTTTAAAAAAAACTGACTGCGTCAATATCTATCATCTTGATTAAATTAAGTTTTTTTTAAAATAAAACATATAAGTATATATATATATTCGTAATCAACGTCAAAAATTATTTACTTTGGTACCAGACTCGATGTATTTTGAAAACATTTCTTTTGAGATTACTTTTTGGCGCCAAAAATCATATAATTTTCTTTTTTTTTAATTTTGATGTACCCAGTGTCACTCTCACGACTAAGACGAATCTATTGACACCACTCACCGTTTAGGCACTAGGGCGTGCCAGAGAAATATAAATACATACACTCGTAAAACACGACCCTTTTTCTTTCGCAGTCGGGTAAAAAGATGTAACCGGTCTAATATACATACCTCAGTTTTCTCATCAATCATAACTAAGGGCGATGGCGGTTGATCGTTAACAATTTTCGCAGTCGTGTATCGTTGGTAAGCTTCCTCGAATTGTTGCAATTTAGGTTCATCTATCTTCTTGAAACGTCTAGCGCCCATCTTACACTGCTCCCATATAATACCAGAGCTAAAACGAAATTATATGGTGAGTACAAATAGAATTATAAGGGATCTTTGTATAATCAAATGTACAAATAAGTCAATTAGAAGAAAATGAGTTCCTAAATTGTTTTTTCTTTCTCGTTAAATTAAGATATACAAAGATCGTAGTGTGATGTTTAAATTCGTATATTATTCCTGGATAAATAATTAGGTATATCCCAGACTAAAAAACATGATGATATTCCCAGAGATTATGACGTTTCTTCAAAAAGATAATAACTTTCAGTTTTACTATATTAATGTATTAGACGAAGACCAATCAATCTCAAGTCACAGTCTGTTCTCATATACCTTTCTCCAATATCCTGATATTATATAATACCTGATTAATATAATACCTGACTGCCTCGGTGGCGCAGCGGTAGCGTATGCGACTGCTGTTCTTGAGGTCTCGGGTTCGATTCCCGGGTCGGGTCAAATGTTTGTATGATCTACAAATGTTTGTTTCGGAGTTTGGGTGTTTTCTATGTATGATATGTATTTATTTACAAAAAAAATAGTATATATGTATTTATATCAGTTGTTTAGTACCCATAATACAAGCTCTGCTCTGAAAAGTGTATAATACGTAATTCTTACGTAAATAAAGTAAGGTAAAGTAAATATTTCGTTGTTAATCAGAAACATCATCATAAAACACGTTCATTGCTCCTAAAAAGCCTTAGAAATTACCACTTGAGGCTAAATTGAGTTTGCCACAACTTTGTAAACAGAGATCACATATATTCCTGAGATATTTTGACATAAACATAGTTCTAAAATCAGTTATTCACAAATATTCACTGATCTTTAGTCACTTGATTAAGGATCAGTGAATCTTGTTTCAAGAGGCATTCAATAATAAAATCTCTTTCTAAAATCAGTTTTAAAACTAAATTCCAAAGTAATATTATATTAGTGAATATCGTAGACGTTACTTCGAAATGCTGATGTAGACGATCTCGAGTCGCTCGGGGTCGTTGACGAGCGAGAGGCCGATGCCCTGCATGGACAGCACCACCTCGGTGTCCACCAGCTCCGCCTCGCCGATGGTGTGAGCCCCGCTCGCCAGGATCGCGTCGTCCGTGAACAGAATCACGCGTTGCAGTCCATCGAGGAACGATACCCAGTAAATCGGATTGTTCTCGTTGATGCTACAAACGATATAATATAATATAAGCATGTGGCCAGGAAATAACATCATAAAGTTAATCAATAACGCAATGTCAAAATGAGTAGAACAAATCTTTAGTCCTTTAGTGCATTCGAACCCGTTTTCATGTGTAGTACACACATAAATATATCTGAGAACTTACGAATATTACATATACTTACAAAAACTCTCCAATTCCATCCTGTCGGAGATCATTTTCGATTTCTTTGCGTCCGTGACTCTCAAATATGAGGGTTCGTGGTCCCGCAGGGTTATCCCACGTATATAACATTCTGTTCATTGACGGCAGTGTCCTACAAACAAATAAAAATAATATTTTAACGATACATTCTTTAATTAAACTTTCAATCAACAACCCATAACGTCCCACTGCTGGGCTCGGGTCTCCTCTCAGGAGAGGGTTAAGGCCATACGTCCCCACGCTGGCCAAGTGCGGGTTGGGGACTGGCAAGACAACGTTGTGGCTACGTAATCTTACCGTCGGATGTTTTCAAGCCGCCCAAAGGCCTCCAACTAAGCTTCACGACTGTTATCCTAGGATAACAACCGGGACCGACTGCTTAACGTGACCTCCGAATCACGGAGACGCTCATGATAACATGCCACTAGCGGTCACCCATCTAGGTACTGACCGCGCCGACGTTGCTTACCCTCGGTGATTGTTTCTAAACACCGAGTGCAACTGGGCTATGAGCGCCTTTGTTATGTACATTTAAATTAAACTTTAAATGTACATAACATAAATAAAACTGCAGCTCGAGAACGAACCAATACCTTTTTTGATAAAGCACAAGGAAGCTTTCTAATAGAAAGGAAATAGTAGAAACAGCACCTTTCTTTTCTCAAGAAAACATAGCTGTCCAAATTTTAACGTCAATGAAAAAAAAACAAAGGTAATAATAATAATATTTCGGATATCAAACAAACAACGCCATCTATTTATTTTATTTAGGTACATGAGATTTTTTTTTTAATTTATTGGACTGTGACAGGTCAATTACTTCTGACAGAAGTTTGTTGGGGCAGCTATTTACAAAAAAATAATGTAAACTCACTTGATATTAACATTCTCCTTTTCATACACCACGACTGGGAATGGCGTAAAGTTAACAAGAAGTGCAGGCGCGTGGCCGTCGCGGTACTGGCTAACAGTGATGTAGGTACCGCCTTCAGTCATTTGCACTTCGACGTGAAGACCTCCAAACTGTTCAATAAATAATATCTTGTTATGTGTAATCAAAAGGAATTAGAATAGTGATTTGTTGATTAAGGAAAAAGTGCTGCGCCTAAACAAGGGGTAACCAGGCCGTAACCAGCACTGGAATGAAGTATACCCTCCGTGGCGTAAATAACATTCAATTATCATATTAATTTCTCAAAGAGAGAAAAGTAAATTTTAAGCAGGCGACTTCCGATACCGGGTTATTGTATACTCTATTTAAATAAAACCTGTACCAGGATCACTATATATCCTTTTTAATGAAGAACTATATGAAACTTTCATATATTTATGCAAATTCAGTGAATGATTTTTTACTTACATAGTACTTTGAGAATTTCAAATAAATAATAAACATCTAGATGGAAACTTGGTAAACTTACCTCACTATCCAATTTCAAGCAAACCGAGTGTTGTTCCGTGTAGAGGAAAGGTGCGGTTATTACATTGGAGCACTCAAGACGCAAGCGTAATAGTTTTTCATTCGATTCTATCACCGGCCATAAAGGAGCACTGGACTTTTCTGGTACCTAAAAATAAATAAAACCATGTTGCGAAATATTACAATTTATAACAAAATACTATTATTTTTTTCTCAGTTACATGTCTAGAAAGGTATTGTTTGATTTATTTACTATACAACGTTCTTTCGATTCAATCTAAGCACGATTGGTATATTAACTTTTAGGATACACACCTATATACACATAAATAAATAAATATACTTACTACTACATAGATACATAGATAAATAACCTTTCATCGTCATCATCATCAGGTTATCCGTTCGGAGAGCACGTAAAGCTATCGGTCCTGCGCTTTATCTCTCCCCGGTCGTGTCGGTTAACCGTCCCATCGGATTATGAGAGAGAGGGAAGAGGAGATATTTGGCTGGTCTCCGTTGAGACTGGCCGCCGTGGCCGTAACCGGCTAGAAGAACATCATCAGGCTATCGCAGTCCACTGCTAGACAAAGGCCACTCAAATTGCACGCTACTTATTTCGATCCTAAATAGCCTTTACTAATAAGAATACAATCTGCGATTTCTGAGTTAGAGCTCTAACCTGCTTACGCGTAAAATATCATTACTTTACACTATCATTTGCAGAGGTGAAACCATAATCAGTAGGACTTTATTATTATTTTTAACGAAAGAGCCTACCAAAATTACTTTACTCTGCCTGATTGTATTAGTAAAATCCAAGAGAAGTACTATTTTCACGCCAATAAAATTAAATATTCATTAAATCCAATACATGGATTATTCGTAAGTCTTACTTAAAGAAAATATCTTACCGTTAACCAAGGATCGCCAGGCCGGTGGAGTTCTTGATATTGAATCGAGAAAGGAGCTTCATTAATAATAAGGAAATACGGCGTGAAGATAACCGTCTTTGTCAAACTGTTAAATGTAAGCTGATTGGTAACTGCCACCTGAAATAATAAGTCAGAAATAATAACATAATAATAATAACATAATAATAAATAATAATAACATAATAATAACATAATAATAACCTGAAATAATAACAGCATACCTATATGTAAAACAATGGTTCTTTAAATATAGTATTCGATTTTTTGTCTGTATAGAGTTAATATAAATTTGGATCGGATATTTGACACACAGCGTCATCTATTTTCCAACTACACGGAGCTCGTGTCATGAAAAGCTACGTTGATTGATAGAAAACTTCTATACTTTTTGTAAATAGTATATAAATACATATAAAACACCCAAACTCAACATGAAGTGATGCCTCTAGTGTTACGGGTGTCCATGGACGGCGGTAATCGCTTACCATCAGGCGATACGTTTGCTCGTTTGCCGCCTATTCCATAAAAAAAAATTGAACACATTTGCAGATCATGCAAAAAATTTGTACGACCCGGGAATGAAAACCCATTAGGTATAACAAATATTTCCAGTAAAATTATTTCTTAAAATATTAAATACCTGATAAGTTCTGCCTTCATATTTGCACATCACTACACCAGAACTTCCGGGGACGTCCAAAGAAAATTTCTCGGACCATTCTCCGAATTCTACTCTAATAGCCGCTTTCTTCTTACCGAAGAAATTCTTGGCACGGAACGAGAACAGTATTGGCTCGCAGTAATCTTTGGGATGGAATATAACATTGCCTGTTTCATCCACGTTCTAAAAAAGTAAACATACAAATTTAGTTTAACTTTATTTGTCGGTTTTATATATATTATACCATATGCTTGCTTACCGGAAAACCAAGCTGTTTAAATTAATATAACTGCTTTTCTTGTTAAGACTTAAAAGTGAGCGTAGTATTATTAGTAAACATGCGGGATAAACATGCGATGAAATGGTAACTTCTGGATAAAATCATAATTATTAAAGCTTATTGTGCACATACGTTGAAGTACTTCACACACCAAGTAAAAAGTATATTAAAATACGCAATAAAATAATCCTATTGATAGATTTTAATGCTTATGTCGATGGTGTCATTAATATAGTATTAGTTTATGAGAGATTATTTAATCTATATGTATGAAAGAGGAAGGTGCCTGACTAAGACACCCAGAGATCAACGCACAGCCCAAACCGCTGAACCTAGAATCCTGAAATTTTGCATGTAGGTTCTTTATATAACGTAAGTGAGCACTAAGAAAAAGCGGGCAAAAGGTAGTATTTTATATTTTCTAGTAAGAAAATGTATTTTTAAATTGCAATTTCAAATACTATCATGAATACTGCAAAACATTTTCGTTACACAACTGCATTATCTTCCTAATCTTTATAATTTATAAAATGATTTGGGGTCGGCTATTAATACTTTCGTTACTAAGTAGCATAAATATAGGATATAAAACTTTAATGTGGTTGACTAGTAGCAGACTATTTAATTGATTTGGAACCTGAGTTCTTAAAAATATGTTAACGACAACTGTGAAATTCTGGTCTAACAGTTTTTCTAAAGAAAGTGTAAATTTTTGATATATATTTTAACTCGTAGATTGTATTTACTTATGATATGATACACGTTTACATACTAATCACATTAGTTGATATACTACTTCCATTTTTTATTCTATGTTATTTCTATACGTGCTACTATGAAGCAAAATAATACAGCAGGGTCATATAATCCAAAAAGCATTTCTACAATATGCGTGATTTAAAAACAATTTAATCAAAAAGAATATACCCAGTCATTCGACGTTGTCGTCTTTTCTGTGTTCAAAAACATATAATTGTTCACTATATTTAAATAATATTATATAAATATATATATACATAAAGTAGGTAAATTATATCCAAAACCTTATTTAACACTATATGTAGTATAAACATAACATTATCAAACTTGTTTATCAAATATAGTGGAGTCAAAATGTTTGCACTTACCGGCAAACATGTTGAATGCCGTCTAATAAATTTTCTGCAACGTGAATGTTTAATCTGTAATTTATATGAGTTACATAAAACCATTACATCCCAATAATGATATTTAACCAAAACATCCATTTACTGATATATTATTAATTCAAAAGCAACTATCTGTCAGGTTTAAACAACTAAACCGCTGTAGTGATTTCGATGAAATTCTGTATAAAGATACTTTGATTCTTAAGGAAGGACATAAGCTACTATTTACTGCGATAATCGATATACACGAGAATCGCGTGTAAAAGCTTGTCCTCATATAAATATGTCTAATACATTTGTCTAGTACAAATATCATGGAAATTTGTATTTCCTGGATTGATCTATGACCCCACTAAATGATGCATGCTAGATATAAAAATAAAAGGCAATTATAAAGAAGTGTGAAAACCAAAAGTCCTAATATTATTTTAAGATAAAGCTGTTAGACTGATGAAGCTAAATAACCAGAATATTAATAAAAATAAATGTTTTATAATGTACTAGTAAAAAGGGAAAAATGAAATATTCACAGTACATTGACTATCTCAAAGATACCTTGTTGGGAGAGCTGGAGTCTTTTTCTGGTTTCTTTGATTTCTGTAACCACAATGTTTCATAACCAATCTAATTGTGTAACATTTCAAAGGGTGGTGATTCAAAATGTATTATGAAAAATGCAAATTAATGACTGGACATACACAGTTAGTATAGTGCAGTAGTTTTTAGATTGCCACTGCTTAAAATAGATAGGTGATAAGAAGAGAATACAAAATACATTGGTTTTTCAAGTACAGGTACCGAGCATCAACTCCAAACTACGTACTATAAAAGGATATATCCTCAAGGAGTGAAAATTAGTCACACGCTTTTGAAAGTTTATTCGAAAGTATCTCTGCCTGTCTGTTACGTTAACATGGGTAAACCTGTACCGATTTCAATTAATTTTGGCACAGATACTTTGATTAGGCTACTCTTTACGACGATAACCTACATACAAAGGGACGGAAGCGCTGGAAAACTAGCATATAATTAGATCATAAAACGTAAATGTAAAATTTGTAGTAAAAATCATCATCTTTCCAGCCTTTATTATTTATTCCCCAGATTATTTGGGGTCGGTCGACCACTAGTCAACCGGTTTTACCTGAATACCAGTTTTTACATAGAGTGACTGGCATCTGACCTCCGCCACCCTGAGGGTGAACTGAATACGAAGGTTGAACTAGTTGTCAGTATATTTCTGGATGTCGTAAGAAAGCGGTTCCCGGACCCCTCCCGTCTTAGGAGCAGAGTGGCACACCGTGTAATTTTAGTCGGTTCGATTCCGACAGACCGCCCCACCGCAAACCCCGGTGGAGTGAAGGCCCGAGGGAGTTTCCACACGTAAAAAAAAGTTGTCAGTATATTTGAGGGCACTGACTTTCCCAGTAACGATTGCCATTGATGTTCATGACAACCGGGACCGACGGCTTAACGTGCCCTCCGGGACCGACGGCTTAACGTGCCCTCCGGGACCGACGGCTTAACGTGCCCTCCGAGGCACAGCTGGACCACCATTTCCCATACTCCTGACTACTATTAAGGATTTCTTATAAGAAAAACCCAACAGCAGACCCACCCCGGTATCCAACTCGAGAACTCTTTGATTTGCAGTCGCTTACACTAACCACTAGACCAACGAGGCAGTTTGTAGTAAAAATGTGAACTAAAATAATATTTGTATTTAATACTGTTAAAAATATTACACGGTGCATTCTTCATATATGTACATTAGGAGTATCGCCATATTTTGATACAATTGCCGACTTCTGGAGGTTAGTGTGCGTGTGACTATTTTTTTCCCCGGATGTAGGCATTTTTAAATTTCCAACGGCTAATATTTAAAAAAGTACCAAAAAAACAAAATTGCCATTATAAATCAGGGTTGTTTCTGTTACTAATGGATACTTTACCTCGGCTGTTAACGGCTAAGAGAATAATATAGAAGTGTTCTACTTTATTTGAATTAAAAAACAAACAAAGTACAGTAAATATTGATAAAAATATAACTTTTTGTAACCGTAGTTCGCCTTAACCGTGGTTCAGTGTACCCTTTATTAATCTTTTGTAGTTATGTATATTGAAAAAGACATTACAAGAGACTATTTTCATGGAATCTGTTCTCATATTATTATAATTGATAAGTAAAATCTACATTTACAGAAATAGCAAGCAAAAAGTAGAACGACATGTTTGTTAATTCTACAACAAATTACCCCATATAAGAAACAATTCCACATTACACTGCAGATGTAAAGACCGTCACATAAACCACTTCATTTAAGTTACTTAAGAAAAAAAAATCACAAATTCATACAGCGCCAACCTGTAAAACCTCATCACAAATTAACAATTCCGAACTGATAAACTAACACTGGCATTTATAAAACAAATTAAAATCCTATTAGATCCTAAACATGCTTACCCTATAGCATAACGTGAATCCAGTTTTGTTCAACATCCAGAACGGGCAGTAAAGTGACAACACTTGCGTGCCTTCCATGTCCACGCTGTGCATGCCCAAGTCTAAGGTCATAACCGCCGGGCTGTCGTGAGATTCGAACGACCATACAGACAATTCTGTTTCGGAGTCTGGTAGATTCTTTGTACACACCCAACATTTGTCCAGATAGTTTGGAATCTGAAAAGGATCACGTCTTTTAATCCTCGAGATAGGCAACAGACTGCCATTTGCTTAAGGCAATGAAAACATTTATGAATTTTAAAAATGTAATCATATCAAAAATGTAATGATAACCTTAAAGATGGACTTATCTCCTGATACTGTATTGCTGTATTGTTGTCCTATTTTGTATTGTGATAAAAATTAATATTGGATGTATTGGCGATTGTGAGAAGAGAAATAACCAACTTATTTGTCGGCCGATACTAAATCTGTGCATTTTTTGTACTTTCATAAAGATTTATACATTTTTATACTATTTAATAGCCCGATGAATCTATCTGCTGATAAAACATTTACAGATTAAGGGGCTGTTAATGTTTTCCATTAATGTGATTGTTGTGTATCTTTTTTTCTGAATACAGCTATATAGTATTCCCTTTGTGTCTTGTGTAGAAACTAAATAATAGTTTTATGTCTCTTCGAAACCAGAGTATTACTCTATCTATCAAAAGAAAATAAAATTTGAGGATTGTTCTTTATACGAAAACCTTTAAATTTCCTGAGCTCCTCAATATATATTTTTTAAACTTACCATAACAACAATGGAAGCTTTATTTGGTGCCAAATGCACCAAATGGAACATTTCTCCTGGCTTGAATACTTGTGTCCTCATCAATCCCAACTGTGATACGACAATATCTACAGGCAGGCAGTTGTGTAGCTTCACAGCTGGCTTCAGGATCAAGTCGTAGCAAGACGATGCAAATGTGTGACGGGTTGTGTGCTCGAAGAATACTTGCTCCATCGTTCCCACAGCCTGTGTAAAAATTTAAGGAAAATTAGCTAGATAACCTTTATTGTGGTATTTTTGGAAGCTCTTTATGCAAAAGTTTTTAACTATTTATCACTTATACTCAGCATACTAAAACATAATTGTCGATGCACCTTATATTGAAAAAATCAAACTGTATTTGTATATTTGTATTTGTATTTATTCTTTATTGTACACATTGAAAATACAAGTATGAACAAAATACAAGGAAGTGTCATGTACAAAAGGCGTGCTTAACCCAACATTGAGTTTTCTGCCAGCAAACCCTGAGTGAACAGAGGATAGTGCAAACTGCTTTGGTGACCGACCAAATTGTCGACATAGAATACTACTTTCTCTGAAGGTTATGACAATAGGTTTTAAACTATAGTTTCATTCATATCCAAATGATTTTTAATTTCATTCATATTTTTGACGTTTTACTTGTCTAGAAAGTATAGTTTACATTACAAAATTACTTAATAATGTACTAAAAGCATAGTTGTAATTCCTTTAAAATAATGAATTATTTTAAAGGAATTATTATATTTAATTTTTTTTTTTTTATATTTAAGCTTCCCAAATGACTCTGCCTTGCCTGATGGAAAGCATGAGCAGAATCCAAGAGTGGTGGTCACCATCCTCAATGCGAAAAAGAACAATGCAGCATGGTGACCCACACTATGGCGGCTTGGAGGGAAAGGGGATGGTGAGGGGGATAGGGGGCGTTGGATTGGGGTATGGGCCTCCGGTATCCTCACTCACTCGATGAAACACAGCGTAAGCGCTGTTTCACACCGGTTTTCTGTGAGGCCGTGGTATCACTCCGGTCGAACCGGCCCATTCATGCCGAAGCGTGGCTCTCCCACGGTATCGAGACCAAACTTACCTTCAGATAGAATTTTTCTCCAGTGCTTTTGTCTTTAGAGTCACATTGCAGCAGCTTAGATATCCTCACTTCCTGTTGGAGTTCTCGCCACACAAACGGTGATACGGACACTGTAAAGCCTAGAAACAAGAGCATTTACAGGAGACATAGGAACAGTGATAAATAAATCTAAACATATAAAATAACTTGCCCTGACTGTCTGATTCAGTAACGCAGAGCTATCCTAGGCTAGGCTGATGTCGCGCCTTAGGACGGAAAAGAGTGATGAATATTTGCATGGAAGCCTATTTCAAATTCAATTATAAAAAAATGATATAATCACGAGAGCGAAGACGCGGACAGTGTTAGGTTTTCTTATAAAACGTAAACATTTATAACACTCTTAATTACCTTCGACAGAGAAAAATATTTCTGCCGTGGGTGTGTGCACGGCTTGTAGTGGTAATCTCAAGATGTCGTCAGGCTTCACTTCACCAAGCAGACGAACTTCGTTACCGCTGAGTGTCATGTAATAAACTGACACATTCACCGACAGTTTATTTGTAACCTGTAATAAATAAAAAAACAAGTGTGCTTTAGACCACACGACTCAAGTAAAAGAAATTTTGTGCTCGCACCTCTGTCTTACCCCTACAGTAATATACGAAACGTAACTCTCTCTTTCTATCTTCACTAACTCATATCTCCCTCTAAAATTCAGATCGTGTCACCTGATCACACTTTGCGTAACGCGCTTTTGTCACGCATTCACCAGCTTACTCCCAAGTCAAGCGTGCGTAGAACTTTTACTTCAATCGTTATAATTCTAAAGCATTACTTAACTACCTTAATGTACCCAGCAAGGCAATGCTGGAATTAGAGTCATTAGTTTCTTCTAAATTAATGTCTAATTCAAATAAGGAAATACAATAATTTTTAACAAAAACTTATTTAAATAAGTACTTTGTCAGATGTTTTTTTTTGTGCTTAGCTTAGCTTTTGACGAATCTTACTATCAGTTAACAAAATATTATGGTTAGACATGTCTGCGATCTAACATCTTTCCTCTCGCTTTACTGCAATCAGTGGGAATGATTTCATGAAAGGGACAGAAGTTTGTAATAGAGACGGAAGTATATAACGCTTTCCTAGTTTTTTTCTCTCCGTCATCAGATGGCATGTGAGATATTAGGCAGGTGTTATTTATCATTTGTTTATTCATACAAATCCTGCACTTGAAATATTCCTTTATAGAGACTATAAACAAACATGAAACGGATACAACACCGTGCAAATACCGTGGGAGAGCCACGCTTCGGCATGAATGGGCCGGCTCGACTGGAGTGATACCATGGCCTCACAGAAAACCGGTGTGAAACAGCGCTTACGCTGTGTTTCATCGAGTGAGTGAGGATACCGGAGGCCCATACCCCAATCCAACGCCCCCTATCCCCCTCACCATCCCCTTTCCCCCCAGGCCGCCATAGTGTGGGTCACCATACTGCATTGTTCTTTTTCGCATTGAGGATGGTGACCACCACTCTTGGATTCTGCTCATGCTTTTCATCAGGCAGGGCAGAGTCATTTTGGCAGCTTAAATATATAAAAA